>OY720424.1:31501461-32101461 GCA_963082815.1 Melanotus villosus
AAAAGTGGGGCTAAAGATGAACCTAAGCAAGACGAATATTATGACCAAAGATGATACAATCATACAAATTGAGAATACCATAATCGAAAAGCTACAAACCTATGTATACCTAGGACAAGAAATAACTATAGCGAAAGACAACCAAACTCAAGAAATAAATTGAAGAGTGAAACAATCATGGCTCGCATTTGGGAAACTAAGGGCCGGTTGTACAAAACTTTTGTTAAATTAACGAATAATCAAAGTTGATAAAAGAGCATCTTTTTTGTTTACGAATGTATTATTAGCCATACGCATTTGAATACTGATTCGATTATGTTCACTTTGACGAAGCTGCTAAATCATGTTTGTACAACCCGCCCTAAGTTTCGTAATGAAACACAAAAACATTCCACTGTACCTAAAAACAAAGATATTCAATACATGTAATTGTATCAGTATTGTGTTATGTGGACGTGGCAGAAAATTCGACTATGACAAGAAGAAACTTAAATAATCTTCACACTACAACGCAGAAAACTATGGGACGGGTAACGATGGGAATTTCCTTGAATACAGAAAGACAACACCTACATCCGAGTACGAAGAAAAGTAATATATGTAGTCGAACATACCATGAAATTGAAATGGCCATTTGCCGGCCACATAGTCAGGGAAAATAAGGAAAAATGACATAAACAAATCTTGTCATGGAGACCATACGACTATTGCAATATTGCAAACAAACAGGGATAAAAGGGACAAATGAAATGGACTGACGACTTTAAAGCAACCTCGGGTCTGAACTGGATGAGAAGAGGAACTACATCCAAAGATGGATACGAAACTAATAAAGAAGAAGAAGAAGAAGAAGAAGAAGAGATCGGTAGATTTGCAGCTTTGTAATTTTTTGTGACGATAGCTCGTCGTTTGTTCGATAGAGAACTCCAGCTATTTATAACGAGTATCCCAAAAGTTTTGGAATGCTGGACGTCCATGATGATGAAAAACATGTCTCAAGTTGGCTTAGATCTTAGTATTTTCAAGCACGTGATTAGACTTCGGTGGGCACAAATTTAAACCCGACAAATTCTATTGTGGACCGATGGATATTTTAATTACACAATATGTACAAGCAAAATGCATGACTTTTCTCAATCAAACAAGGCTACGATTTTAGTTTATTTTGTGATTGTGTGTTGAACCCACTGCTCTTCGCAATAGTATTTAACGATGTCGTACAAGGGTGCAAGAAGGAACTAAAACCATGCACGATAGTACCTAAATTGTAAAATGGAAATGTTATAAATTACAACAACACGAGACTTCCAACACTTTATAAGCGTGTATGGCAGGGAACTGAAGAAAAGAAACATGAAAATTAGTTGCACGAAGAGCAAAACAATGACAATAGCCGAGGAACTGATAACACGCAGGATAGGATAGAAACAGAAGACCCAAACTTAAGTTTGGTTCTTCTATTATTCTAAAATAAGTGAGAAAATTCAAATACCTAGAGGTACAAAATTAGACGGAGAAATTAACCAAAGAATCTGAGCACTAAGGATACTCTTTGATTCCATTAAAAACACGTTCCTGGGGAAAAAGGAAACACCAAATGAAACTAAACCAGAAATACATTAGAAAGTGATTTTGTCGATATTGGCATACTCCAGTGAATCCTGGGAAACATCAGGCATATAGAAAAGTGCACTAAGGAAAAGAGAAATGAGATATTTAAAGAAAATAGAAGGTAAAACGAAGAGGGGCCAAATAAGAAATTAAATATTTAGAGACTTACTGAAAGTATAACCTTTAAAACACATAATACAAGGACTACTACGATGGCTGGGACATGCGAACAGGATTGAAGAAGAAAGAATAACCAGAAGTCTATGAAGCACAAGAAATTGAAAAAAAAAAGAAAAGATGGAGACCAAACAAGACGTAGCAAGACGAAATGCGAAAAGCGGCGGAAAGTAGAACAAGAACCTTAGAAAATAATATACAAAAGATAGGAAAAAAATAGAAGGAATATTGGAAAGGTGAGCTACTAACGAAGCCACCCATTAGATGACTTACCTCGAAAGGTAGATAGCCAAATGGATTAAATAAGTAAGTACATTTCATTAGGCCGGACAGCCAATTTTTGGGTGAGTTCAGGCCCACTTAGGCGCGTAAGTGTTTTTTTTAAATGCGTCAAAGCCAATTTAAATTAGAACGAGTATTTCAATGTGTCGTTTTATTATTATTATTAATACCATCGCAGGATTTGATTCCAAGACTGTTGGAATACATGTTAGTTAAGTCTCTGTTTCAAATAAACTAATCACTTTTAAATGACTAAATCCTAATCTAACTAAATACTTTAAGTTAAATAAATTAGTTTGTATGAAATAAAGGAATTTTATATCGAACGAACAACCTTCATAAATTAATCTTTTTTAATAATACGTATGTATACAAATCAATATGAACCTTAAAATATTGAGATGATTTCAATAAAGTCATAAAATTACGAGGGCTGTTCTCTTTCCGCTGAGCCTATCTATTAGGGCTATTAAAATTTGCAACAAATTTTGTTTGACAGTGGAAGCTAGTTCTTTACAAGTTTAATGACAGTGGCCGTTGACATACATATATACTTGAACATTTTAAAATACATAAGCTTAAAGTCATCCTTTTCGTAAAAAATCATGGAATTAAACAGAGAACATTATCGAGCTGTGTTTTTTTTACAATTTCAAACGTGGCTTAAGCCGTAAGCAATGTTTTGACGAAATCAATGGAGTATTTGGTTACAAGTCGTGTTCTTTAGCTACCATAAAGCGGTGGTACTATGATTTTCAACGTGATCGACTTTCCTTAAATGACAGGTTTTGCTCCTAAGCCAAAACCAGCCGTTACCGAAAAGAATATTGGTCTTGTTCGGAACGTGATTGAAAAGGACCGGCATGTTACTGTAAGGAGTATTCGGCAACTCTAAAGATTGGTGTGAAAGCAATTAACACCATTTTACACAAACATTTGAAGGTACGTAAGCTTTTTTCCCGTTGGATAATCCTCGGCCACACATGGCTGCTCGAACGATCGAGTTTTTTTTTTTGTTTTCACGGATGCAAAATGCGTTGACTGTGGAGTGTGGGGGGGAATAGTTTGAAAAATTATAAATAAATGTTTTTATCAATAAATTGCGCATTACTTTACTAGGCTCAGCGGAAAGAACATTATATGCATGCTGTAAACTTTACAGAAACCTAGTTAAAATTGTATAAATAAGCCTACATAATGTTTTTGCAAATACTGAAACAACCCTTTTCATGGGTATTTTAGAGATGGAATTCTAGCAATACAAACCAGACTTGAGTGATAAAATACGTAGTTGTCAGGTTTGATTTCTCCTGTATTTGAATTAGCTAGAACAGGCAGGCACACGTCATTCAATATTCGCCCCTGACATTTAACTAAAAAAACTAAAACAACCCCAATTCCTCAAAAAAAAAAAAAGAAAAACGTTTTGAATAATAAACAAACTGTCTAGATCGAATACCATGCCGAGTTATTCAAACGAACATGTCTAGGATAGAATAACAAAAATCAAAACGAATGTGTATTTCTGAGTTAAGCACATTCGTGCCATCGTGACAGAAAACAACGAGCATTGAAGTTCAATGTAGCGGGTGTAAAATACAGCAAAAATCCCGAATAGAAAACAGTATAATACAAGGGATGTGAAAAGCCCGAGAGTCAGAGGGAGACAGAGAAAGACAGTAGTAGTTTGCCATGTCAGTCACAATGAGAGCTGCTATGTGATTTCATTGATCGCTACTGACGTCACACTACACCCTCACAACATCAACACGGCCTTTCAAGTTGCCCGCTGTGGTGAAAATAGCAGGACGCGGAAAGCACACACGACGTTAATGCAAACTTTTCGAGAACAGTAATCCCTTAAATTGTGTCATCAAAGTATCTTTATGGGGTCTTTCTTTGTAAGATCTGCACTTCTGAAAGACTTAATGGCGTTTTTAGTTAAAGCGGTTGCCAACAGTAACCGTACTCTTTAAATTCAACGGTGAATTTAGGAAGTTTAATTCAAAACCAAGACGCCATGTATTAAGTCTTTCGGCGTTAGTGTACAAGAACTTCCAAAAATCCATTCCCTTTACGTAAGCGCAAATTTCGTGCAGACATCCCGAAATCTCCTGTCGCCCGTGAAATTGCTTGTGCATCCACCCATCATCTCCGTCGCTACGTTCTGGTGCCTCATTATTTAGATGAAACTTTGCTCATATTAATTTAATAATAAGCAAACCTGGACGACCCGGCATTAATTCCTAAACACCCTGTGCATGACAAACACAAGGGTAAAACTAATGTGATACGATCTTACAGGCGTCGGCGTGACATGCAATTTCGCCTAATTAACTTTTCTGGCATTTTACATGTAAACATCACGTTACGAGTTATAATGCGAACTTGACAAAACAAACCAGACCGCACTAATCAACATAACCCTAAACTTTCGACAGATAACGTACGGAAATACCACACCTTTCTTCAACCCCAGAACCTGAAACTCCGGGGATATATACTCACAAATCAAGATTCCATCAAAACCGCGGCCACCCACAAGTCTGATAAAACAGGGGAATGAATTGAGGCTCTCGAGGAATACAACGGTTTCGTCTTAAGACCCTCGCTACTGTGGTTATATTTGTTCTTTGGCTTAAAGGGATGATTGAACAAAAAAGAAAACTGTAGCAAAGGCATCTCAATAAAATATAGGCGTATTGCGTAATGATTTTTTTTTCTTTCTTAACAACCCTAAATCTTGTTAACCTTTAGAGACACAATTCCTTTGGGCGTTGTTATTCTCAACCGTGGTTATTATGTTCACAAAAATTTGTATACGATTTTTCAGGCCTAACAGTACCCGGAAGAGAAATCAACGACCGAAACATAGCGCAAAACCCTGTCTGCACCCTTTATTCCACCAACGTAAGTAATGAATACTAAACATGAAAAAAAGCTCATTTACGTAGGTTCGGTTTAAAATGGGCTATAATTATTCGGAAGGGAAAACGAAAGTACATGCGATCACAACGCCTACACAACAAACAATTCTAATCGAACCAAATATTGAAAGGGCAAACGAATCCCTGAAATCCGAACGGAGTTCCATTCGCTATGTAGAGATAGCAGCTGATACAACCGTTATTGCGTAATCCAATAAAACATGTATAAGCCCTAAAACGTTGCTCTTGCTACTTAGGATGCCGAGAATACTTAATGCTTTTTTCTGGCCAACTGGCATGGCGTGTTTGCATGAACGGAATTTTTAGTAATTACAACAATTTCATATTTCTGACGATCAAAATGCGATACTGCCAAATTAATAAATGCTTGGAATATTTTTGCAATTATAGAAAATTAACATTTGATTATTTAAAAATAGCATATCTTTATTTTGTAAAAAGAAATCAAAACCAATTCTGAAACTTAACTTTTTTTTGTGAAAATCCTCGATACAATTGTAATACGTACGATAAAAATTACTACTAGGCTTAGAAAACCTCTAAATACAAAAAATTAGAAATAACAATAATAATGATATACCTAATTCTAAATTCTAGGTCAATGGTAATTCAGATGATTTTAGTTTTAACTAAATAAAAAATAAATAAATAAATATGGATCCTTAATATTTAACTTGAGGACTGAAAATGCTGTCTACAATAAATAGATGCAACTATGCTTTTTGCTATTACCTCCGTTATCTAAGTGTTCAGTTATTTTAACATTCGTGCAATCTACAGCAATATTATTTGTATTGTGACTTCCAAGTTACTAAAATTTACAAGCATATCAACACAAACAATAAAAATTTGCTATCTACTACATTGACTTTTGTTACCTGAGAATTTCAAAAAAAAGAGACAACTAGGAATGATATAGGAGAAAAAGTAAATGTGTGCCATCTAAACACGCCTCAAAGGATACAAATGACGACACAAACTTGTCAAATATAGGAAATAGACAAACATAGAGAACGCGACAACACACAATACAATTATTGTTATTGTCTATGACGCACAGTTGCTACTTTATTTAGTCTATTTTGGTCATCTACAACCACTGATATACGTCACACTATTTAGCTATGTATAGCAATTTGTAATTATTTTCGATAGGCAATAGTTTTTTCGAGATTTTCTTTTAAAATTATTTCTGGATTGAAGGAAGCACCCTGAAATAATACTAATTTTCAAAAAATCTCCGAAATAGTTTCTTTTAATATATATTAATAACTACTTATTAAGTAGGTACCTATCTTCTGAAAGTTTGTTGTGGGAACTTTGATATTTTATGCCTTATACGGACAAAAACAGTATAAAGCATGTTAATTACTACCAAATGTACTTCGTAACAAATACATACAACTATTGTCGTTTAAACTATGCCTGTTATCTGTAACACTAATTTCGTCGCCCGTTGTATATAACCTACGGATAAAAATTTGCTATCTCGATAAGAAAACCTGTGTATAAATTATCACTACAATACACGAAGTTAACATTACGCATTTTTAATAGTAATTCTTTAAATTTTTCTTTGAATGAATTTTTCGGAATTTTGCTATAAATCTTTCTTGCTCACACTTGAATTTTCTAATATTTTATCCTGGATTTCTTCGAGATTGTCTATGATTTATGTGCAATATTTCAGTTACAAAATTATTTTCAACCGTTAAAACGTTCTTAGCTACGAAACGAATTTCATATCCCTAAAGCCATTTCATTTAATCGCCAATGGACTGCTGCAGCACCAACAGGGATTGTAGGTAGTCCTTGACTTAGAAAAAATTGTGTATTGTTTTTATTTCACCAAAGAATCATACATTAAATTTCAAGGATAAAGGGTCTACCGCACCATCAGCCCAGACAATGCAGCAAAAGGTGGAAGTGCAGTAATCGTAAAGGGATCCATTTTAGATCAGAAAATGGGTTACCAGACCCTGTTGGTGTCAAAACTAGAACTTATAAAGTTATTATTAGAGCATTATATTGCCCACCGAGATATGCTATAAAGAAAGAACAATACATTGACTTTCTGGACAGCCACGGATATACGAGCCCCGTCCCATTTCAGTTGGCCTACCTACTGAAATCTTAGTTTTTTGGGCACCATCAAAAAATAATAAATACTACATGGCTTTTAAGGTCCAAAATTAATTAACAGGGCATATTTAATAATATACAATAGAAAACACCAATCGTTTCCTTTTAAAATTTTTAGCAAAAAATCTAAAATGTTTCAAATAAGATATGTTTTTTAATACATCAATCCACTTCTATTTTGTTACAAAGTAAGCCTACAACCGAATTGGCTTTAGAATAATGGTCCCAAAACAATTGCTAATAACTGCTAGAATGCATTTCATACATTTTGAAGCTAGTTGTGTTCATTAAAATAGGCAAATGAAAGATTATCGATGAAAAAATTCGTTCAATTATTATTAGATTTTTCAATTCTGGGAAATCGAACTCGGAAATTGCAAATTTATTAAAGTGATTGCGATATAGTGTTAGAAGCTATAAAATTACTAGTTGAGTCACCACAAAGCCCCGATATGTGGGAAAAACTAAAATTACAGATGCCGATAGAAGAACATTAAGAAGAATTATCGAGAAAAAACGGCGTGCCAATTACCCTACGTTAAGCGCTCTGTGGAGTGATTCTGTTGGAAGGCACATTTGGAGATCCACATGTCACAGGAGGACTCACAAAATGAGAATTGGCACTTACAAGGTAAGTTGCTTAATTAAAGAAAATAAAATGGAAACAGAAAAATATTTTTTCCTAAAAAAACTGTTCATAAAATTGGCAATTGTGGCCAAAGAAAAGCCACTTTTAACACCAAATCAGAAGAGAAATACAGTAAGATTGGCAAAAGAACATAAGGTTTGGGCACCTCAGCAATGACATGCAAGACTTATCAATATCGCTCCGATAAGGCTCGATTCGAAGTGCGTATTGTAGACAGTAGAGGCCGAGTAATTTGCAAAATACACGAGGCGCTTCAGGTCGACTGTCTCAAAAGAAAGGTCAAATTTTCTGCATCGGTCATAGTTTGGGGCATCATGTCGCCAAAGAGGATAGGAAAAGTTCATTTTATTGAAGAAACTGTGGATACAAAAGTATCTGTACATTTTAGAAGAATCGCTTTCACCGGTCACGGAAGAATATTTAACATCAGGACAAGACATGTAACCAACTGAAGTGTGAAACATTATCAACTGGTAAGCCAACCTATTGGTCCGTAGATCCGAACAAATTTCCATATCTCGTAGACTTCTTTGTAGTCAGAAACATCTCATCAAATTACCTGCACGTTCCACCATACTCCTCACCTTAAGTGACAGTATCACTCAGAAAGAACCGCCTAGCAGAGTAGCAGACTTGTCAATAAACTGACTGATTGGCAAAGCTTCAAAATCACTCTTGAAAACTCCATTGATCTATTTGTTCCCCTCCGGACCGAAGAATAATTAGATAATGAAGTAGAACTGTCTGTCAAAAATTCAGCAAGCAGCGTGGGTAAATACCCCTGAGATCAAACCTAGAACAAAGGGTAATAACTACCCGAAGGTGATTAGGGAACTAATTATTGAAAAAAGAAAACTTAGAAGAAAATGGCATCAGACCAGAGCACCTGTAGATAAGACTTTAAATAATGCTACTCAGCATAATACAACGTATTAAAAATGAGTCGATTTGTGAATACCTGAGTGAACTTACTAACGACAACAAAATTGACTACTGCCTATGGAAAACCACCAAGAAATTAAAAATGGCCCATAATTCAGAATCCGCCAATCAGAAATGCTGATGGAAGGTGGGCTCGCAACAACTTGCAAAAAGTGCTCAGACTTGCAGAACATTTAGCGACTTAAGACTTTTCAACCAAACGATGCGGGATGATCCTCAGGACTAGATTGAACTAAGACAAGATATTGGCATCAAACCTACCTTTCCAAAAGAAGTTTCTGATGAAATTAAAATCAATCCGAATAAAGCCCCTGGTTTTGATCTGATTACCGAAAAGGCTTGCAGCAATTCCCAAGGAAAGCTATCGTAAAACTGAGCAATCATATTAACGCTTCATTTAGATTGAGATACGTGCCTAAGATGTGTGGAAAGTCGCAGAGGTCATGATGATCCCCAAACCAGGAAAGCCTCCCCATGAAACTTCATCATACATGCCTATCTCTTTCCTGCCTGTCATATCGAAACTCTACGAAAAATTGTTTCTTAAAAGACTAAAGCCGCCCATAGAATAAAAGGAGCTGATTCCCTCTCATCAGTTTAGCTTTAGAGAAAACCACTCCACAATTGATCAAGTACGTAGAATTACAGATATAATTGAAAAATCATTAAAAGAAAAGAAAGTCTGCTTCACCATTATCCTTGATGTTGCCCAGGCTTTCGAGAAAGTTTGGCATGAAGGCTTATTTCATAAATTGGACATGCTGCTGCCACAACAACATTCTCAACTTCTAAAATCCGTAAGAAAGGTAGAAGATAGAATTAAGCAGCAAGAGGCTTATTCTGAAATAAAAGAAATTAAGGCAGGAGTACCGCCAGATAATATACTAGATCCAATGCTTTATCTGTTATATACTAATGACATCCCTGACTTTGAACATGAAACAACAGTAACATTTGCTGACGATACTGCAGTTATTGCCGCTGCAAAAAATCATGAAGAGGCTGCTGAGAAGCTTCAAACATCCATCGATGGAATTAATAACTGGACTAAAACTTGGTGTATCAAACTAAATCAAAGAAAGTCTGTGCATATAAACTTCACTAACAAACAGAAGCAATATCTATCCATTAGAATTAACGATACCCAGATTCCACATGCTGATTCAGCTAAATACCTGGGCATCTTGACGTAAGGCTACGCTGGAAAGTTCATGTGAAAAAGAAAAGGGAAGAGCTTGGTTTGACAAAAAAATGTACTGGTTGCTTGGAAGAAACTCCAAGCTATCTACAATCTACATACAATAAACTGCTTTCCTACAAGCAAATCTTGAAACCTGTTTGGATGTACGGCATCCAATTTTGGGGCTGTGCTAGTAAATGTAACATTCAGATCATTCAACGATTTCAAAACAAAGTAGGTAGGTACTAAGAAACATTGTTGATGCACCTTGGTACTTCCGCAACAGTGACCGCCACTGAAACCTTAGAATGGATAGAGTTGATCAAACTATCCTCAAATTCGACAGAAGCTACTAACAACGGCACCTTCACCACGCGATCCAGCTCCTTGATAACACCATCATAGTAAGAAGATTCAGAGGACTAAACCTTTAAGTTAGTTCAATGATTATATATTATATTATGGAAAAGCAGAGCATTGTGCGGCAGTGTACACGTTAATTCCAAGTGTAATTAGATTACCAGGCACTAAGGTGCACTAGTGAGTAAGACCTTAGTTTACGATTACACGTTGTTATTCTAAGTCAGAATAAAAATCTACTTTAGTTACGGACATATATAGAGTAGAAGCCAAACAACACGAGTTTTCTACAACTTTACCATTTGTTTGCTTGTATTATTACTTTTGTTGATTACGGTACACCTCAAAACTAATCGCAACTTATAATTTTAAAACATGCATGACATTTCTCATCCACGCCACAATGATCTTGAAAACTAACAGTATTCATTAATTCGCCGTTTGAAAGAAAGTTTTCTGAACTTTTGATAAAACCCGTCGAAACGCACTTTAATTTTTGTATACTCTGTAGATACGACTTTCTTCGAGGCCATACCTCGCATCAAAGTTTAGTACTTATGTAATTATTTCTAACTTAAAGAATCTCATAATTAGTTTGTTTCTCTAAAATTCCAAAACTAGGCTTCCTCAAATAATTGGCTTACGTGTATAAATCTGTTAAACACCCACAATCAAACATACCATTAATGTAAAGATTAACAAATTTACATACATAAGCTGTACAATTTCCAGATTTCATCTCCAACTGCTCTCTAAGATTTAAAGAAAATCGTTGGTGTACAGGGTGGCCCATTTTCGATGTTTTTAAATGGGAAGTACCCTTAATATCGGGGATAGGCAAAAACTGATGTCGGAGTCCAGGGCCCTTTTTTGATGCAAGTTCAAGTCCCGAAAACAAAATTCCGCTATCTTTTGTTATTTTTTAGTTATAGCCCAAAATTCATAATTTGGCCATATCGAAAACTTCAAATAACTGTCTTGGTTTTGAAGATATCCAAAAACGGTAAAAACATTCTACAGGCACTTTTTCAAGTAGAATACGATAGTCAATCCAGATATCTTCTAATTTTCATGTTTTAAGAGTTATGACATAAAGTTGGCATTTTTTAAATATAAGTCGTAGTTGGCCATGATACCATTAAATTGCATATTTTTTCTGCTTTCCGAAAATATATAGTTTATAGGGTTTAAATGTAGTAACAATGCCTTTTTTGAACAAAATCGGATTATATGATGTTGTTAGCAATTAGTGCGCCATGGTTCATGACAGCAATAAACAAAGGCTAATAGAGCGGGTGCATGTGATGTCACCAGGCACACAATAACGCGCCCGATTGAAAATGAACGACAGTTTTGTAAGTTAACAAAACTAAATAATTACTTTAATATTTTGTAGAAAATCTCGCGTTATCTTTAACAGCTTTTAATTATCTTGACATATGGAGGTTTTACAAGTTTCTACGTATAACCTGGCAAAATTTTTAGTTTCTTGTTTTCCAGAGCTTTTCTCTAACTGCTTTCTCTGGGAAATATCACGTTCCCTAATACTCTTTTTAATTCACGATAAAATTTTCAATTACGTTCGTATCAACTGACCGTGGGGAAAATTTTAAGTAACTGAAAATTTCAAAATTATGTGGGTTAAACCATCCATCATCTGGTTAAACACATCTTTATTCGGTTTGATATTGTAATATGTAATATTTCCTTTTTGGTAAAATTAGTATACCGATGCATACAAATCTACCCTTTGTTTACCCTACAAGAGTTCAGCTGATGACCTAGTGACGTCACATGCAACCACTCTACTACTTTTTGTTTTGCTATCATGAACCATGGCCTACTAATTGCTAACAACATCATAATATAATCTGATTTTGTTCAAAAAAGGTATTGTTACTGCATTTAACCCCTATAAACTATATATTTTCGGAAAGCAGAGAAAATATGCAAATTAATGGTGTCATGGCCAACTACGACTTATATTTAAAAAATACCAGCTTTATGTCATAATTCTTAAAACATGAAAATTAGAAGATATCTGAATTGACTATCGTATTCTACTTGAAAAAGTGCCTGTAGAATGTTTTTACCGTTTTTGGATATCTTCAAAACCAAGAGAGTTATTTGAAGTTTTCGATATGGCCAAATTTTGAATTTTGGGCTATAACTAAAAAATAACAAAAGATAGCGAAATTTTGTTTTCGGGAACTGAACCTGCATCAAAAAAGAGCCCTGGACTCCGACATCAGTTTTTATCTATCTCCGATATTAAGGGTACTTCCCATTTAAAAACATCGAAAATGGGCCACCCTGTACATAACTTATTTGTACCAATTCTGATAATTCTAAGATTTGATTTAAAGTCCTTAAATTCCAGACGTCACCGAAATTATTAGTTATATATTTGATAACAGCATTTCAGATAATCAATGTCTCGAGTTCAGTACTCGAATTAAATTAAGGCTTTCGGATTGGGCGTATTTTCAGGATGATACAGGAATACGATATTGATATTGTAATTTAAAGGTATTAGTTGATAACATCAATATTTGGGTTAAGATAAACATGAACTTTTATCATTAAAATCATTATATTATCATCAAAATATAGCACATTAAAAACCAATTTACTTTAACATGTCTTGGATAATAAATCAAAGCACCATAATATAATTTTACTAAATAGAGATTGAAAACACCTTTTCAGTTTTGTAATACCGTTAAAATGTCAGATTGAACGGCCTGTTTGGAATTAAAACCGAAACTTTCATAACTGAAAGCATTTTGCAATTATGTTTGTTTTTTATGATTTTATACAAATAAATGTAATACTTAAATCATTGTTTTTTTCTAATTATAAATATCAATATATAAATCAATGCTGAGGGGTTGAATAGGTACACTAGTACTTTTTGGTTTAATAGAACAATCCAGTTTTACCAGCAGTCTAACGCAATTATAAAAATTATGGGGCTGAGGCAATTTGAAGTACATATTTTTACTAGTCTAAGGCATATGCATCCCATACCATTCAGAGTAGTGGTAACAGTATTCCAAGGAAGTACAAGTCTTCGAGGTCTAAGGATGACCAACCCCTCAATTTAAACTTTTTAAAATAGTCAAATTTTCAAGCCCACAGTATAAAACTCTTACTTCTAGCTGTTGCAAAAAAAATGTAATGAGAAATGGGTAGGTAATTACTAAACTTCATTTTTAAAAACTCGTTAAGCAATCCCATCAACGATCCTTCCGATACAGACCAATCGAAGTGGAAGATTAAGTGCCTAAGTGGTAATTTAGTGCTAAAATTCTACTTTTTTCAGTAATATCAAACAAACTCTGGGCTTACAAAAGTATGCAAATTTGGAATGCTTGAAGGCCTAACTTCAAGTTTATAATCCATAGCTTACTAAGTAAAATATTTAGTTACGTATCAGGATTTTCCAGATAATTCTGCATACAAATTGATGGGATACCTACAAGAAATCTATAAATATTTTCTTTACAACATTTCAGTTGGCAGAATTAGAAGTTAAATGCAAAACCTTATTTTATCCGTTTTGCCCTGAAAAGTAAATGACAAACCCTAAATAATTTAAATAAGTAAACACTTGGAAATTTGCCGGAAAACACATGCCATTATGACTTTCATTCAAAGATTAAGCACAACAAAACAACTGTATAAAATATTATTTCGGATAAATACGATAAAGCGGAAAATAAGACGGTCTCACGACAATACGATCTCAGAAAGTTTCAGTAGTAAACAGTATAAAAGCGAACCCAGAAGTTTTAAGAAGTTATAATCAGATTAAATGTTCATAAATCGATCACTTACACTGACAAGTAAGACAAAAAGAAATACAAACTTTATGGAAATAAATAATTCTGAACTTTAAATAGGTTCCCAATTTTACTTTGGAGTTCTTGGGTAAATTTAATTGCACATCGTTAATAAAAGAAAAACCTTAGGGGTTTCAAGGCATTGTTTGTTTAAAAAAAAAATGAATTTGGTTAAATTAAATTCAAATCAATTTTTTTCCATTTCACAACTCTTTTATGTTTATCCGTCTTTTGTATTTTCACGTGATTGGATTTTTCTCGTTTTAAATAATTGGATCAAGAACGTTAAAACAACAATAAACTTATTTTTCAATGCAATAAGTTATTGGCTTTGTAAAGAAAGAACCGTCCAATTGTCGTAAAAATTAGAAAAAAGAGAAATGTTTAATATTCGGGAAACGTTTTAAAGCATAAATATTAATTAGTATATGAAACTACGGTTCCTTAAGACATACAAAAAATTTTCAAGGAAGCGTTTATGTAACTTTCCAAAATCGTGGTTGGATTTTTAAATTCCCCTTCCTTCTTATAAATAAGAAGATTTCAACTGCCGAAATCCCTGTTATCTTTACAAACTCTAACGTTTAAATCTGTATTATTCCGAACATTCCTGTAAATCTCAAGATTCCCGATAACTTCAAATAATTCCCACAAATTCTGTTAATCCCAGCAGCATTCCGAATTCTTTCCAGAATTATTCAGTAGCAATAAGCTTGTACGAAACAAACAAGTTCTTATACATGAAGAGAATTTTGCGAAAAGCGTATTTGAAAATACATTACATTTGATGAACCATCAATACCGATCTCTTGATCTAAACACAAGTTAAAAACAAATCAAAACGGAAGGATCAACGATTCCCGTTAAAATTTGTACAGAATGAATCATCCACTCGTAAAATACTGAATGGACGATGATACCTTTACATATTTATGTAGTAAGTATTATGTTAACATTAAAAAAGTAAACAGGAAATTATAAATTAAAAAACAGTCAGCAAGGTACATAAGTACCGTTAATTAAATTAAATAACGGTGAGGTAAGTTTTCTTTGATAGCTTTTGTTATCAACATTTCATTTTCCTAAGAATAGAAATGACTCCGATAAAATAATTTAATAAAATTCGCAGTACATTGGAGAAACAGCCATCTTTTTCTCTCTTTAATTACTTTTTGTTCCACTTACTCCACTCAAATCTTTTGTCCTCGTGTTTTTACGTCCTCGGTGACTTTTTCACAAATCCATTTGAGGGCAAAATGCGATAAAAATTTCGCATTAAAATAATACAATACCTGTGCTTCAATTCCTATAAAAAATGTACAAATCGACAACGAATTTCTTAAATAATATAATCGAGCCAATACTTGACTGAACAAACGCCGCATGACGTAGATCGATCAGTACGTAGATTCTTTGATTTTCTGCACATTAAGAACAACCTATCAGAAAAGTACACAAAAAAACCAATCGAAAAGTACAAGCGTAAGGATTACAAAGCCTTATTGATTTACAAAGTCGTTAAAAGTTACTCGCAATTTAAATTTCCCAGTAGGAGTTTGGAACGCTTCCAAATTTCAGAGGCAGTTGGATGTTGGAAAGGGAGATAACATTGCACTGCATTACAATTGCCATTAATACAAAACTTTTTGCTTCATGTAACCAAATGAATCGGGAATGGGAAAATATGGTTTATTTACAGCGTTAACGGGGTTTAATGGAATCTGATACGGTTTGATACCATCTCTACATGTCAAAGGCTTTTAAACAAATTGGACAGTGGTTATTTTTGGAACTTAATTATATTTCATTATGATAAATTCATATGAAACCCATAATTTTTATATTACCAAAAAAGTTATTTAGAGTTATTAGAAAAAATTGAGGTTATATGTGGAATAATTAGTAAATGTCAGGTGGGCGTGGTTTTTAAACTCAACTTAATGATTGACTCACACGTCCAAAAATCTAGGTTTCATAAACAACTTCGACGATAATAAACTATTTCATTTTTGCTTCAATTTGTTTCACCATAAGTGTAATTTTGGAAAAAACAAAAACCTCATTAACGACGCATATCACTGGCAATTTTCAATCGATTTCAATCCTTACCGAAATTTTAAGTAAAACCTTGTATTTGTTTCTGAAGTGTTTGCGGGTGTGGCGGTATTGATCTGCGACCCAACTGAATACGGTCCTGAATGGCCCCAGGGTCGCGCTAACCCCAAAACGTGGGGCAGAATTAAGTGTATCCCTGGAACAACAAACTAGCTAAACAGAGGGGAGTTTTTTCTCTTCCGTTCACGATGTGGTTCCTAAAAAAAAACTGAGTAATTTACCTCCGGACTATGGAGGCCAGCAACAGGAACGTTTCTGGGAAACTTTATTTATGAAGATACACGAACCACATCCGAAACGTTTGAAATTGTGGTACGCAAGTATTATATGGTGACTCCTAAATTAAATAAGCAATTTTAGTAGTCAAATGAAAACAGTTTGGAAAAGTGTCGAACCAAAAAATTACAATTTCTACAAGTTAAAAGAAAATGTTCCTTTAATACACAAATTTGAAAATTGTAAATGACTAGGAAGGGACAAAATGACTTTACACATTTCCGAAACAAAACTTTCTTTAGAATTGCACTGAAATACCAAGTTTTTATCTCAATAATTTTATTTCTGCATTTAAAATGCAATTTAATCAAGTAACTGCCTACGATTTTAAATACGCCGAGTTCGTTGTAGGAAATCAACATACCTCTTCGCAGAACATTTAAATAAATATTTAGTTTAAAAACATACAAAATATTAAAAACACAATCATATTTATTATTCTTAAATCAATCTTAGAAACAAACACAAACTTGCCTAATCCACTTAATACCCAAGATAAAATGTTTGGTCACAACAGGAAGGAAAATCAAGATATGTACCAAACTATTAACATAGCTTAACTTATATATTCTGGAAATCTTCCAAGAAGAAAGTTGATGTTCTTAGTTCTCCATTGATTAGTTCTGTCGAAAATTGACTCATTGGATTATCCTGTATAGAACTATAAAATTATATTTAAAACATAAAGCTGACGTTTTAACACCGAAACTGGATGTTATTTCGCAGATTATGCACATCTAATGGGTTAATCACAAACCTGATTAGAAAGAATTCATAAGATCACTCGGTAACTTGTTATAAAATGGCATTAAAATTAAAATTTATTAAATTACGATAACGTATTCTTATAGCAAATAACGTTTATTGAAAATCATATAAAACGCACAGGCAAACAAACCCAAAAACCTAATCTGTTTCTAATATTTATAATTTAAACTTGGTATTTAGGACAAGATAAAAACACATTAAAACTATAAAAGTTACAGGAGATAATATCGATTAACTAAAAAACCAACCTATTTATGTATAGCCAACATTGTACGGTTATTTTTACTTCTTTTCAAATTAAACATTTGTAGCTCACAGAAATGTGCAATGTTTTCAATCCTCTTTTTATTTTATTATACAAACAATGCCTTTTGAGTTTTGAATTTCCAAAATATTTTTTATATAATAAACATCTATTAAAAATATGCGATAAAATGATAAAAACAAAAGGTAAAGCTATGGTTAATGGTTACATTACTTTTGTTTTTAAGCATAAATTGGCACACGCTTGGCTAGTTGGTTGCATAAACGGTATTAAATCCGGAATTCTCTTGAACAAGAGTATCATATTTCGAATACTGAGGTAATGTGCAAACAAAATCAGATGCGAAATTATTAAAAATTGTCCTTGTTTATACAAACAGCCATGACACTGAAGCAATAAACAATCCCTATATTAATTAACAACAAATTTACTGCAGTTTTCCGATTTATAGTATTTTACATTAAAAGCCAGGTAAAATGGTTTTTACTGGCGATAAGAGGGATATAACTGGCGAGCCGTCAGGCGAGCCTGCTACCTCTTTGAGCCAGTAAAAACTGTTACCTGGCGTGTATTGTATAATATTTTATTTGTTACTCATTTGAAAACTAAATTAATAAATAAAAATTACTACTGTCATTTTTGCGTCAAAAAAATTAAGCCTTGCCTTGAAAGACAACACATATCGTTTGTTTCAACGTAACTAACGTGTTAAATCAGCTGTTTATTTTACAAGTTAGTAGCTTGTAAAGATTAACTTTCAAAATGAATAGACAGCTTTGTAAAATGACGTTTACAAGTGAGTAACACATAAATTTCTAATGAATGCTATTATTACGGAGGATAATGTTTGCAACACGAGCGAGCGAGCGAGCGAGTTTTGCAATTATCCGAGGTAATAGTAGCCATTATAGCGAGTCGTATACTATTTGTCCACCAACACAAATACGATGAATGTTTAATTAAAATTTAAATAACCATGTGGTAGGAGTAGGACTATGTTAAACGAAGTGGTAGGATTAGAAACATAACCTATTTCCTTCATTATACACCATAGACAATGATGTTACCATGACACCGTGAATAATGATTATTCACTGCTGGCAGCATTATGTTTGACCAAACACATGAATAATTGACAGATTATTGACTAGTCGTGGACAAATATTTTAATTCATGGCATAAAGCTTGGTGCCAATTTTATAAAGTGGTTGCACCAATGCTATTTTTATTTAATTTTGAAAAAATTTTATTCGCATTCCAATACAATGTCAATATTTACTACGTAAAAATAAACCTGAACTTTTATTCTGTAATAATTTATACAGTTTTTGCTATTATCATTAATTTATTCTTCAACTGATAGCATAAACGTGTATTTAAGACACGATTAAAATCGTAATAATGATAATCACGATGATAGTAAACAGCTAAATTATAACATTTTATACCTCAAATATAATATATTATGCATCAATATTAAATATGAAAAACAATGTATCTTCATAACAAATATGTACAGAAATTTTTTCTCCATTAACATTATGTAGACTGTAAAATCGCCTTACTATACCATAAAATCCATAATTTATTCCTTGTTGCATTTAAAATAATTGATTTACAGATACAATACAATATACAATCATTTTTCACACCACAATTAATACACCTTCACGTAATAGATATCCCAAATTTCAATGCTGTGGGCCTGAGAACAAGTTGTAACAAGTATTAACAGACCATTACTTGTCTTCTAATTACTGGTACATAAACTGGATCGTTTAAGTTTACCGCAATTTTGTCACGCATCATTCGCTTATCTATAATAAGATGATTTGCAACGCCCTGTATATTACAAGGTTAAGTTATTGTTATGGCGCCCACGTCTGTTTCATTGTTGAAGTTAATGGTAATGCAAAAAGTACAATAGAATAATGATTAAAATCTGATAAGCTTATATGTAATTAAAACTATCGTTCCGGGGCGTGCAACAAAATAAATCAAAGTTGGCTGTGAAACCCGACTCTAAACCCTAAAAACAGGAGAAAATCGTTTTTCCAACGTTTCCACCCTTGTAACAAAAAGGGTATCAGATTTCCCAACAAAACATCAACGCATTCGATTTTGTAGGGGTTAAAGTTACAATTTGGGAGCGCCGCACAAGAATTCCGTATTCACGAAATATCTTAACCTAACCTAGAAAAACGGTAATCGCAGATAATCGGCGAGGGATTATTTAACCGAAACGGCGCTTTTAGGCGCATTTAGGAATTATTTAAACCTCAACCTATGACCCTAAGCCCCACAAAAATTTCAAATATTAGTGTAGATACCTAAAATAGACTAATTGGCAAAAATGTCAGAACAAAATCGATGACAGTGCCGAGCAAAAAAAAAGCTGGCATAGGCGAAATACCCCAATTTACTTACAGCTAGCACTTACATCCTTGAAAGTTGATTTAGTGGCACAATTGTCAACACTTTAGTTATATAAAACAACAAAAGAAGTCAAATTTAACACAAAACATGAAATAAAGCGAGAATTTTCACGAAACACACAACATAACTTCGGGAAAGTCAAGAAACGACTTCGGTTGGTGTTAGATTCAAGATCGCAGGCGCAGAATCGCTCATAGATGGCGCCTCTTTCCAAACTGCGTACAGTAAACGTTCATCGAATATTATATTTACGAATCGTTATAGAAACCATTCATAGGATGTTGCACATTCTAAAATTGAATTTAATTTTCCTGCTTCCGTTGATCCTAAATTAATTCTGTGCTGTTAATAAAATGTGTCTACGCAACCCAAAACAAATTAATTGAAAACTGATCAAGAAAAATTGAAGATGATTTCGCTTTGCTGGATATAGAGAGCTTCTACCATTGGTAGGGATTTTTATGGTTTCGAATATATCACTACCACGGGGTTTATTAATTTACCTCATATTCTAAAGGGGTTGAAATTTAAAATCTTGGTGTTTTTTCTCGGTTTTTATTCACGTTAAACACCAAAAAGTGGAACATTTAAACAAAACTGTAACTGTAACTTGGAAATTTTATAGTAGGACTAAAAAACGTAAGACTTTATGAGAAATATATTTCTTAACTATTATTTTGCCCTCCGCAATGGTGTCAAGGTTGTCGACTGTCGGCGGGGTTTCCACTAGGTTGTTAACCCAGTAAATGCACTTCGACTCTATGGTGTTTTGTGCACCCTCTATCCTATCTTTGTCAAGGTAGCCCAAAAGCCCAATGCCCTCAACGTCCTCAACGAGTTTTAGGATGTTACTTACGAGGTTTTCGTGTGTAAAAGCTATACCACGCTAAATTTCTCCGAAGAGTTGCTGTCTCCTACGGTAAAACGCAGGACAGTCAAAGATTATAGGCGAGACTGTTTCCTCCTCTTCTCTGCATAGTGTGCAAAGTGTGTCTCCTCTGTAAACACTTATTTTTTGTAGATGTCTTTTCAGATGGCCGTGGTTTGTAACAAGTCCCACTAGCCGTCTGATCTGGGTACGTCCTAAATGAAGTACAAGAAGGCATGTTGTGTCCTAGTCCACGTCCGGATGCTTCGTTTGGGTATTCCGAATACAGGTTCTGGTCATATAAACGGGATGGATGCACCAGTTTTAGCTATATTGTCTGCTTCTTCATTTCCCTCCATACATGTGTGTCCTAATACCCATATGCGTCGAACCTTGTTATTCTCGGATAAGGTTGCTAGGTGAAACAGGCATTCTCTCGTTAATTTAGAATTAATTCGAGGTGATTCAAGCGCTTTTAAGGTTGCTTGACTGTCAGCTTATGTGTTGTCGAGTACTACTCGTGTACCCATATTTTACATTCTCGTGAACACATTGCATTATAGCAAAGATTTCAGCTTGGAAGACTCTGGGGTGTTGGTCCCAAGAGATACATTTATGTTCTCTTTGAAGTGAAAAAAAAGTAAAGTATTGCATAGGTACATCGTACATGTAAATTTTGTTCTGTCCCATTGTATGTATCAACAGAATGCCCATTAACAATATTGATGAACGTGACAACGTCAAGTTTCTGGGAGTCCATCTGGACAGTTGTTTAAATTGGAAATCTCATTGTAAATCATTAGTTGCTAAATTATCCTCATTAGCCTTTTTGTTTAGAAATATTAAACATGTTCTAACCATTGAACAATTAATTACTTTGTATTATGCCCAGGTCGAATCCCGGATTCGCTATGGTATTTCTCTGTGGGGCAATTCTGTGGATTCATATCGCGTCTTTATTGCGCAGAAGTGCATCTTACGTATTATTGTGGGGTTGTCAAGCACGCAGTCCTGTAGGCTGGTTTTTCAGAATTTCAAAATTTTATCTTTACCTGCTCTTTTTATCTATGAAATGTGTTTATATGTATTTCATGTTTTCGAATGCCTGGTTAATGTGTTCAACTACCCTATGTACCTGTTGTATGGTGGAATGGTGAATCCTAAAACCAAACTGGTGATCAGGTATTAGGTTTTCATCATCCAGAATGGGGGTGAGCTTGTTCAGGAGTAATCTTTCAAATAGCTTTGAGAAGAGCGGTAACAGGCTAATAGGTCTGTATGAATTAGGCTCGTTGATGGGCTTTCCAGGCTTGGGGATAAGTATAATTTGAGCAATTTTCCATTGTATCGGAAAATATCCTGTACGCAGAATGCTGTTGAAAATAAGTGTGAGTATACAGATAGCTTTAGGAGGCAGTTCCTTCATTATGCGACCGGTGATTAAGTCATAACCAGGGGACTTTTTGCAGTTAGTCTTTCTGTCAATCATTGTTTGAACTGCAGCCCTAGTGAAAGGTTTGATGGGAAACGTAAGTTGATATGGGGCCTGAAGGAAGTTGTCCACTTCTGCATCTGTGTGGGGGTCATTAGAAGGTAGAGGTTGAAACACTTCTTGAAGGTGGGCTGCAAAAGTATCTGCTTTATTTTTGTCGGTACTGGCCCATGTTCCGTCCGGGTTACGAATTGGGGGAATATGATTTCGAAAACAAGAACTATTGTGCGGCTGTCTTTCTTGACATCAGCCAGGCCTTCGATAAGGTCTGGCATGAAGGTCTCCTCTTTAAGCTTAAGATGACTTTACCCTACACTTACTATCAAATCATAAAATCATACCTCGAAGAAAGACACTTTCAAGTGAAATTCGGAGAAGCTGTATCAACTCTCCATCCCATCACATCAGGCGTTCCACAAGGAAGTGTCCTAGGTCCGGTCCTATACGTTCTATATAATGCTGATCTTCCTACGAATGCAAACAATTTGATCGCAACCTATGCTGATGATACAGCACTTCTCTCCAGTCACACCGATCCTATCACAGCCGCTAGTAATCTACAGCAAAATCTAGACGCAGTAACCGACTGGTTCCAAAAATGGCGTTTCAAAATCAACTCTCAAAAGTCACTACAAATCACGTTTACTAAACGTAGAGGAATCGTCCCTGATGTGATAATGGACGGCCGAGTTCTACCCCGCACCGACAGTGTGAAATATCTTGGTATGCATTTAGATAAAGGCCTGACCTGGCGTACGCATATATGGACCAAGAGAAAACACCTGAATCTTAAACTCAAGAGTTACTACTGGCTTATAGGTCGCAACTCCAAACTCTCTCTGATTAACAAATTATTAATCTACAAAAGTGTACTGAAACCAATTTGGAGCTACGGTATACAGTTATGGGGTACCGCCTCACACTCCAATATTGAAATTCTGGAACGCTTCCAGTCGAAGATCTTACGCATAATCACAAACGCCCCCTACTACTTACCCAACACGGAAATACGGAAAGACCTAAAAATGAAGACAGTGAAAGAAGAAATAACCAAGTATAGTGAAAAATACCTCCTGCGATTAGAATCTCATCCTAACCCACTAGTGACAGAACTAATTGATGAAAATGAACAAGTGCGCAGACTCAAACGTTTCAAGCCGTCAGATCTTCCTAATCGTTTTTAGATAGATACAATATCCCTACTACTTATTTATTATTAGTTATAAACTGTTGTAAAGTAATTTCATTCTGAGGAACGTCAAAGGGCGTTACCTCCCATGTAATTTACACTGCTATGTATTTATATTATAGTTATATGATTTGCTTATTGCTATTGTAGCAGATTGCAAATAAATACCAACTGTTAAAAAAAAAAAAAAAAAAAAAAAAAAAAAAATGTATTTCATAATCAATCCAAATTTTTACGTATAAAAGATTTACACAGTTACAATACTCGTAATAACCAGGAATTGTGCATTCCTTTTTGTAAATTGCAATTAACTGAGAGGCGAGCAGACTGCTTGGGAATCAAACTGTACAATCACTTACCAGCCGATCTGAAGGCGTCAGAGAGCGAATATAGCTTTAAGAGTAAATTAAAACAACACCTAATAAATAAAACTGTATATTCCCTTTCTGAATATCTACATTGCTAAATGGTTGCAGATTATTGATATTTTGTTTAAATTTTGATGTTATATGCTTTGACGTGTCCCATACATGTATTATTCATGTCTTTATGTGGAAATAAAGTTGTATTGTATTGTATTGTATTGTATGCGCAGAAACGGGTATCGGAAAAAAGTTATTCATATGAGCTACAGAAATAATAAATTAGGATAGCTTCATCGTCTTCACTGTCTAATCCGGCACACGAGTTGCAGGCCCAGTTTTTGCACTGCTAACAGGGGAGCCTTCATCACAGGTGCAATAAAAATGTCCACAATAGAGACATTCAGCACCGTCGTTCTCGCTATCCGGTGAATCTGCTATTAGTTTTAGTTTGATTGCAGTTACTCCTCTTTTTTTATTTTTCTTCTTTAACATTACTTTTGGTAATTTTAGCACCATTTTAGCATTATTTTTCTTCCTCTCTCTGTCATTAAAAACTTTCTACGATCGACAATGCGTCAGGAGCGACTAAATGGACTGGCAACACTCAACATTAATTACCAAATAGCGCGTATTTTAGACTATTCTGAAATAATAACCGCATTTGCTAATGTTAAATCGCGCAAAGTGTCTGTGAAATAATTATTAAATGTTATAATCGAATAAATATTAAATACCATTGATTTTATTTTCTTGCCCACAATTTTATTTAAAATGTTGAAGGGCCACAAAAATATTGGTTGCCCTGGGCCTCGCATTTTCTCTGAAAGGCCCTGATTGTGATCATATCTCACAGTGAATGGTTTGTCATAAGAGTATTCTGGTTCAGTGTAGTCAGTGGCCATTCTACTGATGGGTTCACTTTGGACCACTTCCTGTATGCGATTGTGTCCATACCGTTCATTGTAAATGTGCCAATTGCAGGTGAATTTCATTTTTCCTTTTCATATAAATATATATTCAGAGGGATTAATCCTAATCTATGGAAAAAGAGCTTCCATAGATGCAGGTGTCAAGGTTCGTACCTACCTATACTTGTATTGTAATTTGTAAACCAGAGCTCTTGGGTTCGATTTCTGGTCCAGGTCAGTGAGATTTTTAATGCGGAGAAATATCTGAAAGTATGCTGTCCTTTGGATATGATGTAAAACCGTAGGTCTCGTGTCAGTACGATGTTTGGCACGATAAAGATTCTTTCCAGGGTTGAAAATTCCTTGGGTTCAGCAAAATTCTAGTTGGGTAGTGCTAATAATGATGATAGTTGATGCGCATTTAAATCCCTGGCACCCGCAAGCTTAGATTTCATCCATTAAAAATTTTAAAAAATAATATTTTTTGTACATGCTCATTTATCCGTAAAATGCTATATTTTCGGCCTAGTCCCTAAAAGTTGTCATATCAACCTTTTGCGTACTACTATAGTGACGTGTGCTCTGATCACATTAATCATACATAATAAAAAGTTAGAATCTGTTTTTGGAAGCTTTAACAAAAAAATGTTGTTTGTAACACGTACCTAAATCTAGTTTTCTGGGATTCATCTGCTATTCGTCCCAAAAAACTTGATTTTAGGTACGTGTTACAAAAATAACTATTTGGATCGTCATATCACATCTGATAGTTGGATATGAGTAAGTTGTTTACGGCCGAGGCTAGTAGCCGAGGCCGTAATTACCTGCGGGTATCTTAAAGACACTTTTCGTCTGAGGTACATACATAATTTTATGTCATACTGGTTTCTAAAGTTGTTAAACTATTAAAAGAAATCTCCATTAATTTGTAGCAGTATTAGTTTTAAGCAAGGTATCTTAACTCTCCTAGGTAGGCTAGCTTGCTGGGGTACGAGAAGCCTGGTGCGGGACGCGTGCGGTCGGAGGGGAGTTACGGCTACGTCACAAGTGGAATCTGTCATCATTCGGCCAGAAAGTTTCTCAGAGAAACAACGTGCCGATAAACGCCGTTTTGGTTGTTTAGAGTGAAATAGAATTTAATATTTTTGTAGTAATTTGCTGTACAACATAAAAGTAGACTTGATTATCTTTGATTTCCGACAAACGATACAATGGCTGAACGGGGTGCTTTCCACTTGTGACGTCACGCAGGCGACAACACCCGGAACGATCGTGCCGTGTGCAAAACCTAGCCTACCTAGGAGAGTTAAGATAGGTACCTTCGTTTTTAAGTACTTAAGTAATCTAAAGACGCAACTATTCGGATCTCCTAGCAACTAGCATTTATAGAACTAAAAGTGACACTTTAAAGTCCTAGGACTTTAAAATGATACTTTAAAGTTCTAGGACTTTAAAGTTTCACTTTTTGTTCTATAAATCGTTCGAAAAACGTTGCTTTAGAAACCAGTATGACATAAATCTTTGAATATAAAGCTACAGGAAGGAGGGTATCGTTTTAGTAGCCATACAAAAAGTGCGACGGAAGTCGCCATTTTGATAATCTATTTGTAGTCATAGTTTTGAGACTGACAGCTGACAAATAATAGGTTAGTTGTGCTGTTTGTGGTTTTTCTCCAACAAGGACAAATAAAAATTTAGGAATAACTTTCCATAAGTAAGTATTTACCTTCATTTAATGTAACTACGTTCATTACGAATAATATTTAAGAACAATTCGATGTTATAATTTCAATGTCAAAGAAAGGTCACGACTGAATACCATAGGCGTCACATATGTACGTATTTTATATAAATTAGCACTTTGCAAAATATATATTTAAAAAACTGTTTTAACCGTCAGTATTATAATATTTTATTTCTTGCAGCTTCTAATTTTTGTTGATTCATACTTTTAGTACATTTTTTTGTCAGTCTTTGCATATTTTATATTCAAAGGTTTACGCATCCCGTATTCATTCTAAAAGGTACGCCACTGACATACCGGAAACATTCAGCCGCCATTTGCATCATCTATCTTGGTCTCACGTATATTTTGTATATCCTCATTCCTGTTAGCTTTAAATACTATTTTTACATTGTAACAGTTGTATTATGATGGCTAGCTGCGAGGTACTAATTTTATTTATCCTTATTTTTCAGAGATTTTAATATTTTAAAGTACATATTTCTTTTTATTCAAAGCATAACACTAGGAATGTTTTGGGCGATTAATTGACAAGAAAGTAATAATTTTATTTGAAAACCAAGAACAGCGATATCATAAATTTCGGACATAAGCTCTGAAACCCACCGTCCCTTTCTAAATTAGTCACGCCGCCCTGTATTGAGACAGACCGACAAATACAAGTGTAATCCCACCTTTTAGTAAAGTGTCAAATTGTAAAGGATTTAAAACAGACCACAATATTCGAATTTTGAAGTAGACTCTTAGCTATAAAATTTATTAGTTTTGGGCAAGTGTCACCCATGGCATCCCATGGGAACGTATTGATAACAACCCTCCTATGAAATTTATTAGTTTTTTGGACAAGTGCCAGATGCACACCCCTGAGAACGTTTGATAACCCCCTCAGTACCACGGATTTTCACTATAAATATGCGACCAAATAACATCACAGCATTCAGTCTTGACTATTCAGGCCGCCCAATTCTTCTCTCTTCCTATTTATATCATGGACCCATATACTTCTTGATTTTTTTTGTTCACTGTGCACAAAATATGACACCATAGTTTCCAATTCTTCTTCCCAATCGGTAGAACTGGTAGATGATTGCACATTCCATCATCAAACATATCAGATTGTGGCCAATGCCAAGGCGTGATATATGATGGCATGATGAGGCGTGACAGTAGTGTGTCTCCAAGCATGATTTCACGCTTAAAATTTGCCAACGTGACAGCATGTGAGCTCACGTGACGTGATAGTAGTCTGTTCCTACCTTTATTTTATGTTAACAGCTTTCATAAACTTATTGCTCCATCGCGCTGCGAATAGTTACGCCAATGGTGAAGAGAGCTGATGTTACAGTTCGACAGCTACAGGGTATCTTAAATTCTCGGCAACTAACTGCGGTCTGACAGTAGCTGTATTGCACTTTGTTGCTCTGCACTAACTTGTAAAATTCTTCATCATACGTACACCGTTGTAAAGCATCGCTTTTCCGGTGTCGTGTATTAATTGATCAAAGGGTTACGATAGAATAATTCCAATTGAGGGGTCTCCCATTGAAATCCAAATTTAAGATTTGACTTTGTCAACACTACAGCATGGTTGCTCTGTTGTAGGTGCTAATCACAATTAATTACAATCATACGACAATTCTGACTACTGAAATATGTTGTCTCAATCAACAAAAGGTATATTGAGATAGGTCGATGGGTATCTACGCGAGTTCTGTGAAGTTTATAGATAAGTTTTATTTGAATGAAGTGCAACAGGTGAAATTTTCGTATATAGGAGTATAATTATGCATATTATGACATACATCTGATTAAATAATATCAACTTAGGGTTTAGGGAAGACGTAATTAAACGGTATTTATTTATAAAAAAAATTCAGTTGGGTCTCTGGGGAGGGTCTAGACCCCCTGGGCCCCCGCCCCATAAATACGCCACTGACTCAGTGTTCTCGAACATTTTGAGTTGTGTATAGTGCATATACTCGTATTTGAGGGGCATACGCTCACTCTCCTTACTTTTATAGTCGTACGTACTCAATGGAAGGAAATTAAATTGCACCCTCGTCAAACTTTAAAGGTTGGTTATGATACCACCTTTGGCTCCGGCAGCCTAAGATTGATTTTAATATCACTCTCACTCAAGATGGATTTTGTATCGATCGTCTGACTGACTGACTAACGTACATACACACTCACCAACTCACCTACTCCATGGTGCAACAGGCCGCAAGGGCCTTAGACCTCCCGCTTTGAGTTTTCTTGATTTCTCGTTTTGTGGTTCGCGATAGTCACTCAGACTTACAATATAATTTCTTGTGATCAAATCACCGCACTCAGGCCACCCTGATTACATCAAAATCATAAAGCGAAAGGGTAATAATGATTCAAAGCCACTGTCCATATTTGACTTGCCTAGCTTGATGTTATTTACTGTATTTCTTTCTCTTTTACCCTCTTATACCTTTACAATGTTGAGGGGGCCGGTTCTATAACCGTCAGTCATTCATTTAAACAAATGGTAAGATTTTCACTTGACCAATAGGGGTTGAGGGTAAAGAAAATCTTACTGAAAACCAGACGATCACAGTGAAAAACTGTAAAGGGTAACACACCTGGGGTACGTACAGTTACAGTATGCTAATAAGGAAATGGTTGGTTTCAAATGAAACAAAAAGCGGAACTATTCAGGATAAAATAATTAAAGCGGGACAGAGTAAAAGCGGTAGGTACCTACCTCCAAAATTGAAGACTACTGTAACATGTTTAAATTTGGTTCAAATGTGTATAACAAGGTTCATGCAAAAATACAATTTATTAAACTTTATTAAGTATACATTTTTTAACAACAAGCTTTAATTTATATAAATAGCAAACTGACTGCAATAGCACATGTAGGTAACAAATTAAAATATTTAGCATAATTGTTTATATAAATTAATAAATAAGCAACAAAGATAATTTTAACAAATATATTACATGCTAAAACCATATTATGTTAGTATAGTACCCCGTATTAGTAAATAATAAATTATGAGGAATAAATTCCATTTGCTAATTCTTAAATATGATTTTGCACTACTTTTTGCAATAAAATATTAGAAATTGATATTCGGTTATGTAAAATTCATAGATACTTCAATAAATAAATAAATAAAAACCAGCAATAACATGGGACACAATTTTGCATAATATTTTAGGAAATACTAATAAATGATAGTAAAATGTGAGTAGGATACATAATTTACATTAACAGTTACAATCAAACAACAGAGATATTACTTATTTGCGTCTACTGAATTCAAACTTCATCATAAAATAAAAAAACAACAAAGAAGCAATATCTTTTTAAATCCAAACATACATGACTAACATGACACAGTACTTAATAAACAGCACATGAACATGCACACCATGCATACCATCATGCATGTTCAAAAACCAACATCGTTAACCATAAAACTGCTTAGGTTTTCAATTTTTTTTCAATTCGAAGTAATAGCAAAGTAAAGCAAGTCATCAATCATCGGGTTTATGTTTCTCTTGTATATGACTAGCTTAAAATCTCTCTTCTCCATCTAGTTAATCCAATATTTTATCACCGGTCAGATAATTATTATATCACCATTCACCAATCTCTGGGACTACTATGATTACTTAACGTAGAAGAAGAGCTTTTTCTTTCAGCTCCAGGTGCTGCGGAAAATGGACTAGAGCGCTTGTTTAATTCTGTAATAACAAAACACGTAAAGCTCAAACCTAACAATGACTGGAAAAAAAGAATGGCCAAGATGTATACCTCATTAGTTAGTTTGATTCACAGAGTCAAAAGACAGGAGGGTTCCGAATCAGGACAAGTTTCTGTACTTTCGTTTCGAAGCCCCGCATTTTCTATCATTGTCGCGAATTCAGGCCACAAATTTCGGCACGGGTTTGGTCGGGAAGTGCACTCTCCTGCCTTTTTACTCCGTGGTTTAATACAATTAAATAACATAAGCTGGCAATCCTATTATTAATTTCAATAATAAATATGCCAGTGGCGGCTGGTGACAATAGAAACAGGTGGGGTCAGGGGACAAAAACAACTTAATTTTTTTATTCTTCTCGACTTAATAACGAGAACCGTTATTCCGATAAACTATCGATTTTCTTCATAGTTAAAATGTATCGTTTATGGACGTAATAAAAATTTAAACTTTAAAATAAATTATAACAAAAAACAACAACAATAATTAAACACACTAAAAACAATAAAACAGATCAACAACGAGGAAAAAATAATAAGGCAATGAAAGAATCGAGCGCGCGTAAATACATACAAACGCAGCGATGGGCCAGCTAAAACGGGCCCCAAGATAAGCTTTGCGCGCGGTAAGCAAACGCGACTGGTAGTGCGAGCGCGTCAAGCGCGTCATACAGTCATGCTCCGTGCTCTACACTTATAAAACACACGGCTGGCCTCAAAGATTGTACTAATTTGTCGCATTATACAATATTGCCACAAAATACTGCAGTAATTTTTTATTAAACAATAAAACGTGTTGGAAATAGATCAAAAATTAATAATTACAAGAAACATATTTTTTAAAACTACAATTATTGGGTTAGTTATACAAATATAGGTGGGGCCCGGCCCCTATACACGAGCCGCCACTGAAATATGCTATAAACAAACCTGATATTATGAGTAACATTTTGCGCCTGGCACCAAAAGCTGTTACACCAAGTTCTACTAAGTCTTGATCAGTCAAGGATGGAAAAGTAGTAAGGTCAATTTCATGTGAAGTAAAAAGACCAACATATTTTTCAAGTCCTATAGAACTCAACATTGAGGAGAGGTCAGGCCACTGCGAAGTTGTTATTCGACTGATTATGTTTGTCGGAGTGTGATCTAAATAACTACTTGCATTCAAATTAACAGTCGAAGTCGAAGGAAAACTATAGTCTGTTTGTTTGAAGGTTGACGTCTTCCAGATATCTTCCTCCTGTGTTTACAAACTTTTGTTATTATTGTAATGAATATTACTAAATATCTATGTACAGTATTTTTCATCTAGCATTTGGGTTGTGACATCAACAAGCTCCGCCCAAAAACTGTATGGGTAAACACGCGTTCATGCGCAGTAGGTAATGAAAACCTAGTTTAGAAAGAGATTAAGTATAGTTGGATAGTGAATTTGTAAGCAGCGCGTTGGCGTCACAACCCAAATCCTAGGTAAAAAATACTGTAGTAGAAAGGTAAAAAGGTTACCTTATTAGCAAAGCAATCTATAGGAGCAGGGCTTGTATGACTTATACCATAACCAGACCAAATATTTGTAGGTACTCTATAGTTGCCTGTGGGTCGGTTTTGCATTGCCTTTATACCAGCAACACGTTTCTGTTCATAGTCAGAAGGGGCTAATGCTTGACGACTGTCTGTCCGTTTATTAACTGTAGATCCATGATAACTTCCTGGTGCTTCTGATGCTAAAGATAAAACTGAAGAAATGTCTGCAAGGCATATTAGAAGCTACTAATCTTAGGCCATGTTATAAAAAACTGATATTACCTATTTTATCAGAATTTGGCAATTCGGCAGAATTTCTGTGATAAACTGGAGAACCACTGTTACGAGGGCTTGATCTTGGACTGGATAATGGACTTACACTCGAAACTGAGGAATAACTATAACCATCGTGGCTTTGTTCCAAAGAGAGAGAACTGCTTGAAAACTGTCCCAAGGAATGATAGCTAAATAACAGAATAAATTTAGATCTACTATTAATAAATATTTTTAAAAAATTTACCCGCTGCTTCCAAGTGATCCATGCATCATGTTGTATGTAAACTGTGGCTGCTGCATCATACCAACGAATGGACCAGACTGATTATAGGAAGATGGAGGATATTGCCATGTCGGTGATACTAAAGGTGATACAGTTGGAGAAATAGATTGAACATTAATACTTGGCAGAGCATCAACATTTGAAGAATTTGCAGAAGGAAAGTATGATGCCGGTATATCTGCTACAATACTTGTTTCCCTTATACTCAGAATACGATTTCTAGCTTCATAAATATTGGCTGTAATACAAAGAGTTATGTAATTATTTTCAAATTATATATTATATAAAAAGTAAAATTACTAGCGCATCGTTCAATTCCCTTAATAATACAAGCCATGGTGTTTTGTTTAGCTTTAAGCCGAATATTAATGGTTACGTCCAAAGCAGATTGTATTTTAGCAATTTGTTCAGGTTTTACTGGCAAATTACTTGTTTCTTCGGGAAGATCAAACATAAGAATTAAAGGTAATGATCCCTACAAATCGAATTGTTATGTATAATATTACAACAATTAAATGATTTTTACCATTAGCTGTTGTCTTGCCGTGTAAACATTATGAATATTACCACTTATGGTAACATTACTTCTTTTTAAACTTGGAATATTTGGATCCTGTGCATCAGGGAACATAATTTGAGTATTAGTAGTTTGTATTATCGCTTTAAGGTTTGAATGATTTTTTCCAATGACCAGTGAATGATGATGAGGTGAAATTTCCATTGACATTTGAATGGAAATTTGATTCTAAAATTATAAAAATATAACAATAATGCAATTAAAGACGGTCAGAAATAATTCCTTACGGCTACATTTTCACACATAAATTCTACCAGCAACATCGTAGCTTGTTTTACTTGCTGAACTTCCCATTCAACACCTTTGACCATAACGAGTGTAGCATGAAGTTTTGGACGAGTTCGAAACATTACTTGAACATTATATTGTTCCTGAATTTTAATTACATATGGAGTATTTCCATCGGGAATTGGAAGAGAAGAAGATAAAATAGGCAATTCGAAGCTAAATATCAGAGGGGTTAAATTCTGCAAAAAACAGTTTTAGTAGCACCGGAAACATTTAAAAACCTTTTTATGGTCACTGATTATTTCTTTGGTTTGCGCAGGGCCGTATGAAAAAATAAATAAATTTACCCTAACTCGACTTCTGGCACGCTCCACTCCTTCAATATCGCCTGCAATTGAAACTTGATTGCTCTTTTCGGTAGGATTTGAACGATTAGAATCCGGAAAATGAACGTGGCAACGAGTTTCCTCCATAACTCGTTTAATACTAAGACCCCCTTTGCCGATAATATGAGAGTGATCAGTATAACTCACATCCATTTTCATGGTAACTCGATTACACTATAAAAAATTAAAATAAAAGGAACATGCATAGATAAGAAAATAAAAATTTACTCTTGTATTCAGAACATTCATGATTCTTTCTTTTGCCATTTGAACGTCATCTGGCCTGCCTGCAATTCTAACGTGTGGGTCTGAAATTTTTAATTTCATATAATAAATTAAAAAAAAAACAAATCAGTTCGTAATTTACCCTTCTTAGATTTCGCTCCTATTTTCAATTTACTCGGCCAAGTAATGTAAGTATTTGTGTCCTCCATTATCTTATAAATTAATTCAATTATTATTATGTTTAAGTTCCAAAAATATTAAAAATACAATTAAATGTAAAAAGAATTAACACAGAATAGAAGGTTTCGGTAAATTATGAATTCCTTACCTTATGAAAGAATGTATCTGCAGGTTCTGGTGCCTCATTATCACCTAAAAAGTGTTCACTGAAAAACAAACTTGAATTTAAAAAAAGGAATTCATACCAATGAGCATATGTTCTAATTTTTTTCTGTCGACTCTGAAACGATCTTGATATAAATCGCTGACGTCCTGCACCCCTATTTTTGTAATTAAATCCCGTAAGTCTTCTCTGGAATCCCATCCAGAGGTCCATCCTGATATCGCGGTTCCTGTTTCAGAAATTTCGGAAAGAGTATCAGAAGCCTCTTTAACGTCCATAGCACGTGGAGTCAAAAAGTTGCAAGCCATTTTGGTAAAATTGAATACCAGTTATCCACGTATTTTTATCGCTGGTATTTACCAGCGATGTCGATAAAATAGTAGTTCAGTGATATTTGGTTACACAATATTCATTAATGCGGTGATTTTACGTCTTCGGTGCTTTTATTTTAGTGGACATATGCAATACGACTGACTTTAGAATGTATCCACTAAAATTCGTGTATTTTCGGTTGTGATAACACCAAAAATTTTTAGTGTTTTTGTGCAACTACGGGTATCATTTTAAGGACCCTTTTAGCTAGTTTAAATGTGTATAATAATTTAGAATTTGTAAAGTTTTAAACATTAATTTCACAAGATATTAGTGTACGATTAGGTATATTTACATTTTAATTAAAAGATGTGCATTTTAAAATCTCACATATTTTTTATGTACCTATCACCTGTATGTTAATCATAAATTAAGTATTGATAGTAATTTGGCCGACGTACCACAGTATTTGCGACACTGAAACGCTGAAAGATATTTTAAAAAGCCATGTTGTACGTAAACTGTTTTTAGTTTCAAGTTAGTTAAAATTCGAATTTACCGCTAATTTCTAAACCGTAATCACGCACACGCCATCTATGAAAATTACGTATAAGTTACAAGTAAAGTGTCGAAGTTGAATGATAGAGAAAAAAAAAGTGAAAAGTTATAATTAACTGATCGTTAATTAATATTTATCAAACATGGGCGATATGTTAAAAGAATTAAGGGAAAGATCTAAAAAACGTAAACAGCTTTTAGCACAAACAGTAAGTTGTAGAATAAAAAAATTCAAAAAGTGTTTGCGTACATAACCCCTCCATTGTGTTGTTCATTTACAAACATTGGCTTTTCTTCTTTTCAGTTAGGAGTTTCGGGCGTTGATGAGTTAAGGCAGGTTTTGGGAACATCTACAGATGATCGAACTAAACGACGAAGAGACAACGATGAGGAAGAATCTTCAGATAAGAACGAATCGAAAGGTGATGCCTCCGATGAACTTGTTTATAGAGACTCTTCTACTTTCCTTAAGGTAAATCGTAAATATAATTTTAAGTATAGCATTGGAACTAATATAATTAATGTAGGGTACACAGTCATCAAATCCACATAATGATTACTGCCAACATTTTGTGGACACTGGTCAACGTCCACAAAATTTCATTCGTGATGTAGGATTAGCGGATCGGTTTGAAGAATATCCTAAACTCCGAGAACTAATCAAACTTAAAGATGAATTAATTTCAAAAACTGCTACACCACCTATGTATTTAAAATGTGATCTAAATACTTACGATCTCAAAACGTTAAATTGTAAATTTGATGTTATTTTAATTGAACCCCCTTTAGAAGAATATCAAAGAACAATGGGAGTTACTAATACACAGTTTTGGTCATGGGATCAAATTATGAATTTGGATGTTGGTGAACTTGCAGCACAAAGAAGTTTTGTATTCTTGTGGTGTGGTAGTTCGGAAGGTTTGGATATGGGACGTGTTTGTTTAAGAAAATGGGGATTTCGAAGGTTTGTTTAAATTTTTAACGTGAAACGAAGATTATTTACAATTTCCTGTTGCAGATGTGAAGATATATGTTGGATACGAACAAATATTAAAAATCCTGGTCATTCAAAAAATTTAGAACCCAAAGCTGTATTTCAACGTACAAAGGAACATTGTCTAATGGGTATAAAAGGAACTGTGAGGCGTTCAACAGATGGTGATTTTATTCATGCCAATGTTGATATTGACCTCATAATATCAGAAGAACTCGATTACGGAAGCTTAGAGAAACCCGTCGAAATCTTTCATATAATTGAACATTTTTGTTTAGGGAGACGGAGGTTACATATTTTTGGACGAGATAGTACAATCCGTCCAGGCTGGTTAACCATAGGACCTGAACTTACAAATAGCAATTTTAATGCTGATACCTATTGTAGTTATTTTAATGCAAATAATTTAGCAACAGGCTGTACCGATCGCATAGAGGCTTTAAGACCAAAAAGTCCTCCACCGAAAGGAAAGGGAACACCAGGTGCACGAGGACGGGGCGGATTTAATCGGGGCAGGGTACGTGGTAGATAATTTTGAATGGGTTTTTATACTTACAACTAACTTTAGTAATTTTAAGATCAGTATTGTTTTAATAAATATGAATCTTGTAGCTATGATTTTATTTAAATAAAATTTAAGTAAAATGCCGATATAGTAAATCTGTAAATATAAAATTATTTGATTTGTATCAATTAATTTAAACTTTTATATCAGCATGATTAAAAGGTTAATACAAGTTTAAAAGATAAACTGCTTGTTATACATTAATGTAGTCTTACAATTGAAATGAAAGTTTTAAACTTACAACAGCGAGATGTTATGTATTTTTAAACTACAATTCAAACTTTTAAATGGTGCAATCAAATAACAAATCCATAAGAAATCACGTCTGCAATATTATTAAGGTGCAAATGCTTTCTATACATTATTCATGACATTTGTCTTAATGTTGCTAATAGTTGGATAAGTATTTGATAATTTTTAATCATCAACTATTGGCAGTGAAATATCCAACAAAAATAAAAATTATAAATTAGATGCGAGGCATATCTAGAAACTAAGTTTCGTTTGACCACATTTTATATTACAAAAATGATTTGTTTTCAAATTATTTATGTTTATTTTGTAATGCAGAATCTATCAGGTGTTGACCATTTTCGTTTATTTGAATTGGTTGATCATCAATCCTCGTATTTAAATCTCTGGCTATAATTACATAATCGTTTTTGTTAATTTTATTCAAAATAAATTTAAATTAACAAAGACTTTCTTTAAAAAGAAGCTGATTCATAAATACACGTGGGAAGCTAGAGGGAGAAGGTCACTAATAGATTATATTATAATATAAGCATAACAAACGACAAAACATCTAACATAGTGTTGGACGTGACAGTGCATAGAGGGTTAGAACTAAATACAGACCACCACCTAGTAGTATCAAAACTAAAGATTTACAACGAATGGAAAAAGACTGGGAGCAATATTAGAGAAAAAGTAACAGCATTCATATACAAAACTAACCTCCTCGAAGAAGGAAACTATACCAAAACAGAACCAATATTTATTAAATATCGAAACCAGCGAAGACATTAATTGCGAATAGGAAAATATAACAAATCCAATGAAATAAGCAGCAGATGAAGCCTTAGGCAGAAGACTGCAAACAGTGATTAAAGAAAAAAAACGTATGCCGAAAGTGGCTTCAAGATACGAATAACGAAGATAAACAAAACGAATACAAACAAACAAGGAATCTAGCAAAAATAGAAGTACAACAAGTAAGACAACAGAGCTAGGATAAGTTTATAAGTGACCTAGAATATGATTTACAAACCCGTCAGACATCAGTATACCTATAAGTTATGAAACATAATAGAAACGAGAAAGACCCTGCAAAAATTATTAACATAGATGAAGGAAAATGGCTCAGATATTACAAACACCTGTAGAAAGGTGATCGATATAATTATGAAACACAGCATGAAGTAGTTACGATGACTATATAGGAAATGTAGATAATGAATTTGAAGTGTCTCCTTTTTCTCCTGAAGAAGTCCCTTGAAAAAGTGGGCGAAACATTGAGTTCTTCTGTTTCAGCAATAACACGGTCCCAACCTAAAAGACGTTCTAATGTAGATAATATAATTTTAGAACTAAATTATACACTACACAAAAGCAAAACCGAAAAGTCACAGGACCGGATGGAATAAACATTGTATTGTATTGGTCTTGGCACTGCTGTCAGAATGGTAGCCGCCGTTCCTTGGAACTCTTCTGATTCTTCTCTACGATGAATCACTCCATATTTCCTTGCTCCTGTTCTGTTTAAAGGTTTTGGCGTGATTTGGCTTTAGTTACTATTTTCCTGTCCTTCACTATCTTCCTCCAATCCCTTCTTTCTAGCTTTTTTATGTTTTCTATCTTGGTTTTTCCATCTCTTCCTCTTGGTCTCCTGCTCGTAATTCTTCTTGTTAGCTCTCTTCTTTGTATATGTCTAAACCATCTTATTCTGTTGGCTTTGCTGACCCTCATGATATCTTCTTCCATTATTTCTTCCATTTCATGGTTCAACCCTGCAGTGGTGGTGTCGGGTCTTTGAGACCCACATAATAATTTTACGTATTTTGCACTGAGTCTGATATTTTAATTTTTATATTGAATACTTGCTGTTTAACTTCTTATTGAGCTGTGCATTCAATTATTATTACTTAGTGAATTTCTTTTTGCCAAAAACTGTCCTTAATTTAATGGTCTATCTTTCTCGTATTTTACTCTTTGCTAGATATTCATATATTTTTAATAAATAGAACGGCTTTAATAGAAAATTTATTATTTATATTTTAAATATACAAAGTAGAATATGTAATGAGCATTTTATTTTATCATTTGGAACAATTCTTACAACATACTATAAAACTGTGGCGCTGTATATCACGGATTGTTTTGCTAATAACTTAGAAATACCACAGATAATTGCGGAGACCTGTTCACTACAAATTCAAGACATGAACTAAAGACCTTATTTAAAGGGACAGCTATCTGTTACTTATCAATCCAGAACTACTTCGAAAAATAGACCTGGAGACACGGCGCCACCACTGGAGGGTTAAGATTCTTTGTTCTCCTTCATTGTCTGTTCTTGTTCTCAGTATTCTTCTTAGAACTTTTCGGTCAAAAATTCTTAGCTTTTCCTGTTCGTTATTGGTAATGCACATTGTTTCTGATGCATAGCATACAACTGGTCTGATTGCAGCTTTGTAGATTCTCAGTTTAGTGTTTCAGCTTAAATTTCTGTGCTTCATTAATTTTTAGTAACTGCAAAAGGTTCTGCTCCTTGCTTTTATTCGATCCTCTATCTCTATACTCTTTTCATTCCTCCCATTTACGATCACTCCTAGGTATTTAAAGTTTACCATCTTTTCAAATCTCTATTCCCCGATCTTAATTTCCTTTATATGGTTTGTGTCTTCTCTCCTGCTTATCAAATCATCATCATCATCATCATAATCTTTATTTCCATTTGTACCCGCTCTTGCAGGTGTTGGAATATACAAATTTTACATTTTATACAAATAAACATTTAATTCTTAATACTAATCTAAACTTTAAATTAAACAATTGATCGTAGCGTTCATTTATAATCTTTCATGTTTATGTCTGCTTGTGTTTGTTCATCGTTCACTGCACTTACACTTAAATCATTCCTTGTAACTGTATGTCCATCTTATAGAACCTTTTCCATTTGTTTCTATCTTCTGCAATTCTTATAGCTTCTCCATATTCGATTTCTCTCCTACTTATTGCCTCTACTATCTTGTCCTGCCAGGTGGCACGTGGTCTGCCCCTTTTCCTTTTACCATAAGGCTTACACTTCCATACTTTTTTGGGCAGTCGTGTATCTGACATCCTGCAAAGGTGTCCGAACCACCGCAGCTGACTTTCCTCAATTCGATCATTTAGGGGCTTCATTTGTAGTCGTCTCCTTATTTCTACATTTTTGATTCTTTCTCTCTTTGAGACTCCCAGTATTCTTCTTAAATATTTCATCTCGATGGCTTGTAGTCTTGTTTTATTGCGCTTTGACAGAACCCACGATTCACTACCATAAATTAGAACAGGTACATACACTGAATTATACACCTGTATTTTAGTTTTTCGGGTAATTTCGTTTTTATTCAAGAAAGCTTTGCCTAAAGAGTGAAACAGTCTTTCAGTGTTCCGTATTCTGTTGTCCAACTCAGTATCCATTGTACCTCTGTCATTTATGTGTCCTCCGAGATATTTAAAACTTGATACTTGTTCTAATATCAACCCTTCAATTTCTATTTGTATGTTCGGTTTGAATGGAATGCTCATTATTTTCGTTTTCTCCAAGTTGATCTTTAAACCTTTCCACTTAAGTGCTTCATTCCATATTCTTAGATTACTTTGTAGGGCTCTTTCGGTGGGTGCAAATACCACTATATCGTCAGCATATGCTACTGAGCTTATTTCCACTCTCTGCAATTGTTTAAAGCCAACAACATATGTATGCATGTCCAAGTTACATTCTTTCATAATTGCATCCAGTACCAATATGAATAATAGTGGACTTAGTATTCCACCCTGTCTCACACCCGCTGTTATTTTGAATGGTTCAGATATCATATTATATTGCCTTACATGTCCCTTGGTGTTTTCACTGTAAAAAGCCTTTATTGCATTTATCAGACCTTCAGGTATTTCCCTTTCCCTCAGTACTTGCCAAATCTTTTCCCTGGGAACCCGATCGAAAGCACTTTGTAAGTCGACAAAGCCTATGTATAATTGTCTGTTGTGTTCTATAGTCTTTTCAATAACTTGCCTTATCGTAAACAGTAGATCCTGTGCGCTCCTTCCTGCTCTGAACCCACTTTGTTCTTCTTCCATATCCTTCTCTACCAATTTCCTAAGCCGTTGCTCTAGGATACGTTCGTATACTTTACCCGGAATGCTTAGTAACGCTATCCCCCGGTAATTCTTGCACTCTTTGGGGTCCCCTTTTTTATGTAGTGGTACAATTATAGAAGTTTCCCAGTCCTGCGGTACCTTTTTTCTCTTGTAGCACTCGTTGATTAATTGTCTTAATACTTGAATTCCTGTGTCTGGCAGGTATTTTATCATTTCTGGAGCTATATTGTCCACCCCTGCCGCTTTCCCTAGCTTTATTTTGCTTACCGCCCTTTTAACTTCCTCCTCTGTTATTTCTTCTTCGGTATCATCCTGAGTGATTTCTTGAAAGTTATGGTCATAACTTTCACCATGTGGGTTTAGGGTTTCCTCGAAATGTTCTTTCCATCTTTTTATCTTTTCTTGTTCTTCAGTTATTAAACCACCTTGTTTTGATGTTAGATTCCGAATCGCACAGCTCATACTATTCTTGTTCAACTTTTTCAACACCCTATAAAACATTTTTTGGTTGTCCCTGCTGTTCTTTTCCATTTTCTCACCGAAATCTCTCCATTCGTCTTGCTTTGCTCTCTTTACCAACTTCTTTACTTCAGTTCTCTGTGCTTTGTATTTTTCATAATCTTGCATGTTTTTAGTTGTTAGATACTTTTTCCATTGCTGTTTCTTCAACTTTACTTCCCTTCTGATGTCTTCCGTCCACCATGCCGTTTGCTTTCTACTACTATCTTTCTTGGTTTTCCCGCATACTTTTGTCGCCACTGTTATTATCATTTGTTTGAATTTATTCCACCTTTCACATATTTCTTGCCCCTGTTCTAGTTCTCCCCATTGTTCTAATGCTTCCCTTATTTGACTTTGGTAATTCTGCACTGTGTCCTCATTTCTTAACTTGTGTATATTTATTTTGTCTGCGATTTTTGCCACCTTTCTTCCTTCTGTAACTGTAGCGCTTTTTAATTTTATTTTTCCTCTTAATAGAAAATGGTCTGAGCCTAGTTCTGGACCTCTCCTGACTCTTACGTCCTTTATTGTCGTTCTCTCGCTTTTCTCAACAATAATGTAGTCGATGATTGACTTCTCATGTCTACTTGGTTGAACTCTAGTGTACTTGTGTATGTTCTTGTCTTATCAAATAATTAGTTTTATCTTCGTTTTTTTTTGAGTCGTGCTAGTTTTAGTAATGTCTTCTTTAGGCTTTTATCTCTTCCTATCAAGGCAATGTCGTCTGCATAAGCAAACATGGAACTCTTTAAATACAGAGGATTATTATTTAATATGTGTTGGCAAAAAGCACAAATTCCAACCGAATGGCTGAAAAGCATAGTGCAATCGATCTTTAAAAAAAGCGACCATAATAAATGTCGTAACTATAGACATAGAGGCATAAGTCTGTTAAACTTGGGATATAAAATCTATTCTTCTATAATTAATAAAAGAATTCAGGCTATCACCGAAATGATTCTAAGTGAAGAACAAAATGGCTTCAGAAAAGGGCACTCTTGCATAGACAACAGATCATAGAAAAAAGACGCGAATATAATTTGGAAACTTATTAATGAAAGCTTTCGACTAATGTCAATAGAGAAAAACTATAGAAGTGGAAGATTATGGAAATAAGAAGATATCTGCCGACCTCATTAAAGTCATCCAAAGCTGCTATAAAGGAACGTGCATAAAAGTGTTAGGAGGACACATATACAAAATAATTACCCGAGGAATTAGACAAGGGTGTGGATTGTCACCTACTCTATTTAAAATATATACCGGGTGGTGCGGTGCCTCACGCACCATAGGAATTTCAATGGTAATTTTTTAATGTGTAAATATTTGCTTCCCTAATTATTTTAGACCAAAAGTGTAATTAAGTTTTATGCTACATATTTTACACAATTTTTGAGTTTCGTCTAACAGATAAACTGTGAGGATTAATTCATGCACTTTGACAAGAATCACTCCTGCCATGAAATTTTTGAAACAGAGGGGTGGAGCTATGACAGTTTGAAATTATTTTTTAATACGAAAAATGTAACTTTTTGGCTTTTGTAAACAAATAACCATTATTCAACAAATTCAACAGGAAGGGAAATTACTTTTTAAAACAAACTCAACCGAAAATAAAACTATTTTATGTGGCAATTTCAAGTTGGTACGAAAGTTGGCAGGTTGTAGTGCACTGCACATCAATTTGAGATTGGCGCCAATTAGTTGATGCGTGTGTGTGCAGGTTGCCAAACTCACAGTACGATTTCATTGTAAAAGAATTGCTCTTCGTGACAAGACTGTGTTCAGCTTTGATATATGAGGTGCAACAAGCTTCAGTAACATTTGATATGTCTTTTCATCCATGCGCAAAAAGTTTTTAAAGTCATTAGGCTCATTGTCCCGTAAATGGCCCAATAAATTCATATGCGTATATTGTTTTCGTTTTTCAAGTCAACTTTTTATCCGACCAATATTACACACATTTTTGTTCTTTTAGAAATTTGCGAGATCGTTACTTCTAGCAACACAGAAAGGTACTGAACGAAAAATAAATTGCATACAAAATTGGGATGTTAGTGGATCAGTTGGTCAGTTGTCTAGAAAATTGTACCAACTTCAAGTTGTACAATTAGTTGGTACGTTAGTGGGCCGTTTAACTGACAAACCAGATTGCTTCAGTAATTCCAAGGCATCAGTGATTTTTATCAAAGTGCAAGAATTAATTTCCACAGTTTTTCTGTTACGGAAAAATTGAAAAATTGCAAAATAGCCTCATTGGATGGGGTATTTTTTACTCTACAAAAAACATATTTGCACTTTTGGTCTAAAATAATTAGGGAAGCAAATATTTACTAATTAAAAATTTACCATTGAAATTCCTATGGTGCGTGAGGCAATGCACCATCCTGTATATAAGACCAGATTCTTCGGGATTGGAAACAAAAAAGCTCCGAAGGAAATTAAGCCTAAGACAAAACCTGAATACTCTATTATTCGCGGATGATCAAGTGCTCCTTGCCACAACCGAAGACAAACTTCTTCTTCTTTCAGGTGCCATATCTTCAGTGGATGTTGGCCATCATCATGGCCTATATTATTTTATTAACTGCCGATCTGAATGGGGCAGTTGAAGACAGTCCGGTCCATTGACACAAGTTTTTCAGCCATGTATTAATTGCAGTGGCTCGTATTTGTATTCCCCGTTACGCGTCCAAAATATGCAATTTTTCTTATTTTTACGTTCTTGAGGACTTCTTTTTCCTTGTTTAGTCGTTGTAATAATCTTTCGTTTGACATGATGAATCCATGAAATTCTTAGTATGCGTCTATAACACCAGTACTCAAATGCTTACAGGCATTTCATGGTGGCTTCTGTAAAAGTTCAGGTTTTAACTCCATAGTAGAGTATTGAGAACACATAGCAGTGTAAAAACCGTAATCTGGTTTTGATGTTCAATGAGAGACTACATAATATTTTCATGTGACAGAATGCACTCCTTGCTTTTTCAATCCTGATTTTGATTTCTCTTCAGCGGTTCCAGTTTTCATTTAGACGAACTACACTGCCAAGTCTATACTTAATGGAGGAAACTGTAAAGGATTATGACGGAGATATATCCATTGAAAAACAAAAGTGTAGTACAAGGGAAAACGTCAGATCAAGTATCACACTTCAACTATTTAGGATGTGATATAAAAAGTTCGAGCAATATGCTGCACTATAGTAAACACTTTTAAAAAGTAAAACCTAAGCATGGTTATATAAAACCATAAAACGATGGCAATATCAGTAGGATAATACGGAAGTGAAGCCTGGGTATTGACAAGGGAAAAACAAAACAGAGTAAAGGTAGCTGAAATAAACTTTCTAATTTTCGAAGAGTGAAAGGAATAAAAAGATTCCATCGAATAAAAAATGAAGATATAAGAGACAGACTAAATATGAAATCTCTAGAAGAGAGAATATTAAGAGTACCTACAGACAAAACTGGATGGCACACTTACACAGAATCTCAAAGAAGGCTTACAACCTATAGGAAGAAGAAACATCAGGAGACCTAGAAAACGGTGGCAAACTGGAACAGGTCGAGAACCTAATCCATGAAAGAATATGATGGTGATGATTATTTATAGTTATTAATTAGCATGCAGTTTAGCTTACTTTTTAATTCAAATATTTGTTATTATGTGGCACAAAGTTTTCTATGTTCTTTTCATAGAAATCTCGTTTGGGTGACTTGAGCTAATATTGTAGCCTTGTTTGTAACTTCGTTATCAATGTTAAATCTCTGACCTACCACAAATATGTTCATGTGAAGAAACAGACGATAGTTGTATGGTGTGAGGTCTCATTTGAATTTCTGTTGATCCAAAGTTTTTTCATTAACCTGTACAACCAATTCTTCGGTGATTAATCATGGCCTACCACTTCAATCGTCATCATGCATATATGTTCTGCCCTTCATAGACTGCCTGCAGCAAAATTCCTTACCGTTGTGTTGCTTTATGTCTACATCTATGAATTTCTGCTGTTGGAATTTCGCTCATTTTGAAACAACCTGATACAGTATTAAGTGATTACTTTGTCCAATGCTGACTTATGTAGTAATAGAATTTTTCTGTACAAATGTGTCGCAAATCCTTAAGTTGTGTAAAAATTATGGGCAATCGGAATTTCGAACACACCTCATATAGTGCTTTACTGGTTATGTATATTTAAAAAAATGTTAAACTATTTTTGAAAATTGCACAGCCATGTTAACTACCTAATTACGTATTTGGTTTCATACTTACTTACTTACTTACTTAATCAATGATCTCTTATACCTAATCGGTGTCGAGATTTTCTTCTGTTCATTTACAGAACAGTTTCCACTTTTTTCTGTCTTTAGCAGTTTTCACTGCTTCTCGCCAGCTACTCCCCTTTTCTTGAAGTATTTGTGCTATTCCTTCATTCCATAGCTTTTTCGGCCTTCCTCTTGGCAGCTTCTTGTCAGATTTCGATTCCCATATTTCCTTTACTTTTCTATTTTCATGCATTCTGACGAGGTGGCCAAACCATCTTAGCTGTTGTCTAGCCATCTTGTCTTGTATTTGTTCAGCATTCAAGTTGCTTCGTATAATATCGTTACGTATTCTGTCTTGCCTCTTGACGCCTTCTATTTTTCGGAGAAATTTCATTTCACACACTTTAATTTTATTTTTCAGTTTTTTAGTAATAGCCCACGACTCGCATCCATAAGTTAAAATCGGGACACACACAGAGTTGTATACTTTCATCTTTGTATTTTTAGTTACTTCCTTTTTACTTAAGAATGGTCTATTTAAGGCACTAAACAATCTGGCGGCAGCACTTATTCTGTTATTTACTTCTTCCTCGAGATTTCCTTCTCCATCTATGATAGCTCCCAAGTATTTTATCTTTGATGATTGTTTTAATTTTTCACCATCTATAACTAAATTCATATCTTCATATTCTCGTGCTATTAGCATTGTTTCAGTTTTGCCGTAGTTAATTCTTAGGTTGAATACTTCCATTGCATTTTTCCAAGCCACAGTGCTTTTTTGTAAATCTGATTTGTTGTTTGCAAACAGCAGTAAGTCGTCAGCATACAATAAGCTTTTAACTGTCACGCTTTTTAGGTTTCTCACTCCTATAACGGCTCCTTTGGTTTTGCTTTCTACCATTTTGGCGATCTCGTCCATTACCACGATAAAGAGTAATGGGCTCAGTATTGCCCCTTGTCTAACTCCTCTGTTTGTTAAGAATTCTTTTGTGCATAGGCCTCTCACTCTGACTACATTCCTTGTTTCTTCATAAAGGCTGGTGATTGCTTCTAGCAAACTGACACTGATTCCACGATTTTGTAATATCTTCCATATTTCTTCCCTTGAGACACTGTCGAACGCCTTTTCAAGGTCGATTGCGCATACGTAGATTTTTCCTCCAAACCGTATTATTTTTTCTTGAATTTGTCTTACACTAAATATCCCGTCATGCACACTTCGGCCTGCTCTAAAACCACTCTGGTTGTCACTTATTGTTGGTTCCAGTATGTTCCTTGCTCTTTTTTCTAAAATCCTTTCGTATACTTTGGCAGCTGTGCTTAGTAGTGAGATTCCACGAAAATTGTTGCACAATGTACTGTCCCCTTTTTTATGTAGCGGTGCAATTACTGCAATATTCCAATCTTTAGGCACTCTTTTGCTTTTCCAAGCTAAGAGGAAAATTTTGTGGAGTATCGATATTCCCTCAGCTTCCATATACTTCAGCATTTCAGGTTTGATTCCATCTAACCCAGCGGCCTTTCCAATTTTTAGTTTCTGCAGTGCTTTTTTAACTTCTTCCACGCTTATATCTTCTTCTGTTATTTCTTGTTGCTTTAATCCGTTATTCTGAGTATAATTTACATGTCGCGTCCTTATATTCCCTTCTGGGATTTGTTTTGCATCAAGCAGTTCCCTAAAATATTCAAACCACCTTTCTGTGATCTGTTCTTCTGATGTTAAAAGTATTCCTTCTTTGCTTTTTATTCCTCTGACTGCATTTTTTTTTGTTTTCCTTAATCCTTTCAGCACTCGATAAAGCATTTTGGCATTTCCAGCACTGTTTTCCTGCATTTTATTCCCAAAGTCCTCCCACGCTTTTACTTTGGCTTCTTTTATCATTGTTTTAACTTTGACTCTCTGTGCTTTATATTGTTTATAACTCTCATCGCTTCGTGAACTAAGGTACTTCTTCCAGTCCAGTTTTTTCTTCATTACTTCGTGCTTTATTTCGTTATTCCACCACGCCGTAATTTTCTTTTTGTTACTATTTTTAATTGTACCGCAATCTTGTTCCGCAGCTGTTTTTATTATTTTTTTAAATTCGGCCCATAACTCTTCCACGCCTTGGTATTCTGACTCTTTTTCCATGTAATGTGTTTGCTGTCTTATCAAAGAATTGTATTTTTGCTTTACTTCTGGGTTTTATAATTTATAGGTTTTTATGGTTATCGACGTTACTTCTTTTGGTTTCACTTTTGTAATATTTGTTTCATGTTCATCGATTTTCAGTTTAGCTTCTACCAGGAAGTGATCGGTGTCCAATTCATATCCTCGTCTTACTCTAATGTCTATTACTATACTCTTATTCGATTTTTCCAGTAGGACTAAATCAATAATTGATTTTTCCCCTCTACTCTCCATTTCTCTCGTAAATTTATGAATGTTCTTGTGTTGGAACCACGTATTTGCTACAAATAAATTATTCAAGACGCAGAAGTCTATAATTCGTAGCCCGTTGTTATTTACCACAGTTTCTCCAAATTTTCCAACTATATGCTCATAGCTTTCTAGGTTGTTCCCTACTCGACCATTCAAATCACCTATTACGATTAGATTTCCTTTTTTATCGTCTACTTCTTCGTGTAGTGTCTCCCAAAATTTATCTTTATTTTCCCTGCTGTCATTTTCACTTGGTCCATACACAGCTGTCACTGTATATACTTTTTTATGCACTTTTACATCAATACGCATTAACCTTTCAGAGATGAACTTGTAGTCGATGATTTTATCTATCCAATTTTTATTAATTAAGCACGCCACTCCCGCACTTGCCCTTTTTGCATCATCCACCCCACTGTAAAACATGACGTGTCCTTCTTCCATCTCTATACATCCTTTACCTCTTTTTTTCGTTTCAGTCAGTACTAATATTGCTATATCAGATTTTTTAAATTCTTCAATAAGCTCCATTTCCTTGCCGTTAATGCCTCTTATATTCCAGGTGCCTAATTTCCATTGCTTCAGTTGTGTATTATTGTTCCTTTTATCATTTGCAGTGTTCTTTGCCGAAGTCGTCGTCAGAAAAGCCGTCCTTTCATTATTTAGTTTTTTGCTTCTTTCAGTCTGCTTTCCTGCTCATTCCACACGTATCTTCTACCATTTATTTCAAGTTTTCTATACCCTATTTTAATGGATTTCCCTTGTTGTTTTTCTTCTCTGGCCAGCTTCCTTATCTCAGCCTGTACCATTTGTTCTTCGATTGTCAGGTCACTATCAATATAAATTTTCTCATTTCCCAATTTATACTTCTGCTTGAGTACTTCCAATTTCTGTTCAAAATTTTGTAGTTTAGCTACTACTATGCTCTGGGTTTCTTGTTTTCCTACCTTGTATGCCTCTTCTACTATAATCTTAACTCCTGTTTTTTGTGCTACTAATTCTTGAATTCTTGAATATTTAAAAAAATGTTAAACTATTTTTGAAAATTGCACAGCCATGTTAACTACCTAATTACGTATTTGGTTTCATATAAAGTTTTTATGGCAACAAGATTTTGTGAATATATTTGAGGTACCTACCTAGCTAAAATTGATAACAAACATTTTTTTATCTGCAATGCTCTACAGTGGTTAAAGTTTTAAAATCTTATTTACTAATTCTCCTGATGTAAACATTCAGCTTGTTGAAAAAAGTAGCCCTTTTGCTTGCTGTGTAAATAACTATTTGGGACTACATAAAAATTTAAATCATTTTAAGCTGAATAATGGAATCTATAAACAAAGCTAGTGCATAGTAATTTTTTTCGAATAGAAGGAAGTATCATTAAGCTAAAAATAAATATAAAATCTTTAGTTCAGTTTCTGGTTTTTATGTTCAGTAGTTTTTCTGTGCCCCGAAGGCTAAACTATGAACTGGAAAGTGAAGTCAAGACCAGACTATCAAAAATCAATTATTAGATAATGATGTAATGAATAGATAAGCAATAGAAAGACGGATAAAGATAGTTTTATTTAGTAAAATGACGTGTTATAACTAGTAAGTCTGGTTATGGTTGTCTGGTGTATTTGTACCTGTTATGAGTAATCCGATGCAAATTTAAAATTTTTATGGAATCTGTTATCATTCTATTTTACAAGGGGACAATTTGCGTTTATAAATTTATATCATGTAAAGTAATGAATCACGTTTAAACTTTTTCTTATCGGTGGAGACAATAAATTTTGGAATTTGGAATGGAAATAGTATATGTGGGTGTCCTTGAGTTTGAAAATGTCGTACGATTGTCATTTTTTTTCCAATATTGTGGTGCAATCTTGCGGAGAAGAGGTGCACTATAAGCACGTTTTGGACAGTGCTGTGGTCTGTGTGGTGCTTATAAGAACGTAAGGACAAAGACAAAGTGTAATTTTACTTTTACATTAAAATTTCCCGATAAATACTTAATTAAAGCTAGTAATAAAATGCAGATGTTAAAAAGCTAACGAGCCATGAATTTAGTGCAAAGTTTTGACTGGCTGACGTTCCAATTAAATTGCCAAACGTTCTGTGGTTACTAAGTGCTCCTATCCTACTAAACTCGTGTACATGTAAAGAATTAGGGCAGGAGGAATTTTGATGGTTATAAATTTTCGGTGCCAATTCGTTCGTGTTAGAACAAGTCCGTTGGATTTATTTAGTGCAAAAAAACTGTGATTTTAGTGTTTGGTGGTTTAGTGCTTGTATTGATGTTACCAAGTGAATTTATTGCAATGTACAATCAACCAATTTTATAAGCTCTTATAACTTGATACAAGTTTTGTTATTTCATTCACACAGGCAGTTTTATGGGTCTGTGTTTTAGTTGTCGAAAGTCAAAGGCTCGATTAAGAGGTGAGTGCTCTAAGAGATTCACTTTTTGCAGTCTTCGCTTAAAAATACTACTTTTTCGTAGAATTTAACAAGATTTACCAAAAACTGAGTTTACCTTTGTACACTGAAATAGTTATTTCACGTGTTTGCTTTAGAAAGGGTTCGACAATTCGTGCTACCTATTTGCAAGAGATATTCTAAATAAACAGCGGTTTGATAAGACATTTAAACAGCTTGAGGCATTGCTGTGGTATTGAATCAGTTTATTAATTATTCAGAATATTATTGGTCATGCAGACATAACAGTATGGTAATTTTTGTAAAAATTGTATTTCAAGTGATGTAATTCTGTTATAGAGTTTAGACAAGGTTATCAGTCACTGTCTCACTTTATAACCTAGAAAACGAATTTCGAAAAAATCGTATTTTTAAGTGAAGAAGGCCCACTGCAACATTAATCTAATTTAAATTAAGCGCCGATGTTATTGCAAATATAATCTTTTACAGTAACAATTAACTTAATTATAACATAACCTCAACTTTATAGTTTACCATTACCTAAGTTTTAAATTTAAATTTAATTAGTATTAACCTTGATTAGCCATAAAAAAAATTAAGGCCGACTTTGCCACAAATACAATCGAGATATGATTTAATTATAGTTATTTATTTCCAGATAAAAGTACAAAAATATGCTGCCACATTCAGTCGGCAGTATCGCCATTACATATTACAAATGAGGAAGCTCTTACAAGCCATATTAACGGATATCCACCAGCTCTAGCACTACCACCAACAGTTTCGTCAACTACGCCGAAAGCTGTTCGCGGGACCACGATGTCCAATTCTTTTTCTAACATGAACATCACCAATCCTATTAAAGGATTGGTGAGCAAACGACGAAATAGGTACAAGAAAGACGGATTCAATTTAGATCTAACATGTATCCTTTTTATAAAATTAAACAAACTAAAAATAGGAGTCTATGTAGTTAATTCAAATATTCACTCTGAATGTTTTTTGTTGTACCATATAGGAAAATAGAATTGTTTAAACTAAGCATAACTATGGACATATGTTTCAAATAATATAATTTTAAATTTTTCCTTAACGCTTAATAGATATAACTGACAATATAATAGCAATGGGTTATCCAGCATCAAGTATAGAGGGAGTCTACCGAAACCACATAGATGATGTGGTAAAATTCCTCGAATCAAAACACAAGGACCATTATTTTATATACAATCTTTGTTCCGAGCGCTCATATGACATTTCCAAGTTTCACAATCGAGTATGCATCTTTCCATTTGATGATCACAACCCACCAAAAATTGAAATAATTAAGCCATTTTGCACCAACGTACAAGAATGGTTAATGTCTGACAAGAGAAACGTTGCAGCCGTACACTGCAAAGCAGGGAAAGGACGAACGGGTACTATGATTTGTTGTTATTTATTGCACAGTGGACAGTTTGCTACAGCAGAAGAAGCTTTAAATTTTTATGGAAAAACAAGAACCCAGGATCGTAAAGGGGTCACTATACCCAGTCAGCTTAGATACGTGAACTATTACGCAGAGTTGATTCGGAAAAATGTTGAATACGTCCCTGTGGCTCTGTACATACGAGAAATTGTTCTCGAACCTGTGCCTTGCTTCACAGGTGGTCAGGGAAGCATTTGTTTTTCAATATCGCAACAAACTTTAAGTCAGAACAGTGACCAGAGCTACCAGCACTGCCTCAAGTTATTTAAAAGTATGGTGTATGAGGTTAAAAAGAGCTCGCCGAGTTTTGTTATACATTTGGACTGCTGTATGCCTATTACTGGAGACATTAAGTTAGAGTTTTATAACAAGCCGAAAATAGGAAGAAAAGAAAAAATTTTTCAATTCTGGTTTAACACGTTCTTTGTGATTAATGAACTGCCTGAAAGTAATTCTAATGGATTTGTGCACGAAAATGGAAATTCTACACGGGATGCGCATGAAAAAACTCTTGTGTTGACTTTAAAGAAAAATGAACTGGATATTGTTAACAAAAAGGATAAACAGAATAAAGTTTTCAGTTCCGAATTCAAGGTAAGATTTTCATTATTACTAATTAGGTTTTTATTCCGCGCGAAGTTTAGATGATGAAAAGCTTTAATTTGATTGTAACCTGAACCTTTTTAAATTTAAATTTCTAGTTACAGAAACGTTTTGACCAGAAATATTAATACATATAAACTCAAAAATGATCATTTATATTTAGCTAACATATTTATTGCTTGGTAGAGCTGTAGAATGTTCCAAGCAGTAGTTTTTCTTTTATTTTATTGTAAAATCACTTATTTCATTTGAAGTTGAACTAAATTAAAAATTTACTGTGAATCTTAAAGAAATACCTATAGACATTAATTTTGAAGCTCCACATAAAGTAGAAAATGAGTACATTTTTTCTCTTAAGTGACTTGTACAAATAGAAAATAACTTGATTCAAAATGAAGTGGATACGTTTGATGTATATTAGCAGCAATTAAAGGTTTAAGTGAAAATATTAGTTTGTGTTCTGTATGAAAACATTTTATGTAGTTATATGTATCTTTTTAATTAGCAGTTATTTGATTGGAAATTGTGTTTCATGTGGTGTTTAGTCTTCTTAAATTTGCAAAAAATTCAAGTTTAAATAAATTCAATTTTAGGAATATTCCTTGGGTTTTGATGTCATGTTATTTAAAAAAGACGGAAGCATAAAAATAAAAACAATAATAATGACAATGCAATCTTAACTATTTCAAAATATTTGTTCGCAGTCGTTGGTGAGTGTTTAATGAACTAGAACCAGACAATTACATACATGTTACGTATGTCATTGTAAAATTATGTATGCAATAAAAAGTTAATATTCAAATAAACGAAAATTGCAAATAAATTCCGGGTATAGGAAGTTCATTAATAATATTCAAAATGATAAGAGTAATTGCATCTTCTGGACTCTTTAGATAAGATAAAAAAGATCAGCAATTATCATTTTTAACCCCAGGCAATTACTTTATAGGCTGACATAAATGTTATCTCGTTCTAAATATACAATGAAAAGTTACATTGACCGATAATGTTAAGGGTATGTGGAATCAGATTATGTACTTTTGATAACTGGTTTTAGTAGGTATTTCATTTTACTGTTGACATAGGATAGTATATTAGCAGCACTTACATTTAAAAAAAAATTATAATAATAATACTTTTAATTACGTGCTTGAATTACTTATACATTATTAATAAATGAGCTCTTTATCGATAGTTACACGTGTACACTTTTATTTCCTTTACACATAATTATTATCTGCAATTGTATAAATTAATCTATAATGAGGTGCAAGATTATTAAACAATTAAACTGTCTAATGAAAAATGCATGTAGGGAGATAAAAAGTCAATAAGAAATTGTTTATAATTTAAAGAACTGAACTGTTACGATTATATATGAGTGTCAATTTTGGTTCACACACTTAGTCATCGCATATACTCGTACTTTTCATCAGCTTCGGATTTTGTAATTGTAAATTTGGTGGTCAGTGAAGCAATTCTGTGATTCACCTTCCTTTATTTTATTTGTGTGCAGCATAAATCTTTCTTTGTTCTGTAAAAAGTAGAACAAAACTCTTGCATATTTTACCACTTTAATTATTTTACATTCAGATTAAAGTGATAATGAAAATTACCTATTACTAAATTGTTTAATACATTATTATCACATTAGTACCTATTACACCCTATGAAGTCTATTAAGAATACCTAATTAAGACTTGATTTTCCTGTGTTCAAATTAATATTTTCTAATTAAAAGTTTTTAGGAAAATTTTAACTAACATTTAAAAGCTTTTATAATTATCCGGTTTTAATTTTCCAATTATAATATCCTATATGAGGACCACTTTAAAGTTTTAGGAAATTTTTGTAATTTGTAGGAGGTCACATAGTTACTTAATAAAACAAATTTGAGATCCACTCTTTTGTTCAAAAATATGTAGACAGTTTTCAGTAACAAAAAATGCTTCACCCTGTTTTAATAGATTTTTTAATTTTGTAAGGTTTTATGCAGTGCTTTTAGAGAGCCAATCAAAGTATCACCGTTGTTTTGATTTCTCAAGTAGAGTTTCTTGATCGCTCTATAATTCCAAATACCTGTGACTTTTGTAGTTGTTAAGGACTGTCTCGATAAGTACGGAAACAATTTTAAGAAAACCTACACAACGTCGCCCTAATTTCAAAACCTTGTAACTCAATTAACTGACATTTTATAGGAGACTGAAAAAACTTCTTAGTGTTTCAAAAATCGAAGAAAAATATCTTCCAATTTTTTAAAAACTCCTTATGTCTAAGTAATGTGTATGTTTCAATGTTAATTTAATTATTCTGCTTTTAAACTGGACTTACGAGGTTTTGACAGAAAATGTAGGAAACAACTTACCTACGTAGGTCCTTAGGTGTTTTTGATTTGCTGTTAAAAAATAAATAATTCCTGTTAAAATAATTTAAAAACCAACTATTTAGTATACATTGTTTATTAATATTAGAAATATAAACTGAACAAATTTAATTGTAAAATTTAGAAACATAAAATCATTACAACTTAAAAAATAAAAAGAAAATGTGCATACAGCCATTCAGATACTAAATTAAAAGCTATAACAGTTCCATTTTATACAGTTCTACACAAAAAAAGAAGTAGTACATAAAAAAGTTGCCTTAAGCTTATAAACAAACTTAGATTTTATTGTTCACCCTTTATATTGTAAGTTATCATTAGAGAACTGAATATATGCAGCCTATTATTACACACATATACGCATATAATATATGCACTCTATTTTTAAAAATATGCAGAATATTTTAGAAATATGCTACGCAGATGCCTTTTCATTTATTATATGCAGAATTGAAATCGTTTCGATTAATAGTCGATTAATCATATTTATATACATATAAAGAAAGAGAATATAAGATACTTAATGCTTTATTTTATAGATTTTAATAATTCTTACAATAACTTACTTTATACAGGGTGATTTATAACGAGTGTACCAAACTTTAACAGTTTGTTAGGGAGGTCACTTCGAGGGAAAAATGTCGTATGAACATAGGTCCTATTCTATCTAGTTAAGCAACTACAAGAAATTAAAAAAAAAACAAAATAAATCTATAGAAAGTAGAAAGCTATGCAGAAACGGCATAATTCCGTGGAACTACTGTTGTACGATCAAATACATGATATGAAGGTACTCGTCTATTTGGATATCTACGTTGGTATTCTCTTGACGCACGGCGACCATTGCTATTGCAATACCCATAAATAAAAACTATATCTGCATATTGAATTAGACAGTTCGTGCCGCTTCTGCATAGCTTTCTATAGATTTATTTTGTTTTTCAACGGTAACTTGCTATTAAATAGGAGTAAGTATTAAATTGATAAATTTACTATGCCACTAGTAAAACTTTAATTTCTTGTAGTTACTTAACTAGATAGAATAGAACCTATGTTCATATGACATTTTTCACTCGAAATGACCTCCCTAACAAACTGTTAAAGTTTGGTACACTCGTTATAAATCACCCTATATAATAATAATTCAGCAATAGAAAACAGGAAATACAAAATAATAATCAGTCACTGTTAAAGAAACTTATGTCTTCTATCTGAAAACATGTACTTAAATATGGAAAATGATCTTTCAACATCTACAGATGTACATGGAGCATTTACATATTTTACAAGAATGTTAGGGTTAGGAGCTACATCCAGATCCTCGACAAATTCCCCATTTAAGGGGTAATTTTAGTAGCATGTTTACGCGCTGAAAATTATATAATTTTCAAATAACGGTGCGGTTAAATAATACAGTTGAAAAGAAAGACGGATATGAATTAAAATTTTTAGACCTTTTCTTCATACGCAACAAAGCCAGAATGGCCAATTTTAATACAGTAATTAAATTATGGCCTATTATGTAAAACTTACAAAAAGGGACTTGCACAAGACATCCATCAACAATTTGCGTGATATCTCAAAATTTTTAATTATGTAATTCTAAAGATTCATCAAGAGTCATTCCCTGCGTTTCAAACTGTCAGTGATTTCGAAACGAAAGTATAATTTCCTTTAATAAATGCTAGTTCTTGGGAAATTTTTGCAGATTTAAACATGTTTTTACAATTTTCAATTGCAATACTTACTACTTTCAGAAAATTCCAAAACTACCTTTTTAATGTCCTAAAAATTATTAGCATAGAAAATAGCTGCTTCCAACCACGTTCCCCATCGGGTTACAACTGGCGCAGGAGGAAGAGGTGTGCTAGGAAGCCTCTCTTTATAAACAGCTACTCTCAAAGGGGTTTTAAGAAAGATTTTTTTAATATTACTAATTCAATCGTTTGTTAAGGCAAATTTGTTTCTAATTTCTTCTGCTACATGATTTTTTTCTAGTTTTTTCTATAATTGATAGGACCGGATAGGACTAAATCTAAAAAAAAACAGGTTTTCGCTAGGACGACCGCTGTTGCAATGGTTTGTATCTAATAGCTGTAGAAAATTTTTAGATATGTTATTATGCTAGAGCACTTAGGAAAGATCATTTTTCTCGGTAATAGTCAGGTTTCACCGCTAACCTTGGATAAATCTCTCTAAAATATTATAGAAGAAAAAATAAAAAGGAAATAGAGAAATTATGTAAGGAAGGTGGTTTTTCGTATATTGGCTATTTTATTCTTCTGTGTTTTATAACTTATGAACTTTGACCCTAATCAAGAAAATTGAGCTTTTCTAACTGCTCCAGCATAAAAATTATCATAAAACTTTTCTACAGCTGTTAGATACAAACTATTGCAACAGCAAGTGTCCTAGCGAAAACATGTTTTTTAGATTTAGTCCTGTCAATTGTAGAAAAAACTAGAAAGTTCTTCCAGTGTTATCCAAATACATAGTTTGGACTTCAATCAAGCTATTCAAAACGAAAAAATTGGGTATTTGTAAAGAAATAAAAAAATATTTAAGAAAAATTGCGATTTTCAACTTTTTTAAATAAATGCTTGAAATTTTATATGTGGATCTAAAATTAAATTCTAAGCAACTTTTTCAAATAATTTTCTTCGATATTTTGTCATAGGTATAACCCCGCTTTTTGCGACTTTACGGTGTTTTTTTTAATTTGCCGCCATACCAGTGGTCACGTGACATATCCCAAATTCGATTTTTAGGTTATCGGACATGCTGAACCGATCCCCCAGAAAAGTTTTTTCAATACTCTAATAATAAAAATTTTTCCCATATGATATGAACTTTTTGCCGGTGTAGATTGCTGAGAAACTGTTGATTTTTTAAGTTTTCATTTTTACCAATGTGTGCAGGTGTTTTTACATGCTCATGCATGAGGAATTTTCTTTCACACGATATCTGTATAGACAAAATGTGTATAAAAAAAAACGCATATACAAAAGAAACAAATAGAGTATTTTTGTATTCTAAATAGGTACTGACTGCATACTTATTTCCTTAAAATATTTCAAGACAAAATTATATTAAAATAAAACTTACTGTTTTAGCACAAGTCCGACAAAAGATTTTATTTCCGTCAAAAATTAATTCCGGATAAGGTTTAATCCATATTGCTGCTCTGCCTGAAGACATTCCCTTGTAGAAACAAATCACGACCACAGTTTATTAAAAAACAAGGCACTAGCTCATATGCACTAAGTATAGGTTAACAGGACTGTCTATCGACTAACTACATTTTTTTTTTGTACAACAAACTTATAGCAAATCCCACCCCCTAAACTTTTAAGTAGTATTTTCTGTCCTATTGTGATCATTACTAAGAACATTCAACTTAAGTAATTTCTTTTTACAGTAATCCCTTGAATCCTTGAATCTGAAAGGAATGCTATATAAATATAATTTTCGCCAAAATATTACAAAATTATGCTGTTTTTTTTTTTTTAATACATTTACAACCAGGATCAATAAGTTGCTTGTTACACATGGTTTTGTTACAATAGATTTTATTTCACTATAAATGTCATAATGAGGTCGGCTGTCAGCTCCTCGGTGGCGCGAATGTAATGATACAATAATTAATTTTATCTACTCCTGCTAGGATAAGAACCTATTATATCATTCATTTGAGTTCGATAATGAAGTTTATTATCGCACTGAGTGATATAATGAATTCATTATCAAACTCAGTGGGATAAGACAGTATTTATGACCAAAAGTTTTATTTTTTATGAAGAAAATACCTTCGTTGCAGCTTCTTCTATGTCCAACGGAATACTTTCACAAATATTCACCGGTTTTTCTCCACAAATCAAGGAAAAATTAAAAATACAAAATTATTGACGCTACTCTGATTTTAAATAAAATACCATGCTACTCTGATTTTAAATAAAAACGACGCTCTGTCAAAATTATGTAATTTTTTCAAATTGAAAATTATCTAATTTTTTCAAATTGAAAATTATCTAATTTTTTCAATTTTGAGCAGTCATAGATAAAATGTTGTATTATATACGTGTGATAAAGCGTGCTCTTACTCCGACTCGGGCTAACGCCCTCGTCGGGCAACTCAACGCATTCGTATGTTAATGATGCCTTTATCCCACTGATATAATAAATAACTATTAATCACTTTCATCTGATGACGAACATAAGTCTGGGGGAGTTTCCGCTTTAGTCTTTTGTGAATGTTTTTTTGACCGGAATTGTATAATACTGCACTATCACACTGTTGTAAGTTTACTATAAACTTTTTAGTCACTTTTTTTATATACTGTTCAATAGTTGGTATGTTTAATTCTTCATGAATTTGGGAGTTTCTAACATACCATGGGACGTTTGCACATATTCGGAGCACTTTATTTTGCATGATTTGTAGCTTTTTAATTTGGTTTTTGGGAGCATTACTCCAAACAGCACAACAGTATGTTAAAATAGGCCTCAAAGCCAATTTTTAGTAAGGATTTCTTATTCATTATTGGATATAGCAGTGCCAGTCGCGTAGTTATGACATTGGTTAAGCTTTTTATTAATATGAAACCCCCATTTTATGCTGTAATATGCAGCTAATTGTTACAATATGCAAAAATGCTTAACTATGCAAAATATGCATTAATTAATTAGTGCCAATTAACTGAAAAAGTTTCAATTCGTGCAGCTTTTTAATCATATCCTAATACATACAGGGTGAATAAAAAGTAAGGAACCTGGATGCTGGAGCCTTTATTATTAGTTTTAGAAAAAAAAGTTTTAGACAAAAGTTTTATAACAAATTATTTTCCACAAACCGATGGTTTTAAATATTTTTTCAAGGTCATACCTTTGCGCTATGACGTCAACGATACTTTTTTTAAATAGCAACCTATATTTTTTAGGTCGAAATTTTATAGCATTTTTTTCCTCTTTATGACCATCTAAAAATATACGGTTGCATAAGCGAAATTTCTATAAAAATCAAGTTGAATGTTATTCGTACCAGCATTTAACGTACGTACTTCTATCACAAAAACACATGACTATTAAAAACAAATACAAACAATGTTTAACATTACTTTATTACAGAAGATGTTCAAATTGTTCGCCATTAACTATCTGACAATGTCCAATTCGATGTGAAAATCCCTGTATAATACATTCCGAATTACTTCGGCTGGTATTGCCCGTATTTCTTCCCGAACACGAATACTACTATACTACTACGATATTGTCAGACGTACGTACGTACGTTAAATACTGGTAAGAATAACATTCAACTTGATTTTTATAGAAATTTCGCTTATGCAATCGTATATTTTTTAGATGGTCATAAAGAGAAAAAAAATGCTATAAAATTTCGACCTAAAAAATATAGGTTGCTATTTAAAAAAAGTATCGATGACGTCATAGCGCAAAGGTATGACCTTGAAAAAAATATTTAAAACCATCAGTTTGTGGAAAATAACTTGTTATAAAACTTTTGTCTAAAACTTTTTTTTCTAAAACTAATAATAAAGGTTCCAGCATCGAGGTTCCTTGCGTTTTATTCACCCTGTATATGCATAAATTATAGAATATGCAGTTTGCATAAAATCCTTTCTCTAGTTATCACAGAAAGAATGAAATTCTTTTTCAGTTACAGATTTTAATGTTTGTAGGTTTTCAAATTTCTTTTTTTCTATTTTTAAATGTTCTTTGTAAAGGTATTTCGATCGGACGATTATGAATTTCTTTTATTCTTTTTGGTAGGATATCCCATTCATCTTCATAACGTAATTTATATTCAATAGTCCCAGATGGATTGTATTTTAAACATCGTATGTCTGTAACTACTGGATCGCCTTTTTTAAATCCTAAGCGAATGCTGGTGCAGTATTGGAGGGTTGAGAAATCTTTAAAAAAAATCTAAGGAAAGACTGTTTACTTCATAAGGCCTGGGCTTTATTCTGGCTGACTTACATACAGAAACACACCCAGCTGGAGTGTATATTTCCGTATTGCGAAGTTTTTTTTAATAACAGCATGCATTGAGTCGCACTCCATCTGGGTATGACCTTTTTTCAAAAATTTCTGTATTGTGATTTATTTTTTCATGCTGCGAATTAGAAACAAATTACCAATAATGGTGTTGCGATTCTGGTATGTGCAGGCATCACTGAAGATTATAATTTCATCTCCTTTCTCTGTTTGTAAATTGTTAATAAATGAAAACAATATCGAAGATTGAAGCAAATTCATTTGCTGCCAAAGCGCCGCGACCCTCATGCCAAACGAAACAATGGCGATCACTATTTTTTAAGTTAAATAATAATTTATTTATTTTCGCATCAACAGCTGCAGATTCACATATTAACTTATGTTACTGACACATTAAGATAACATTGTAGTGGGATACAAATTAGTTAAAAATTGATTAGTCAACATTTAAAATTAAGTTAATTGTGCTTTATAATAGATAATAATTAATAAATTGCACTAAGGATTTATTTTCCCGTTTGTCGTATTTTAAGAGGTGATATCTATCTTCATCTTTGTTGTTACAGAGGCGGCATATGCATTTATGCATTCATCTGTTGGTTGATGGTAGTTGGTATTATTACAGATTAGGTAATGATATCCATGTAGTGTCTTGAACGTTACGATGTGTCGTTCTTTTTGATTAGTTCCTTTCCAAGTGTGTCCTGTGAATGCTGGTCCGTCTGTGTATCTTTCTGCTACAAAGTTCATGTTCTTTTCTACTCTCTTCTCTTTATATGTATTTATTGTTTGAACTGTGCCTGCAAGATGGAAAGTAAAAGTGTTTGAGGCATTTCATTTTATCAATTTCTTATACAGGGTGTTTCAAAATTGCACGGCAGCATTTTATGGACGTGTTCTCTAGTTAAAATTAAAATTTCGACTTTGACACCCTGTATCTCCCTAAATATTAACTTTTGGACTAAGGTAATTTTAGGTAAATCGTAGTATTTTGTACTAGAGAACACATTCCTAAAATGGTGCCGTGCAATTCTGAAACATCACGTAGATGTTGCACGGTAAATAATGAGCATAAGGATTTAAAACCGTAAGTTACTACTATGCAAATCTTTAGGATGTTGTATATATTTTCATTACTGTGTTAAGTTTTAAATTTTGAAGGTGTTTTAAAGATCCTATAAGTTGGGCCATTTTTTTACTTTTTACATTGACATGTTTGCTTAAAATAATCGTTGTTTGGAGTCTAACGCCTGTCAGTGGTTCCCAAGCTTATTTTTCTGCGGAACCCTTTACAATATTTCAGATACCGTGGAACCCCCATATCTAAAAAATCCTAATCTTAACTGGGCATTAAAAAAAATAAAAATTACCTACAAATAATTTATTCAACCGTATACCAGGTGGTATCAAAAGGTCCCGGACTAGTTCCGTTTAAAAAAAAGTACTTTATTGTTTGAACGGCATCTCCTTCGAAATAGTCACCTTGCGCAGCAATGCACCGACCCCAGCGTTTATGCCACTTATGGAATGAGGCCTCGAACCTTCTGCGATTCGCACTGGATTTCGTCAACAGTGTTAAAACGGCGACCTTTGAGCTGGATCAAGGATCATCAACTTTGGGAAAAGGAAGAAGTCCGCAGGAGCTAAATCTCGCGAATAGGGCGGGCGCGGTAGCGATATGTGCTTGTCGAGAAATTCACGAAGCAGGAGCAGGAATGCTCGGTGACAAGGTGCGTTGTCGTCGTGGAGAATTCAATTCTTCGCGCGCCACAGATCCGGTCGCTTTCGCCGAATGTTCTTCCTCAAACACCACAGAACGTAGAAGTCTGGCTGTCTGGCCCTGAGGGGCGAATTCTCGATGAACAATGCCGTGGACGTCGAAAAAGACGATGAGCATGCTCTTGATTACGCTCTGTCTCGCCTTCTTCGGCCGTGGAGTAAATGGGTTCTTGCATTGCGACGACTGCTGCTTTGTCTCCAGGTCGTAGCTTCAGACCCAAAACTCGTCACCGGTGATGATCAGCGACGTGAATGATGGTTCATCATCCGCAGGCGACACGCCGCGACGTCGCATATTCAATTCAGACGTTAAGATTGCCTCCACTGACATTAACAATGCCTGCAATGTCGTTAATCGTCCTCCGACGATCCTCATACACAAGTTGCCGAATTTGTACCAAATTTTCGGGGGTGATGCTCGTAGAAGGTCGCCCAGATCGCACGGCGTCTTCCAGGGACGTTCGTCACTCGAAACATTGCATATGATCTATTGCCTCATTGTCGTAAGCTTGCTGAAACATCTTCAATGACTCTGTGGCCGATTTACCAAGTTTAACGCAAAATTTCACGTTGGCTCTTTGTTCTAACGTTCTGTCCATATCGTAATCGCAGACTGACACACACATGTGATCCCAAAAACGCCAATTTAACAACTCCCGATGTAAACACAGGGATGTCATTTGGCGCACTGCCTAATCAAGATTACAACTCACTATCGCTGCGCGCGCAACCCCGTACTGTCGGTTGGGGCGCTACAGAGCTACCCCGGGAACTTTTTGATACCACCTCGTACGTATGATGCACAAGAGATGTAATAAATAATTATACAAATTACAAATTGTACAAAACAAAATAAAAAATAAAATAATTATACAAAAAAATTTTGAAACGAAAGATTGATGAGAAGAATGTAGATGTCTAATTTAAACTTCAATATTTTCTGAAAATTTGACTCGCGGAACCCCAAAATTATTTCGTGGAACGCCAGGGTTCCACGGAACACACTTTGGGAAGCATTGGCCTAGGTAGTCGTATTCATTAACAAACTTGATTTCTTCTGAACTAATGTGGGCTTTATCGTTTCCTTTTAGTCTTCCCCCTTTTCTAAACTTAATTATTTTACTTTTTGCTAAATTAATATTTATTTATTTATTTATTTCACACCATGAATTTAGGTGATTTAAACTTCTCTGGAGCTGTTTTAAATTCTTTGAGTAACTATATGACAAGATCATCAGCATACATTATACAGTTCGTTTCTGGGGCTTTAATACTGTTTGGTAGATCATGTACAAATATTAGAAATAATGTGGTGCTTAGTGAATCGCCTTGTAGAACCCCTCGTTCTTGAGTTATTACACTGGATAGTTCTTTTCCATTGTCAACCTTAATGAAGTTTTTGTTTATGATTTCGCATATGACGTTAAACACTTTTCTTTTGATATTCAATTGTGACAGTTTTTCGCGAAGAATACCTCTGTCCACCGAATCAAACGCCTTCTGGAAATCTATAAAGGCGGCATATAATTTATCTCTGGGCTTTGATGTTGCTTATTTTATTTCGTGGGTTAGTTGATTGATTGCACTTTCACAGCTTCTATTTTTGCAACAACCATATTGTTCTGGCGGTAGTATGTCCTCTAGAATCTAGATGCTTACTAATTCTACTGTTAATGACTTTCGTGAATAATTTGAATTGAGTTGAGAGTAATGCTATACCTCTATAGGAATTAGTGTCTCTTGGGTTTCATTTTCCTTTATAAAGTGTTTTAACTTTAGATGTTTTCCATAGTTCTGGTGTTTCGCGGTATCTAGGATTTTGTTAAAAATGTTCATCCACCAGCTCGTTAACAGTGGGTATAATATAATTATCTGTTCATTGGTGACATTATCTATTCCTGCTGCTTTTTGTTTTTTAAGGTTACTAATGCTGGATGAAATTTCTTGTTCTGTAATTGGTTGGTTGTACCGTTGATTACTTTCGGTATCATCCAATTTTTCTTGGGTGTGTAAACAGTTTCTTAAAATGTTCTTCCCATTCGTTCCCCAGGATATGGTTGTCATTTTGTTTTAATTTTGTGAAGATTTTCCATGGTTTACTGTCAGTTTCAAGAAGTTTGTGTATTAATGTAGTTTCTTCATTAGTTGCTTTTCTTACTTTTAATAAGTTACTTGCACTCCTTACGCTGTGTGACATACTCGGCATAATTTTGATTTCTTAAACACTGTATACATTTTGCTTTGGCAGTTTTTAATTGCTCATCAAACCATGGCTTAGAGCGTCTCTTTTTATTATTTGTTACAGTTGATTCGTTGATTAATTGCTTTAATGTTACAGTTTCTACTATTTCTTCCTCTTTAAGTGCTTTAAAATTTGGGTGGTTTATAAATTTGCCAATGCTTACTGTTCTTCTACTGCTTTGTCGTTGCTTTTCTTTGTTTTTAATAGGTTTTTGTTTAATTCTGAGGGTTGTTAGTATTCGCTGATGTTTCCTTATAGGAGTTAAATAAAGTTAAATAATGTAAAGTTATGAACTGCAAGTTTAATTGTATAGTACATTGCAGAAGCATTAGTATGTGGGACCATTAGCACACTTTTGTAGATCCATTGTAAAAACCCACTTCATAGTTTCTTTATCCTTAGCTTTTTCGTTTCTGGCAATATTTTTTCTAATAACGTGCTCTTTATAAATAATCTCATCTACATTTCCTGTCTTAAAACCAAGGCATGTATCGCATTGAACTTTTTTCAGCTTAAACAAACTGTAATTCATATCTGACAACATATTGCTAAAATGGGTAATAGATAAAAAATTAATTCCATTCTTGGTACATTCTGCTTTATAGAAACGATAAAGCTCTTGTTTTGAAGTCCAAACAGTTTCGAAGTAAATTTTTGTAGAAGTGGCTCTACAGTAGTTGGACTTTACTTTAGCTAAATTATCGAAAAAAGACTTCTTGTGCTTGTGATTTTTAAAGCGATTACTCTTTTTTCTAATTTATTTCAACAATGTATTCTGGTTCGTCTTTACACTCTTCAAAATCATTTCTTTCTTTAACCCAGTTGAGGACAGTCCGTTCTCCAATATTCAAGGTGTTCAAAAATCGTCTTTTACATACTCTTAATCTATTTCCTAGATCGTTTTTCAATAAAAATATAATGAATTGCTTCTACGTGAAGAGTCGGGCAAAGATTTTCTTTGCTTTACGGGCTTTATCTCCATCAGTGTCAGTTAAAAATATCTTGTCGTTGCTTTTCTGTAAGAGCTTTACATTGAAACGCAGATTTGCGTTCACTCAGTGAACATCTACAGACAGGTTTTAACATTCTTTCTTTTCTTTCAGCAGCAAATTTCCATTTTCCGTCTCTTTGTTAACCCCAGATAACCTCCGTAGCACCGTCTCTTTTTATTTTTATTAACTTCCCATTCTTCTTTCTTCACATTTCTACACTTGTTTCTAGTTATCTTGCCTATTTCTCTTGTTACATTTTCATTTTCTAAACGTTCAGAGTTCGTGGCGACGTTCTCTACTTCTTCATCCAATTTTTGTCTTCCCAATCTGGATCGCTGTTGTTGTCTACAGTATTTACTTCGTCACTTTGTTCATCTAAATTGAGTCTGCAAGATAATTCTTCTTCAGTTCTACTTATCTTATAGTCTTCACTTGGATGTATCCTGGACTAACTCATTATTTACACCTTTGCCACTTGCATCTGTAAGTGTAAGCAGAGTACTGATCATCTAGCATTTGTTCAACTCCATTTGCATACTGGATTAAATTGTCATCATCAGATTCAGAAACCTTAGAACAGTCACCAACTGCCTCTTCAACAATTATTAAGGAATTTTTCAAACTATGTAAATTTTGCAGACCATTTTCGCTCTGAGGGTAGTCGACGCATTCAGTCTCATTTCGTTTTCATGCCAGTTCTAATATTTTAGCCTCTCTTGACAACATTCTGCAATAAATTATTTACTTTTTTTTTTATTTATTTCATCGCAGGTAGGCAGCTAAATTATTATTACAACTGTATTTGAAATTTTTTATACTTGTTTGATTAGCTATCTCTATATTAAACAATTAAAAACACGTAACTATCTCCTTCATTAGAAATTAGCCACTAATATAGTTTGAATATTAAAAACTCTTAACTCTACATATTTGCTAAAATTTGGGCACATTAAACATAATGATTACTTTCTGATATAACATGTACTCCAAAGTTTACATAGATGCAGGGATAAATAAACATTGCATATTTCTTACCTTAAATCTCAAATAATGTATTCACTATGGCGCACATCCACTTACTTCCATATGAAAACGGTGACATGCAAGGTTTTAATATGATAATCTAAAGGTAACATTAACTCAATACTGAAAATTTTTGGACTTACGAGGTTTTGGAATTAGGGCGACGACAAACAAGAAAACAACATTCCTGAAAAACTTTTTATATTTTTTAAATTTATATCTTCTCCGAATACCGACCTACGAGGTAGAGTAACAAGGTTCTATACGTACACAGTATCGGTACTGTAAAATAAAAGAAAAACTCTAATTGTATTTTTATTTTGCATATTTTACTGCATATTTTAGATATTTTTAAGGCGGATTTATGCAGCCATTTTCATTTACATTTAATTTTTAATTTAATTTTCATTTAATTCTTATTTATAATTTTTAAATGTCCCAATTCATGCAAACAAATAATAAATGAAAATGAACGCATACGCACATATAAAAATACGCTGACAGATGATGAATGTCATAACGACATAACCCCAATTTTCGTTGGAATAAAATTTTAATTAGCTCAATTAGAACTGAATCCTTGATTTCAGACATTTTAAAGATAATACATGGATAATACAACCCAAACAATACACAATGACAACCAGCTGATCAACTTCTTGTCGTTGTCATATCGTACACGCATGTGTCATTTATAATTTTAATTTAAAAGATAAAAGTTGGTCATCTAAATTAAATGAAAATGAGAGATAAATGAAAACGTAAATGAAAATGGTGTATGCATGGGTACATTGGTTTACATACATTTATCTTTTAAATTAAAATCAAATTAAATTAAATGTAAATGAAAACGGTTGCATAAATCCGCCTTAAGTGCATATTTGCATGCTAATTTTACGATTTTTCAGTGCATAGGTATAATCCAAGCTCTAGTTATGACAATAACCGATTCAGCTCTTCCATATCGTTAACCGACAATGAGTGTAACTCTTTGCTTTGGCGTGCACCATTTAAAGCAAAAATTAAGGCCACTTTCGTAAATAAGAAAGATTCATTTAGTGCTTTGTTCAGAAACTTTGAAATTTGTTCGGATGTCAGAACTTTCAACTTTTTCAGTTTGTACCGTTCATTTTGTTTCTTTAGGAATGCAATTACAACAGTCCATATATTTTGAAATGTCCATGCTGTCATTTATTTGTAAAGTACTTCTTAACATTGTAGGTTGACCACACCGACGATGCCTTTAGACTGTTAATCTACAAAACACAAACTTCTTCTTCTCGGTGTCCTCCTTTTGCCCATAGAGCGTCGGAGTTTTTGTTAATTTTTCTTCTATCCATTTTTTCCAACCTTTCCGGTCTCTCGCCAGTTGTTTCATCTGTTGTATTGTTTTTCCCTTTTCCTTCCCTATTTCTACCACTTGTTCCAACCATCCTTTTCTAGGTCTCCCTTTCCTTCTTTTTCCATATCTTTTGACTTCCATTACTCTTTTCTCTATTCTATCTTCTCCCATTCTTAAAACATGTCCATACCAATTTAGTTTTCTTTTATTTATTTTTGTTTCGATGTCTTCCTGGTTTAGTTTCTTCCTTATATTTTCGCTTCTGCATCTATCCATTTTTGTTTTTCCCGCTATTTTTCTTAACTGTTTCATTTCTGCCGCGTTTATTTTGCTTCTCTGTTTTTCGTTTATTACCCAGGTCTCACTCGCGTATATTAAGGTAGGTACCGTTATTGCGTTGTATATTTGTATTTTCGTGTTCTGTTCTATTTCTGCTTTTCCCAGGACTGTTTTATTTAGGGCGTAGTATATTTTTGTTGCCTTCTTGGCCCTGTTTGCAATTTCAGTGTCGATTTTTCCGTCGCTCGTTATTACTGTCCCTAGATATTCTTGTGTGGTAACTTTTTCTAATTCTTCCCCTTTACACGTCAGCTTATTTCCATCTTCCTCTGCTTGTTGTGTTTGTGTGTTGCATATTTTCATGTATTTACATTTCTTTATATTTATTTCTAATCTTGCTTTCTCGATCTCCTCCACCCATATGTTTATTAATTTTTGCATTTTTCTTTGGTTTTCCGCTACTAGTATTATGTCATCTGCATATATCATTACCTCTGTTTTAATCGGTCTTAGGTTGTTGTATCCGATGATCATTTGTAGGTGTTTCGATCTTTGCTTGGCATTTTTAGTTATTTTGTCCATTATAAGTATAAACAGTAGTGGGCTGAGGCTGTCACCTTGTTTGATTCCTCTTTCCATTCTTATTTGCGACGATCGTTTGCCATATATTTGTACTCTTGCCCTTGTATTTTCATACATATTCTTTGTTATTTCTATTAGCTTTCTTGGGATGTTAAGATCTTTCATTGTTCCCCATAAAATTTTTCGATTTACTCTATCGAACGCTGCCTTAAGGTCTATGAAAGTTATATACATTTCTTCCCCCTTTTCTTTTTTCTTCTCTATAAATTGTCTTAGTAAGAATATGTTGTCTACTGTTTGTGTTGTTTGTCTGAATGCCGATTGCTCGTCCTCCAGTTTTCCCTCCACTACTGCTCTCATTTTCTTTTCTATTATTCTTGTATATACCTTGTATACTACCGAGGAGGGGCATATATCCCTGTAGTTTTGGCAATTGAATTCATCTCCTTTCTTGTGGATTGGCATCAGCAGGTTCTCTTCCCATTCTTCCGGTATTTTATTCGATTTCCATGCCAGTCTCATGATTTTTAGAAGCCATTTCTTTCCTAATTCCCCTAGCCACTTAATCATCTCCGGCTCTATTCTATCTGGTCCGCTTGCTTTCCCTATCCTTATTTTGTCTATTGCCTCCTCCAATTCATCCAGTTGTATTTCTTCTATTGTGTTATCATGTTCCGTTATTTCGTTTTGTGTCCTATTTCTCTGTATAGTCTGTTCTTCTTCTTGTTCCGCTTCATCATTTTCTTTTCCATATTTTTCCTCGTAGTATTCTTCCCATATGTTTATTATTTCCTGTGGTTGTGATTTTATCTGATTTCTTTTATCTCTCAGGCCTCTTATCTCTTTTCTTTTTCCGCCCCTTATTGATCTAATTTTGTTCCAGAATTTTCTGTTATTATTTTTGTAAGCTTGGTTTAATTCTTCTCCATATTTCTTCCAGCTCTCTCGCTTTGCTTCTCTTATCATTTCTTTTACCTTTTTCCTTATTCTGTGATATTCTTCTTTTTCTTGTTCTCTTTTCGTTCTAATGTATGTTTTCCATGCTACCTTCTTCTTTTTCACCTCTGCCTGTATTTCTTTGTTCCACCAATCAGTTTTTTGGCGTGTTTTCTTAATTTTATTTATTCCGCAGACTTCTTCCGCTTTCCTTAATATTATTTCTTTAAACATGCACCAACTTTCTTCGAGGCTTCTTTCTTTTTCCTTGATTATATCGAATTCTTTCTCTGTTTCTTCCTTATAACTTTTCCTTTTTTCTGGGTCTTGTAGCCTCTTTATTGCTATTTTGCTATATTCTGGTTTTTCTATTATTTCTTGTCTAATCTCGTGCAGTTCAGCTATTATTAATCTATGATGTGTACCAATTTCAGCTCTATTTTCTGTTCTTATCTGTCCGATTTTGTGTCTCATTTCTTGTGTATACACTATATAGTCGATAATACTCTTTGCTTCTCTTCCCTCTGCTATGAAAGTGTATCTTTCTTGCAGTGGTTGTTCCCAGAAGGTGTTTCCTATTAATAGGTCATTTATTTGACAGAAGTCTAGCATTTTCTTCCCGTTTTGGTTTAATGTATTTTCACCATATTTTCCCCTACATCCTAGTCCTCTACTTTCGTCGTTTCCTATCCTTGGATTCCAATCCCCCATTAATATTATTTTATCGGATTTTTCTCTAATCTCGTCCAGTGTATTCTGCAGGTCTGTGTAGAATTCTTCCATTTCCGTTTCGTTGGTTCCTTCTACCGGCGCATATAGTTGTACTATATACCATTCATCTCCTGTTTCTATTTTAATTTACATTATTCTTGATGATATATATTTGGCGTCAGTAACTTTTGCATGTATGTCTTCTGTCATCACTATTCCAACTCCTTCCTTTGCTCTTTGTGCTGTATCCACCCCTGAATAATATAATATATGCCTTTCTCCTATTTTAATTGTTCCGTTTCCTTTTTTCTTTGTCTCGCATAGTCCCAGCAATTGTATTTTATATTCCATGTTCCTATTTCTATGTTTGGTATTTTATTCTCTTTTTCCTTATTTTTGTTCATCATTTCCTTTCTGTGTTCCTTTTTCGCCTTTTGTAGCTTTTCTGTTTTCTTTCTATTTTCCTTTGTTGTCTCTGTATCTGTCTGTTTGTATTTTTCCTTGCTGTCCTTATCTTTATTTCCATTTGCGTTTACCTTTGTTCGTAGCCATGTCGTGTCCCCTTCCCCATCCCTGTTTAGTATTAGTTTTTTGGGTAATGGCTCGTTTTTGTTATCTTTTGGAGTTTGTCCCTTAGGGAATCTTCATTGCTGCCTTCTGGTGATCTCTGACTCAGGGTCCTCCCTTTCTTTTCCACTGTTTCCCTATCGTGTTCTCTTGTTGCTTTAGTTGCCTTTCCTTGATCTCCTCTTATCAGTTCGTTTACCCGGGTTCCTCCTTCCTCTTTCTGTTCTTGTGCGCTTTCCTTATTGTTCCTTCCTTCTATTTGTTGTAGTCTTTCGAGTGACATTATTTCTCCATTTATTATTAATTTGTTGAATCTTAATATTGCGTGGTGTCCCATTTTTCTGTACTGCTTCATATGTCTTACTAATTCCCTGCGTTGTTCCTGTATTTCTTTGGGAAAGTCTTCCTCCATATATACATCCGTTCCTTTTAGTTTGTTTGTTGATTTTATTATCTCCTGCCTTTTATTTCTTGCTTTTAGTTCCAGCATTATTGGCCTTTTATTACTACGTTGTTTATTTCCCATTCTCCTTATTTCGTGGATATCTTCCTCCATGTTTATCAGAATATTCATCTCTCTCAGTATAACTCTCACTTTTTCTTTTAATTCCATATCTCCTTCTCCATTTGATTCGATTACTCCGTGTATAACTAGTCTATTCTTCCTTATTTCTCTTTCTAAGTTTTCTATTCTTTCTTCTTGCTTAATGTTTTTTAGTTTTAACTGTTCGTTATCTTTCTTCATTTTCACGTTTTCAATTCTTATGTTATTTGTCTCTTTTTGAAGTATTTCTACTTTGTTCTCTAGTCTTTGATTACTTTTCTCTATCCCGTCCAGCTTATCGTTTATTTTCAGTAGCATTTCCATCAATTTATTGAGTTCTTCTTTATCTGCCATTTTACATTTATTTTGTTATATTTATTTATTATATTTTAAATTCTTTATTTATTGATTTCTTATATTTATTTAATTTTTATAATTGATTTATTATTTAGCTTTTTGTTCGGTATTTGTTCGTTCGGCACGTTAAGGAACCGGCCCGGATTTTCTCCTCAGAGGCCGTCGTTCTCTTCTTGCCACCGCGACACACACAAACAAAAAATAAAATATACTTTAATTTATGCGGTTGTTACTTTTTCCAAAAAGAATGCTAACTGCTAACATAATAGTATTCTCATTGACACCATTTTTTTTCATGCTCTCCACTGGCAAAACAGTTCGTAACATTTCAAATATTTTTCTCACGATTTTGTTGGAAGTAAATTTGAAGTTGCTTTTTGTCCCGCTTCTAAAATTTCACGAAAATCTTCACATAAACCATGACTTTCTGTAATAGTAGATTATTCTGCAAGTAAAGAAAAGTGGCAGTTTTCTAGCGAGTGGAAAATGTTTGATTCACGAGCGTTAGCGAGTGAATTACAATTTCACGAGCTAGAAAACCACTTTTCTTACGCGTTGAATACGCTATTTTTTTGTGTAAGTACTAAAAGTTCGAATTTTCTAGACAAATTTGTTAAATTTATCAAGGTTATGTTTGTACGGAAACATAGCAACTACAACACGTACATAGTAACAAGTAAACAAACAGACTGTGTTGCTAGGAATAAAGTGTTGGTTGCTAATGACTCAAGCGTTGTAATGAGGAAAAGGTTGCTAACGAGAAAAATGCCACTTTTCTTTACTATTTTCTACATAGTAAAATGGCCGTTTATCATTGACTATACAAAAAAATCATAATCAACTACACCAGTTTAAAAATCTCGGTCTATCAAATCCACGGGACACTTCGTTTGCTCGGATTTGAATTACGACCTTAACCATTAACACTAGAAGGTCAGGAAATATGCAGAGGAAGCAACGTACCTTACCAATTTAGTTCCTTGAAAACATTCTCGAGAACCAAGGTAAATAGTTTTGGTGAGAGAATGTCATCTTGTCGAGCACCTCTTTTAGTTTTGATGTGGTCTCATGTACTTTTACTGTCATTGATGATGTTTTGTAGATGTTATCTATGAGATTTATATATGTTTGGTCTTTTCTGGCGTTTCTCATTGCTGTAATTATTCTATCATATTGAAAGCCTTTCTAAAGTCTATGAATGCCATCCATATTGGTATGTTGTATTCCGACGTTTTTTCTAATAGCTGTTTTACTGTATGGAGGTGCTCGGTAGTGCTAAAGTGGCTACGTAATCCGGCCTGTTCTTTTGGCTGGTATATGTCGAACTTGTGGTCTAATCTGTTCATTATAATTCTGATGAATAGCTTATAAATCTGAGATAGAAGACTAGTCGGACGATAATTTTCCAGGTCAGTAGGATCACCCTTCTTGTATATCAGGACGACTACCGCATTCTCCCAATCTTTTGGAATGCAGAATGTTGTCTTCACTAGCCGCTCTACCATTTTTAATTTGTCTTAGTGCTTTGTCTAATTCCTCCCTTATTCTGTCTGGTATTTCCTCTGAATTGACATTAATTATTTTGTTGTTCGTATTTGTGTTTTCAGCATTGACTCTTTCATTGTATGTCTTAGTCTCGTAAAGATCTGTATAAAAGGACTGGATCACTTCCAATAACTCCGCTCTGTCTTCTATTATATTACCCCTTTTATCTTTTAATTTTATTATTTCCTTATTAGTGTTTTGTCTCTTAAATATTCTTAGGCCTTTGTTGTTCTCTATTAAGTTTTCTACCTGTCGTGTTTTATCTCTCACTAGGTCTTGTTTGGACATTTTTCTTGCAGTTTCCGCAAATTTTATTGTATCTTGTTTTCCATCTTTAATCAGTTGTCTCCTTTTCTCTAATAGTCGTTTTGTTTCATTTGATAGTTTGTCGTTTGTGACTTTTAATTCTATAATAGCTAGCTTTGTTATTCTTCTATTTGAGTCATCAATGCCTTCGTTGGGTAGCCCTAAGTTTTGAGAAATATTTTGTTGTAACTGCTCTTTATACAGGGTGAGTCATAATGGGCGGAACAAATTTTACCAGTATGTAGGAGAGACTTTTTTAAGTAAAAAAGTTCCTATAAACCTATGTCCTAATCCGCACAGTTGAGGAACTACAAGAAGTCAAAGTTTTTCTTTTTAACATTAAATTCAAAAGGTAATATCAAGTAGTTTGCAGTCATTCATTGTTTTGCTAAGATTTTTACCTCTGGGGACATATGAAACAGTTAGTACACAACACTGAAATTGACACACGCGAACAACTGCGTCAGAGGATTTTTAACGCGGCCAATGAAAATGGCAACAATGTTCAAGTAACTAGAGTGTACGATTCCCTTATTTGTAGAGCTCGTGCTTGTATTAGAGCTCAAGGAACACAGTTTGAACAGTTTTTGTAATACTGTGATTTAACTGAATATTGTTTGTACAGTTTATCCAATGTTTTAACAGTTTTCACAGTTGCCGTTATTATTAAATATTTGTGTTTATTACAAAACTTTGACTTCTTGTAGCTTCACAACTATGTAGTTTAGGACAAAGGTTTATAGGAACTTTTTTACTTAAAGGCATTGTCAACTTATGAAAAGTCGTTTTTTTAAATTTTATAATTTGATTGAGTCAAGTGAGTATTGCACCTGTGCAAAATTTTACGGCTGAATTTTAATTCGTTACCGTGTTATGGGAGCTAAAAGTTTAAGATATGACGTCACGAGTGTCGCTTGCCAGTAAGAGTGGAATGCCGAGTCGACTAATAATACTAGTAACCCAGCAACGCGGGTGTTGTGTTTGTTTAGGAGCCTCAGGAGGCCGACACTCGTGACGTCACGTATCGGGAAATAAATTCTCTCTACCCGTTTATTGTGGTTATTATCAAAGATATTGAAATTCTACCACTGCGGGTAGTTTTACGAGTATTTTAACTAACGTATTTTGATATTTACTAAATATGTTGCATAAGTTGACAATGCCTTTAAAAACGCCTCTCCTACATACTGGTAAAATTTGTTCCGCCCATTATGACTCACCCTGTATAGGTCTTGTTTTTCTTTCAATTTATCTACATTAATTTTACTGATATTTCTTTTCGTCTTCCTAGCTCTTTCTACCTAGTACGCCCATAAATACTATTACATACTGATTAGAACGACAAAATAAAACGATTAAGTGTTTTTGCATATTTTCAGGATTTATTAAATGGTTATTGTTAATTATAAATACAATGGATTTATTCAAAATGGCCACCCTTAGCCTCTACACAAGCTTTAAGACGTCTGGGCCACTCGTCTATAGCAGTATGCACTACATCCATTAAAAAATTATTGACTGCAGTCATCAGGGCTTTCTTCAAAGAATCAACATTCGGGTGTTCTTTTGAGCAAACCATGCCCTCTGAAACTGCCCATAATTTGTAATCTAATGGATTGAGATCTGGGCTACCAGAAGGCCAATCCTCTGCTGTTAAAAAACGAGACACGTTGTGGCTCAGCCAAGTTTGAGTTGACCTTGCTTTGTGGGCGGGTGCGGAGTCTTGCTGAAAGATCCAAGGCTCGCCTCAAAAAAGCGTGTGATTTAGAGGTTTCACTACACCTTCCAAAACATTCTGTTGATACACAGCGGCCGAAATTTTGTCTCCCTTTTCACAATGAATGTCAGTTACTCCATCATAACACTCCCCACCAAACCATTACAGCTGTTGGATGGTGGCCTCATTAAACCCTTAGCACTAGCTGAGATACTTCTTTGGACAACCTAGCATACACCCTGTCATTTTATTTGTTGAAAGATTCCTCCACTGCAAAAATTTTTGCATCCATAAACATTTTTCTGTGGCCATCATGCGCATACTCAGTTAACAAGCTCTTTGCTTTTTCTCTCCTACTTCTCTTTAAAGCATCTGGCAGCAAATGTCCCGTATGTCTTTTGTAAGCAGCTAGTCCTAGCTCTTGTTTAATAATGCAAGACATCGAAGTTTTGGAAATTTGCATCTCCTGAAACATAATCTTCTGCTTATGAAGAGGATTTCATTTAATTCGAGCACTTACGGCTTTGACTGCCTGAACAGTCCGATTTGAAAGCGGTCTTCCAGATCTTAGACGATCCTCGACAACTCCAGTCTCATTAAAAAATTTTATAGCCCAATACACAAACATACGGCTAATGCCGAGAGGTTGCAGGGTCCTAAAGATTACACTATTTTCCATTCCACACTTATTTAATGCTATTACAGCAATAGGGTTCTCTTTATCACCCCACTCCATTGGGAAATAACCAAAACTTGACAAGAAACACAATGTAACTTACAACTTTAATCAGACTTGACAATCGCAACCATATGTCCATGTTATGGATATCTTGATGCTGTGTAAAGCAAGGGTAGGTTTGACTACCGTTTGACTTTGTAACGGTATTTATGGGAATACTAGGTATTTTGGTGTTTATCAATATCTTGAATCTTACCATTCGATGCTCGCTACCAGTTGTGAATGGATTGACGATGTCTATGGTCGAATTTTCGAGCCAGGTAATGCACGTCATCAATAAATTTTATGTCATCATAACTTGGTACGTCTACATGAAGTTCGAAACGATTTACAAATTTTATAACCTAAAAAATGTCAAATGTCAAACAAACGTTAATGATACACAACACGATCTGTCAAAAATTTGCAAGTAAAATTTGAAATTGGAAATATAAACATGCCAAAAATAATACTAACTTTACAAAAAATAAATATGAGCTAAATTAGAAAATAAAAACTCGATTTCTCTCTTATTTTCAAAAATGTATAGACCTTTTGATTAAACACGGCTGCCTAATCTTAGAAAACTACAAAAATAATTTATATTTAGCAATTACATTTTGTATTTTTTTATTGCGCATTATTGGTAACGCCGACCGTTGATCATGTGATTGGTGACGCGCATTACCTGGATCGCCAATTGGACTATACATCTTGGACTCTATGCTTATATCGTGAAATGATAAACTGTTCCATTAAGTACACAAAAAAAGTAGCATGTTCAACATGTAAGAAAAGTGGCTTTCTAGCTCTTGGAAATATAATTCACTGTGAATCAAATATTTTCCACTTCCTAGAAAACTACCACTTTTCTTCATTTGTAGAACAATCTACTACTGTTTTATTTTTGACAATATTATAATAAAATCTTTGCTTCATTTTTATGTTAGAATTCTAATTGAATTACGATGTTAGTCAATTGATAGATCTGGATTATAAGTGGAGGGTGACTTGCGTCACATGCATTCAGGCTTCGTATGGGCCTATTGTGCTACCTCTGTTGCAACATCCTCCTCTAGGCGCATCACTCAAGCCATCCTAACCTTTGGATGAACCTGAGGATACTAGCCAGAGGGATGCTACTAATACTGGCCATACAGCCATACTAGGATGGTACTTTTATCTTCATACTATATCGTATGCGGTTTAGGCGTTTAGGCACATGGATTTTTAAAAAATATAACCAAAATATTGGTCATGAATCTCATGTTTGTTTTATCAGGTGTTTAAAAACAGTATATCGTATATCATATTAAAATAGTTTTGACTTAGAATGTATACAAATCCAGCTATGTCAAACTAACTCTTTGTTGCGATTTGTTTTTGGGTAGCTTTTTTTATTAACCTTGTTCAAGGCAACACTTTGATAAGGAATGCTATTTTTTTTGTCAGAAAAGCCATACAACCGAATCTTTGTTTTAATTCTAAAATTATCTTTTATCATTTTAGATATGTATAAGGTCAATTCACTATAAAATTATGCATTTTTGTCATTATTTTAAAAGAAAACAAGGGAAAAACGTACTGAGTTGCTAGAAGATAAAATAATTGATGTCTTATTTACGTAATTGTTAACTTTTTCAGGTAACGTTACTGTTACATCGAGTTCCAACAAAAAATGCAGGGCCCCCTAGCTGGCTAGTGGCTCCTCCGAGGGAAGCAACGAGCCTGCCCCAGGACACTCCTAGTGAGAGTTCAGAAGCAGACACGTCTGAAGATGATTATAACGATGAAGATGATTGGGATAGTGGTAAGTGTCCTTTGTTGTTTAACAAAATCAGTCAGCCACAAAATCAAGAGGAGTCGTAATCATTTAAGATTTAACGAATTTTGATGTATTTATTTGAAGTCTGTTGACTTCCGTATAGGTAAAATGTTAGAATTATAAAATTTTAATCTGTTGAGTATTTTGTATATGAGAATTGATTCCTGTATAGTAATTGTCTCACAAATTTGGCAGTGTAAACTTGCATCCCTCGCAAATTATAAATATTAAATCCAAGAGCTGAACTGTGGTACTATGATGCATACTGTGTAACTTGAATTCCTTGTGCTGTTAAGTACGAAAATGAATTGAAATGATTATTATTCGAGTGTCACAGTATAAAATTTCTAGAATGTTATTTCTGCTTGTAAACTTTGAGTCGTGTGTATTATATTCTTTGTAGATAACATTTGCTTTTTCATCTCATCTTTGTATGTTTCTTGGTGTGTGGTAATTTGGGTAGCCAGATAAATCCTAACTTCGTCGATTTGGTATATAAAGTGAATTTAGTCTAAACCGATGTTATTTTTTATTTGGTTACCTTATTAATTTTCATACTTAGCATGTGACTAACACATTGGGGTTGCTTTCATGCAGTCGTGGAGCGGGAAACCGCAGATCCGAGGGGTGTGGGCTACAGACTTCTGTCCGAATGTGACTTAGCTTCACAAATAGCGCCTTCATCCAATGACCAACACTCTGAATTGCTCGCAGCGTGATTGGTTGCATTGGTTTTCCTGTGTCTCAGATTTTCGTGTTTTGAAATTGAAAGTTATTTAAAAGTTTTAATTTTAGAAGTTGTACATATATTTAACTACTTATATGTTTAGGTATATTTAATCTCTCTAAATTTGATCTCTTCTATTTATTAACTTTTTTAAAATTCGATTAGGTAATTTAATATTATTTCTTTCTCTTTGGTTGATGTACCTACTTAAAAGTTTGGAAGTTTTATAAAGTATGATATTACACAAGTATAATATTATTAGCACTTTACTACAATATTTTGCAGTACAAAATTGAAGATTTTTATATATAATAAAAGTTTATCCAGTAGGGCAGTTTATTAAACATATTTGTGCGTCGTGAGTTTTTTCAATTTTCAATCGAAGAGTTTGGTGCTTTTTGAATGAATCGTATGTTTTGTAAGCTGTGCTATTGTCTAGAAATTGTAACGATGAATCCATACTGTAGATTGTATTTTTAGTTACGAAAAATCTATTACACATTTTAAAATATATTGGCTTTCGTATCTCTCTCTCCTTCTGTTTTACTCTCATAACAAAGTTACGCTGCTCTGTGGATTAAAAGGTATACCGAATTTTCTATTGCAAAATTTCTGCTTTAATTGGGTTTTCAATGATTTCTGATATATGTTTATTTTTACATTTCTCATTTTGTTAGGGTTGAAAGCATCCAGTTGCTTCTTAAATCGCACAGCATTTATATTAAATATTTAAGTAAAGGGAAACGCTTGAAAAATGTTTCTGGTAAATTATTTTTCTGCAACCGTCGAGGACTTTATTCACTACAAGACTAGTTATATAAAGATTTTCACCAAAATAATTCTGTATTGACTTGATAAGATCGTTTTTACTGTCAGTAAATTATAGTTTGGAATTATGAAAAGTTGCAGAAAAATTAGTATACGTAACATGTCTTGACCTATAATGTAAGCAAGCATCTTGCTTATTAGATCATTGTACAAATTCATAGCTAAATATAAAAAAAAATAATTGTTTGCTCTAGGATTTCCTTAGCTTAGATATTAAAAATGTCTATTTTTGATATGTCCTTTACACATTTACCAAAGAAACTTACAAACACAGAACTTTCATTAAGTATATAGCGAAATTTTAAAATACAACTAAATTTGATATTTCAATAATGACCTGAAATACGCCTTAAATAGTCTTAACAAGTAATTAAAATTAGCAATAATTGTTATGATTTTAAATTCCTTGTCCTGTATCAAGTAAATCAGGTAGAGCAAGTTTTATTTTTTTCTTTATAGTTCATAGTACTAATGTTCAACACAACATTTTTCAAGTTCAAATCACCCTCATTGAAACTTCATATAACTAACATACCAACTAATTTCAGTAAATTTTAAAATTCTACATTCCATTGGGTGTTTAATTTATATTAGAAAAGGCCTACAAAATTATTTACTTATTTATCTTTATAGAATCAGAACTGCTCTAACAATAAAGATGGGAATTTCAGAGATTAAGAGGTTTGTTTGCGACCGGCTCACACAGATTTAAATCTTTCGATGGTAATGTGGAAATTTCAAGCCCTCCAGCTTTTTTTAGCTAAGATGATAGCACCATTAAAAAAGCAAAAGCAACAAAGGCCTTTCTGTTAGATTATTATTTTTTTACCAATTAGAAAATAATGTTTGTTGTTCAGCTGGAAATTTTTGATAATAGAATAACATTAGGCTGTTTGTGGAGAAATTCTGTACAAAAACATGTAAGTTATTTGCTGTAATTTAGTCTAAACTTGAATTATTATATAATGTGCTAAGAATGTTTATACTATTATCATAAACAAGCTCAATGTGGTTATATGAAGGTTCCGTATTAAATTATAAATTAATATAAAATTATTTATAGTATTTGTTAAATTAAACTAATAAGCTGTAATTAAAAGCGTTTAAAAATTATAATAAGTATAAATGCTGTGTATAAAGAATATGCTTTGGGTGTAAAAAGGGTTTTAAAATCTCATGGCACACTTATATTTGCAGGTGAATCCACATACTTGTGAGTGGGCCTTTCGTCACGCTTACAAAGGTTAAATGCTTCATCATGGTGCGCATATGTACATAAGCATGGTTGGTTTTATCATTTATCATTCATGGTTACTGTAGCTTCGATTGTATGTTGTGGCATCGTCTTCGTCAGTGTTTTTTTAGCATAAATGCAAAGTAGGTGCATCTGTGTATTTTACTTGCTTAGTGTTACGTGTATAGGAAATTCTGGCTCTGTCAAAAGCAATCTGAAATTTGTAGCCAAGTTCAAAATTAGTAAGTCACGCACAGGCGCGTTTCATTAGTACAAATCAGTTGTAAATTGTTTGATCTCAACGATTTAATGTATCTTGCCAATTACAATTTGGTTACCTAATATTTTGCAAATTTGCCAGTAAATGTAATAACTGTCGAAATTAAACTTTGACCGGTCGTGTTTTATTGTCAGTCACAAAATGTAAATTTAAATTTTGGAATAATATATCCCAGTTACGTTTTTTACAGAAGGTTATTTATTATTATTAGAACAAGTAGAGAATACGGATTTACATTTTCGAGAAGTTTTGAATTTAAAAGTATTTCGGACAAAATTGTTTTTTAAGTTATGATTTTGTGGGGGTCAAAGTATTTGATTTTACTTTTTATTCGAAATGTTCTCGAAATTATGCAAATGTGATTCTCTTTCGAGAAAGGCTGTTATAAGTTTTCGTATTTAAGGTATAACTGTAAACTAAAATAGATCTTTATTATTGGTAGTATTGTTTATGTAAATAACAAAACATAAAATTTATTTACATCGTTTATGTATTTAAATGTAGCTGCATGTATCTGTATGCGTGTATGTGCGTAAGAGTGCAATGTATGTAGGTGTGTAATGACTTTTTATTAGTTTAGTATAAATGTACCTTCGCTTAGGATAAAATGAAAGTAATTTCTATACTCGGCGCCACATTAAAATTTTACTTTCGACATTTGCGAGTATAAAAATAGAAATATAAGCTGCGGAAAGTACAATCGTTGTTTCTTGTATAAGTTGTTACTCTGTTGTTTTGTGCTTGGGCAAGTTTATCGAGGGTAATAATTTCGGTGTGGTGCTCTGTGGTTACATTGTTGCTTTTATCAAATAATATGTACTTACAATGCCAAATTTAAATATTATAGGTTTATATGTTTTAGCATTCTATAGATTCATATACTTGCTTTATCCGACGGTTTCTTTCGTATCAGTTATAGAATTGGCAAACGTACTAAACTTTAAATTGTTTAAAAAAATTGTATTTTTGTTGAGATTCAAATTGTACGCAGATACAAAATTAAATTATAAGGAAATTTCGTTCAGAAAAGGTATTTACTTAAATTGTAAGTAGACACAATTTGCGATTAAAAACGAGTAATTGTAGGTTAAATTTTAGTGGTAAATGTTAGTGAAATTTGTTTTGTCATGTCTCGTCGATGTTTTCATCTAATTATATAAAAAAAATTTTGTTTTGTGGATCAAAGCGTGATTTAACAAATTTTACTGATTAATATATGTTAAGTAAAAATCAATGTGATAGGTTTTACCTAATAATAATGTTCACGTGAACGAATATTATTTTTATATATTGATCTTAAATGTAGAAAATGATGTAATAATATATAGTTATAATTTTTTATATAGTACTAAGCTTGTGATATGTGTGTTTTAGTTGGTGTTGAAAGGCTGGAGTTGCCAGTTGTTGTTTTTTGTGGCAATGCACCTTTCTACACTTAGATCTGAGCACAATACGTAGAAATTAATAAACGTATGAAGGAACATTTGGTTTTCTTTTTTCTTTCCATTCTTCAAAAATCCACCCTAAAGTAATTTCTGAATATTTCTGCAATGCCTCTCCTAGTTTCTGGAATTGAAAAAAAATATATTTAACTACAACATTGTGAGTGTTCAAATTATTTATTTAACAACCTTAAATGTGTTTTAGTAATTATTTATACGGTGAGTTCAAAAACATTTTAGATAAGGGTTGACTATGAGAAACAAAAATTTAGAATTTATTGACTCTCATCACTGTGCTACTGTCATAAAACTGTTGTGCAAATTTCAATAAAATTGTAAAAACAATGGTTCTAAATCTTGCAGTAGACATTATTTTTGTGTTTGATGACCAACCCTTACCTAACATTTTTTTGAACTTACAATACATGTATTTTTCTACTACAATTTTGTTGGGAGTTGGGATAGGCAACACACAGTACAACTTGTTATTGTATACTGCCTATCTCAGTGTCATATAATTTTATCACTACCAAATAATAAGCCAAAATATCATTTAAAAATGCAGTTTAAAAGGGGGTAGTATACAACTAAAATGTCAAAAATTAAATCGCGTTATTGGCGTCCATAATGTATTTGGAGACGTTCTCGATATTTCAAAATGTTAAAAAGTTATTAATCTTCAAAGATTTTTTTAATTTTTTTTTAAATATCTATTAAAAAAATAGGTTCTGGATGGATTTCTTCATAATTAAAATTGATGATAAATTTTTGTTTTAATATTCAAAAAGTATACTAGTTTCTCTAGGACTTCACGAATTGTGGTATTTTAATTAATTAAAGAACGCCTGTAATATCGAATTTTTATTCTTCGATCGATGACAAATGCCGATATAAAATGAAATAACTCCTTCTAGAATTTGTTTAATTAATTCATATTTGGCCATGTCCTAGAGAAATTATTTATCTCGCATTAATAAAAATAGATCAAGACGTTTCATATGAGTTGGAAATAGGTACAATCAGGCGTCCTTCAAGGATCGATTTTGGGACCCCTGCTTTATTGCATTTACACATTTAATTTAAAAAATTCAATCAAATTTTCAAGATACCATTTTTATGCTGACAATACTCAACTATATTTATCATTCTCACGGGAGTGCCTTGATATAGCAATGAAAAATTTTAATAATGATGTTCAAAACTTAATTAATTACTCTAATAATAATAATAATATTTATGCCATATTCTCAAAAGATCCGCTTGGCGAAATCTGTCTTGTACCAACCATCGAAGAAGCAACACGCAAGCAGTAAGTAAGTCCAGTTTGTGCCGGTCCACGTGTTCTATATTTCTATTCGTTTTTAAGTTATTGTAATCCATACAAACAGTTTAATATACGTTTATTCAATTCAACTACGTGAATTTATTTATGTTCCCGGCGTCTCATGTGAGCTCTAATCCAGCATCTCACAGAGCCGGTCCTGCAAATAAGTTACAACGAACCAGCGTTCAAACTACACAGTCTTCAGCATTTGGTCTTACAAACCAGATAATCTTTCCATTTGTTGTTAAGATGATTTAAAAACCAATTACCGTAAACTCTCCTTTTATTATACTCGGTGGCGTACTTAGCTTTGGGAGGCGGAGGGGGCAATATGTCTTGAAGGCATCTTAGGGCCCTTAGATATTATAGGAAAAAAATGACAGGCGAAAATTTTAGTTTGGGCTAATAGCCCAGTGGCCAGGTCGTGAAAAGGGAGGGTTACCTTGCAAAAGGTAATGTAGTTTTGGATTTTGGATATGTTGTATGTAAGTACCTAGGCCCTTATTAAAAATCCAAGTTTTCTAATTTGGCACGCCTGTGCGCGCGCCAGTTCGACCACTTTTGTGTCACTTTTTTCGGTGTTTGCTCGATTACTCTTTACTAGTGAAGAAAAGTTATTCGTACCCTTTTTGTAGAGCACAAAATTTTCTACAATTTACTCCAATAACATGTTTTTCTAAACCTCATAGTTACCGAAATACAGAGCCTCAAAGTTAAAAAAGTTTTTCAAAAGTTACGAAAAACTCAAAAAAACACATTTTTTTAAACAACTTATTCCACTGACGTTTGGCAATGACTGCCTACTTTACAATTTTTTACTACGATTCATGTATGTTAATAGTATAGGGGTGAGCGAGAAGAAAGGAGGCAAGCTGGACATACCCGTACAGGTTTGTCTGCGGTTTTGCACCTCTACGGTTCAAAATTGCAGAGAAAACGTCGTGTTAGTGGACATTGGACATCAACCGCGTCAGATGGACTTGCACGGCAGTTTAGTATTGGCTGAGTATACACGCAGATGTTTTGTAAAAACGACGGAGTTAAGTAGTTTAATATTTAAAGTACCTAATATAATGAGTTTTTGATAAATTTGATAAATAATTATAAAGAACATCCTGCTTTATGGAAAACTAAATCCAAAAAGTACACAAACAAGAATCTCAAAAATAGGGGTTATGATGCTCTTGTTGTGTATTCAAAGACAGTATATATTCCGATGCAGATAGAAATTTTGTTTCCCCAGTGTTTGAGCTGCAATTCCCACAGAATATTTTAAGTCTTCATGTGGCAATAAATCGAAGAGTGGCATTTAAACGTTCCTCTGGGGCAATGGATTCCCTCATAACAGTATTTTGCTTTGAGAGATCTTTTACCAAACTTAAAAAATTATCATAAGTTTTAGCATCCATTCTCAGGTGATTTTTAAAATCATCGGGATCGTTGTCCCTTTGCTCTTTCAGTAGAGGAATATGGCTAATTTCGTGTTACCATGGTGTGACGTATTTGTTTATTGTGCTTGTATGGTGTGAGTTATAGTGCGTTACAATGGCATCTTCCATGTCAGAGTGTTTTATATGTAAAAAAAGTTTACACGAAGGTGGGATTATTCTAGTGAAAAAAAAGGGATTAACAGACTCCGAGATTCCTGTGTTAAACGGAAAAATCGCGAAAATGATATCTGATGAAAATGATATGCAAAATTTGGAGGAAATAACTGTTAAGGCTTGTCAAAAAACGTATAATCATGAAGGAATGATTCTTGCCTATATTCGTTGTGGAGAAGACGCTCCAAAACCCACTCCTAAAAAAAACTCAATCACAAGGTTTAAGTTTTAATTTTAAAAATAACTGCTTGTTTTGTGGAGAGATGATTACAGACGATTTTATTGAGAAACAAAAAAGTTGCCTCTGTCAAGACGGAAATGTTGTGTGTAAAGTGGAAAAGATGGATATAGATAAAAGCATAGTGAGTGCTGGTAAGAAACGTTGTGATGAATGGGGACAGAAAGTGGTTGATCGCGTCCAACAAGTGAGACATAATGAAATCGATTTAGTGGCAGTCGATGCACAGTATCACCTCCCCTGTCAGCAAAAGTTTTATACTAGGTCAAAAACTGGAGCAAAAAGGGGATATCGTCCCGTTACAAACGTAATGGAAGTTATTTACACATATCTTGCCGATAATTCTGATGAATGTCAGTTTTCTCTTGATCACTTAATTGATCAAATTGAGGGAGAGTATCGACCAGACATGAGAACGGTTAAGAGTCGTCTTAAGGAAAACTATGGACATGGAAAAACCAAATTCTGCAGTGCTCTTCAGAAGCACCCAAATTTAGTTGAAGTAGTAAGTGCATTCAGAGAGTCAGAAGCTACTCCTGACCAAATTCAAAAAGTAGGTGAGAAATTTTTCGTAGCCTTGTATGGTGGGGACATGAATTCTCAAACTCTTGACGATCTACGCTGTCAGCTTTTTGAAAAGTCCGTGACTAAAAGCAAGTTTCACCTTTCCAGACTGCCACCAACGCTAGATGCAGCCCGGTATCAAGTCCAAACATGGATGGGCGGGGAAAAGAACCCTTTCGATTGGTGCTGGACGACAAACAGACAAGGACTGACTCCAATTAAAACAACAAAAAACGCTGCACCAGATCCATTGCTGCAGACTATTTTTTGCCAATGTAAGAAAGGGTGTGCTAAGGCCTGCAGCTGCAAAAAGGCTGGTTTGGCTTGCTCTATTACTTGTAAGAATTGATGTGGACAATGATGCCTAAATGCTCCTGAGATTATTACAAACGACGATGACATAGAGGAAGAAGCGGTTTCAATAATTGATCAGATGATCGCCCAAAAAAATGAAGAGATTGAATATTTTAACTTTGTTATAGAAAGTGATGAAAGTGACACTACAGATAGAACCAAAAGATCAAAAGTCTAAAGTTTAGTATTTTTCTACAAAAAATTTTGTTTGCATATACGCCTTGTTTGTATTAATTTGTATTATTATCATTTTGTATTATTTCTATTTTAAACCTACGAGGTAGGTTCTATACGTACACACACATACACTATACAGTATACACATGGTGCATTTCACGCGTAAGACCATATACGCTAACCCACCAGCCTCAACATCGGTAGATATAAGAGGTTAAACGATTAAACATTATTTGTATATTTTTTATAGATATTATTATTATTATTATTATTTATTATGGGGTAGGCGGTAAAATTATTTCGTTTTGTCTTAATTTGAACTAATTTGTTTCCTGTTGTTTTTATGTACGCCTTATTTGTAAATGTATCGTTTGAGCCAATTTATATACAATGTGATTTTTTAAAAACTCAATTGCAGCAGGCCGTATTCTGTCTTAATAACCTTAGAACTGCCTGTATTAAGTCAGAATACGGCCTGCTGCAATTGAGTTTTTAAAAATCACATTGTATATATTCCATGTATTGTATTGTGGTCTTATTTGTAATTTTTTATGCACATATCTACCATATGGCCACAAAGTGTTACTCATTTTGTCTTTAAATTGTACCAATAAACCGTTAAGATGATAGACACTGTGTTTTTTGTGGTAGTTTTCCCTAACTTTTGGAAAAATTTTGTGCTTTGAAGCTTTGTATTTCGGTAACTATGAGGTATAGAAAAACATGTTATTGGAGTAAATTGTAGCAAATTTTGTGCTCTACAAAAAAGGTAAGAATAATAATTATTTTTGATATAGGACGCACTAGTAAAGAGTAATCGAGCAAACACAGGAAAAAGTGACACAAAAGTGGTCAAAAGTTTGGTCAGTTGATTATTTCCAGAAATGGACCCCTCGAATGGCCTTCAAAACACCTTTAGACTTCTCCTTGCGGGTTGCGGGGCTATTTAAAGTCTATTGTTTATGAGAATCAACCAGAGACAATTTATGCATTAAAATTGAATATTCAACGCGCCATTCGTGACATAAGGCATAATTTATTGAATAGAGTTCTTGAAAATTGGGTTCATCGAATTTGGTCTTGCAGGAGAACCAGAGGCGGTCATTTAAATGATGTTATTTTCAGAACTTAATTGCATCGATTACACTTCAAAATAAAATAAAAATTTTTGGTCTATTTCTATTTGTTGTTGTTTCATTTCAATTTAAAAACATATCGCCCTTATTGAAAAACCCTTTATAAGCAAATCTTTACTCTACAAAATCAAACTGCAAATTGTCGAAATGAAAAACAGAACACTGCTCTATTCTTTTTAATTTTTTATACATTACGTTTGCATTTTGACGGATCGGCGGCTCATTTAAAAATAAAGTTGCACATAAAAAGGGTTCTTTGCCGCCGCGACGTAAATCGTAAATAATATACTTTTTTATAAATATTACCGGGAAAGACGATATGATGACAAAGGACAAAATTTACCGCTGCCGACGCCCACCAGTGCGACGGCATCGGCAGGTTTCTAGATAATTATTTCTTTGTACAGAAAATTAAAGCGGCCACACCGCCACTATTAAAGAATATTTAAACTGATTGCAGGCATTATTTATCAGGGGGTAAAAAATAAAATAAATACAATGTGGGGGCTCGGTTGTTATAAGGAATATAAAGATCTTGCTCACTGTGCCATTTTGATTTTATCACGTCTATAGAATTATGTAATAAGAATAATTATATTTTTTATTTTGGTTGAATTAAAAAATAAAATATCCAAAAAATGCACGGCGCCGAAACTGCCAAAAGGAAGAAGGTGGGGGGGGGGGACAGACTGCCCCCCCATAGCCCCTCCGTAGATACGCCACTGATTATACTAATCATGAGGGAGTAGCTGTTGGTACATATTATGTACTTTGTATGAATGCATTCGCAAGTCCCTTCTGAGAATGTTACGTCAACTATTATAATTTATTTGTTGAGAGAATTTTCTAACCGACGTGCGACGTACTAGGTTCTTGTTTCAATATAATTCTAACTTGCTCGACATTTTCTGCATTTCAAATTCAAACTCGTTTTGGTCTAACGTCTTGCCTACGGTTAACACTACCTGTTTCTCTAAAATTTTATAGAACTCTGTTCCAATGCGTGAAAAATTCATTATTAGCAACAACAACGTTTGGAAATCGTTCTCTAAACTCTAATTATATTAAATTCAAATTCAAGCTGCAGTGGATCAAAACAAACATATGCATAGATCACGTCCTTTGACCAATAAAAACGGAAGACTGCAGCCCTTGACCAATAAAAACGTAAGACTGCAGGTACACGTGTGTTTCACGTAGAAATTATTGTTTACTCGCACTGCAGCTCGAATATGAATTTAGTATAGCACGCAGCAGTAGAATAATATAGAGAGATCGAGAATGATTGCCCAGAAAAACTACCTTTTCAGGAGTTATCAATATTTCACTCCGGCGTGATATTAGCCACATACCGCAATTCCTTTGACAATTAATACGGGTGATCCAGAAAAAAAGGAATTAGAGCAGGCCATGACCTAGTTACCAAAGTTGGTATCCCGAGATTCGCCTACTGTGAGCGTAAACAGAGACACTATTGACTATTGAAGAGGTTACGTTAACTGTCAAATTCATACAACAATATTATTGTCCGTGTTTTAAATAATAGTAAGTTTGCCTGTTTGTAGGCAGTCTAAATAAATAAATAAATAAATAATTTTACTTTATTTAATAACCATCCATAAATGTGATTACGTCCACTAATGTTTTTACTTTAGGTTATAAAATGTCAAATCTATTTTTCAAGTAACAAATCAGATTACCATTGATATGAAATTTAAAAAAATGAGAAGCAATGTTACCAACCTTAACAGCTTAATCAGGGCCTGCTCTAATTCCTTTTTTCTGGATCGCCCGGTATTTGGTTAGGTGGTGGATGTTTGTGTTGAATATTTCTGTTCGTATACGCTGTTATTGTTATTCAAGAGAGTATTTTTCAAGACTACGGAGCGTTAAAAGAAGTCTAGAGTAAGTAAATTACTACCAGTTCATTAATAATGTTTATAATTTGTGTTTGTAAAGTGTAGGTTATGTACCTATACGCTTGAGAAGTAACTAACTTCACCACATAAACCAATACCTGGTGGATGTAAGTTTGTTTTGATATAATTTCTATGGAAAGTAATTTTTTTCGGACAACCATTTACGATCTCTCTGTACCATTCCTGATTTTCAAGTCTTTCTCCATTTCGAAAATAACTTTCGATTTAAAATTTTTTTCTCCATGCCCATCTAGTAAGTTACACTTACTTTGACATATCCATTGCAGGTAAGTTGATTTTACTGTTTGTTTACTGGTTGTCATGACATTAGGGAAGTAAGGTAAAACTTACTCCCCAAGGGAAGTAAGTGAATTACGTGTTATTACAGTAATTTTAGTTTTGTAAGTGATCTGAACGGGTTTGAACTTAATTGATACTAACCTATTTGAAATGTAAAAACTTGTTAAGATAAGTAGGGTTAGGGTATAACTAAAATGGTATAAAAAGAGTTAAAGAACTAATTTATTAGATTATATTAAAAACCAATGTTATTTGGTTGTATTACTGAATAAATTGATATTAAAAATGTGGAAGTAATAGTTCAGTAGAGAAAATTCAAATAGTAAATATCTAAATTTTACTTGAATAACCAATGACAAATTTCAATTTGTAGAAAAATGATACCACCGCGGGGAATCGAACCACCGACCTTAGGCTATACGCACCCACGCTCTAACCATTGAGCTACGGCAGCCGTTCTCCGTTCTCCGTTGTTAATGTAGAAATTTGACGCTGCCCCGGAGAACGGCTGCCGTAGCTCAATGGTTAGAGCGTGGGTGCGTATAGCCTAAGGTCGGTGGTTCGATTCCCCGCGGTGGTATCATTTTTCTACAAATTGAAATTTGTCATTGGTTATTCAAGTAAAATTTAGATATTTACTATTTGAATTTTCTCTACTGAACTATTACTTCCACATTTTTAATATTAAAAACCAACCTTCATTAACAAATACATTTCGTCAGGAGCTTCATTCAAAAAAAGATTAATTTCGAGTATAGTAAATACGTTTGACTTTCTAGGTTGTTAACCATCATTTTTTCGTTTTAAAAATGCTAATACCTTTGGATATTTAGAAATATCCTTATTGTCGTAAATGTCACACCATAAGCTCGATGGAGATTTTAATTTGACTGATCTTTCTAAAAAATACGCCAAAATAGTATATTGTGTTATTAGGAGTAAAAGTGTCATTTTGTGTGCCGAGCATGACGTTTGAACGACGAGCGCTAGCGAGTCGGACATTCATGCGAGGCACACAAAATCACTTTTACTCCGAATAACACATGTTATTTTTTCTTCAAACGCATAAATTAAAAGCAATTCAGCAAGAAAATTTAAAAAAAGTCAAAAATGAACGTCATACCAGCTGTCGTTGCTTTGTTATAAAAAATAAAAATTACGAGTTGCCATTGGCTCATTAAGTGTCACTTTTACTCCTAGGAGTAAAAGTGAATGTTTATGTCACTTTTACTCCTAGGAGTAAAAGTGAATGTTTAACTGTGTGTATCCAAGGACACAAAGTCGTGTTTTTCTGACGTTTGAAGAAAAACACGTTTTCTTCCACTGAGTAGATGTTTTTCTCCGCGCACCATTTTTTAAACAACTTGTATGCATTTTCATAAGGGATTTTCGATTTTTCAGGTAGTAATTCCAAACACGCAATATTTGCCGCTTCATCTACGCTAAATTCTCTATTGTCCTTATCGCCTATTTACATTTTATCTTTTGAAAACTACCAAGAAACGCAAGTACAAGTGGTTTTTTTATATTGACAGAAACAACTGAAAAACAATTGCTACTAAGCAAATCAACACTAGGTGAATATTTGCTTTGTTTGTAATAGATTAATTTTCTATCAATTAACGTGGAATTATTAAGGGAAAATTATTCAAATTTTTGTTGGGCATGGAGAAAAATATTATAAGCATGCTCGGGAACTAACTATCTACAACCAGTCTCGAACTTTGCCAGCCCTCGCTCGCTCGGGCTGGCAAACTCGTTCTCGACTGGTAAAAGCTACTTACTTCCCTTGATGCTTAAATAACTATTTTATTCTTGATTGATCACTACTTACCTATATCTACTTTGTGAAATTTGAAATTTGCACTTTGACACTTCTATTATAATTGTCATATTAAACATCAGAAGTAGTAACGCACATGACTTATTAATGTTTTCTAAGCCAAGTTTGACTTCGTTTTCATTTGCTCACATGTTATATTCGTTGGTAATGTTGGTATCAAGCAAGTCGCCGACTTCTTTATACTGGGTTATACCAAATGCAACCATGGTATCTTCAATAAGAATTGCCTAAACCGATAGTGGTTACTAAACCGTCAAAATCGTACAATGTGAAAATGTGACGCAAGTCGAAATTCGTGTTTAGTCCTTGTGCTTTCAATTCCTTAAATATAATCTCAAAGTGTTCGAAGAAAAAGATTTTTTAAAAAGAAACAATGATGGCAGATGCCTTTTCAAGAAATGAATTAATAGGTTTAGTTGTTCGGTTAACTTTAGTTTCGGCAGTGACTTTTCTTAGTATAAAATGGTTAATGAATCAAGTGGATCCTACAAATAAAAGTAAAAAGAAAGCTAAAAAACGCGCACAGGAACAATTACGAAGGTAACAGTATTTTATAAGAGTAATGTAGTCGAAATTAAATAATTGATTAATTTATAGGTTAGCAGGAAGCGGTAACGCACCTTTGTCAATTGACAAACTTACCGACTACGAAATGATGATTGCAGCACATCTAGTACATCCACATGATATCAATGTAACGTGGGAAGATATAGCAGGTTTAGAATCATTGATACAGGAGCTTCGGGAGACTGTAATTTTACCCATACAAAGGAAAGAATTATTTGCCGATTCGCAATTAACGCAACCACCAAAAGGTGTTTTATTACATGGTCCACCTGGTTGTGGGAAAACTTTAATTGCGAAAGCAACAGCAAAAGAGGCAGGAACTCGTTTTATCAATTTAGATGTTTCCATTTTAACAGATAAGTGGTACGGTGAGAGTCAGAAGTTGGCAGCTGCTGTATTTACTCTGGCAGTAAAATTACAACCATGTATAATTTTTATCGATGAAATTGATTCATTTTTGCGAATGCGTAACAGTACCGATCACGAAGCAACAGCAATGATGAAGGCCCAATTTATGTCTTTTTGGGACGGTTTAATTACAGATTCAAATTGCACAGTTATTATTATGGGAGCAACAAACCGTCCTCAGGATTTAGATAGAGCTATCTTACGACGAATGCCTGCTACTTTTCATATTCCTATGCCAAATGCACAGCAGCGAGAGCAAATCTTAAAATTGATTTTACGTGATGAACCTGTTGCAAGTGATGTAAATTTTATTCTTATTGCTAAATCTACCGAAGGATTTTCTGGCTCAGATTTACACGAGTTGTGTAGAAATGCTTCTGTATATAGAGTTCGTGATTATATGAAAACAACTAACCAAAATGAAGAGCAGACAGCTGTAGCAAATGGCGTTGTAGATTCCGAAGAGGTGTACCATGATGCGTTGCGACCGATCACTATGGATGATTTAATTAAATCCCTTAATAAGATGAAAGAGTCAAAAGTGCATTGTGGATCGTTACCAATGCCCAGGCTTGATTTAGATTAGCAGAGGTTCCAAACAGTAGAAAAACATATAGTAAATTACGAAGCATGTATAGAAGAGTATGCTAATTTTGAAAGATCGTTCAAGCGTGTTGTGATTAATAAAGCGACCTGAGCGATTTTCATTTAGTCCGTTTTTTCTTCTCGTCATTATGTAAATAATAAATGTTACTCCTGTAGTTATTTTTAATGCATATAAATTAATTTTAACTGTAGAAGTATGAAAGTGGTGATATTTAAGTAACTAATTATTTATTGTGGTTTGCAGTACTTTTGTTGCAGTTCAATAAGGAAAATAAGATGTTTTTTTTTTACGATACATTGACTATTTGTTATGCTATACACACTAAATTTTTTGATAAAAAAATGTTTCTGTATTATTCTATCGCAAATAAAATTGTAGGAATATTTTGATTGTTGTTATATTTCTCTTTTATTGGTTATTAAAAATTATCTTTTAATTTTGTTATATGGTTTGATTGCTCATAGAATTACTTAGTGTATACAATTTTATATATATTTTGATTTGAAAAGTTAAACAAATAAAGTTAACATAAGGTATGCACTGCCTTTAATGTTTCTCTTAAATACTTTTAAGAATTATAGAAGAGTATCTTGTTAATATCAAATCAAACTGTTAAAAAATTGCTTGGTTAAGATGGTAATTAATTAACAAATTAATTAAATTTATAATTAATTATCATGTCCGCCGAATGTTTCATCTGTAATGTACAACCTTTGTATTATAATGCAGCTTAAATAAAATAAAGTAGGATGAAGTTAAAAAACTGGTGCCTATTTTTGTATTTATTGTACATACATTTTACTCAGGCAAAGGTAGCAATATTGCACTCCATAAAAGGGGTGAAAGGACCAAGTCTCATTCATCATGCAAATGTAAAGTTTCATTAGGTTTCAAATTTTTATTCTTCGCAATATTTAGTGTAGACTAGCCATTCAAATTAGTCAGTATGATAATATGATAATTACTAACAGGAACATGTGACCTTAAGTGCTTAACAAATAGTTTTTATCATCTTCCTCCAATGCAAATATTGATAATGCATTAATGAGATTTAGATACTTTTAGTTTAAAAGTTATTAGTAGCACTTTAATTTTCATTATGAAAGTAAAATTGAAATCAAGGAGACTAATTATAGGGCGTGTTAATATACCGGGTGTGACCTGAGATGTGAGACATACCTAGGAGAAATACATACGATTTTGATAATTGCTTAATTTTATCTCTCCAGCTAAACCGTTTAGTTTTTGTACGTTCTTGTTTGGATGAGTAGTACGCTATTAAGCAATTGATTCTTAACTAATTAGGAAAATTTAGCGCCTAAACGTAAAATAAAGTAAATATCTTAAATAAAGTCACACATGCACCATGCACCTTATGACATCTTGCTTAAAGCCTGCTGCGCATCATTTGTTGGTACTAATTCTGAAATTTCCATAGTGATGCTGCAGCTCATCAGAACAAGTCTAGTTGATCAAATTTTTGTATGATTAATATCAGTCTAATAATCAGCAAAAAATACCATTTCTCCTTCATTTCAGATAAATTTCGTACTATAATCGACTGGAAAAGAAAAGTACTTTTTGATGAATAGCTACAACCTAAGCAACAGTTAGCCAAGAAGATAATATTCACATATGTTCAATTTCCCATGCATTTCACCAGTGGCGTAGCTACGTATTCAGCGCCCCGGAGCAAGTAAAATCCGTGTGCCCCCTTGTTTTTCGGAAGAGGTCTGACGAAATTTGTTTTGAACTTTAGTTTAAAAAACATATACAGTAGGTAGTGAACCTAAAAAACCGGACACGTAGAATTTTAGAATTACGCAACTAATGTCAACTAAATACATACATATAATCCATTCAGAAAACTCCCGTGACGTTTACGCTGTCAAATGAAAATTTGTGAGTGTACTTTATGTACAGAACCTATCAACTTTTTTAGTGAATGTACTTAACGTCAAACTGAAATGTAAGGTTATGATAAATCATTTGTCATTTTCGTAAAATTAAGTAGAACAAGGTAAAAATGGGTTTATTAATAATACAAGTATGATAATAAACTTCGTTGGTGCTTCTGTTCATCCATTTCTCTAAAGATTATGAATTATAAAACGTAACTTGAATAATAAATAATTTAAGTGTCAAAGTGAAAACAAAAGCATTAAATTTAAATTTAAAGGTGCGCCAATCTCAAATCTAAAAGTTTTTAATAGCCTAATAGGGATTTTCATATTAACCAACACATGGTGACTTTTATGTCACAGGAGTTTTCTGAATGGATTATATGTTTATTCATCAAGTTTCCTTAAGGAAAGTTGAAAAAGGATAAATGTAATCAAAAAGTTGGTCTATGAAGTCTATTTCAAACCTTTGCATTTTTTAATTCTGAAATAAAGCAGCATCCGGTAAATTTTTCAGTAAACTCCATTAGTTGACAGAAAATGAAAAAAAATACAATAATGTTTAAAAAGGAACAGAAAATGAAAAAATTACAACAATTTAAAAGTTCAAAATTCAATATTTTGTAGGATATCCGTTAGCTTTGATAACTGCTTTGCAACGGCGAGGCATTGACTCTATCAACTTTCGTATCACATCAGGATTTTTTTGAATAGGTGTAAATATTAGATAATGATGTGAAGATGTAAAGAGGAATATTTTGTTTACATTTTTATTTTGGCATAAATAAACTTCAAATTTGGTCATGGCTGGTCTGCTTTTTGTGAATAAAATGCGAATTATTTATATTATAGCTATTAATAATACAAGTGCGAAAACACAAGCTTAAAGTTCGAGGTTGTTGCTATGCAACGAGACGAAGTCGAGTTGCATATACAACCCAGATACTTTAAGCGTTTTCGCAAGAGTGTTATTCAATTTTTTTTATTATTGGTCAACTACTATGTTGGTCATGAGTATATCTAAAACTGCTTACGAGAAGGTTTATTCAAGTTTCTGCCATTGGCGTAATATAGACAATTATTGTTGCTATTTCCTTCGTGTTTTAAATGTTTTTTAAAACACGTTGTTATAGGAAACGTGTTTTAAAATGCTGTTTATAATCTAGGATGTAGATATTAAAAAGGTGACTTAAAAGGTCACCAACAAAAAAAAGTTTTTAAGCTATTTCTCTTTTAAACAAGCAACAAATTCAAGTAAAGTAGAGTCAAATTAAGCACATTTTTTTGTCTTTCAATTGATAAAACTATCAATCCTATCAACTCAAACGGCAACCAGGAATCTGCATATATACGATTTTCCATGCTATTTCCCTATGTTCGCCTCTGAAGTTAAACATTCGGTATAACATAACACATTCATTCAAGAATCAAACTTGAAATTCTTACTACACAAAGTAAGCAAAGGGAATATGAAGCGCTAAATACTAACACTTGCTTATAAAAAAATCCCGGAATATTTATGTATTCTGCGCCGATGTTAACATGCGCTCGTGGGATTCCCCCGATACATGTAACTTCTTTGCTGTAAAACACAAGTTGTAATACGTATAGTGAGTGCCTATAGTTGTGATTTTAAACATTCTTTAGCAAACATCATACATTTTTACAGGTTTAGGTGTATAACATGTTAAATTTATAATGTATATTTTCTGAAATCAAAATTATGTTTTTTTTTGTATATTTTATAGAAAATCTGGCAAATCGAAATTTTTTATACAAATATTTTTACAAATTTTTATTTCGCCCTTTCTAATTTTGCGCCCTCATAATTTGTGCGCCTGGAGCAATTTGCTCCAACTGCTCCACGGTAGCTACGCCACTGCATTTCACCTATGTCTCACATGTCAGGCCACACCCGGTGTAAAAAAAGGAATTGTATTGTACCTATTATCTGTAAACTCTTATACCTGCGGTGTCGAGGCTGGTGCATTAATGATCTACGCGTGTAATGCACAACCCGGCTCGTCTCTTGAGGGTTAAGAAGTTGGTATGCAGTTTAATACCAACATACTGCACCATGTGTAGAGTGTAATGTTTATGTACACTACGCTCATGGAAGTATGGACACTTAGTAATTTGCTCAAAAAATGATGATAACTTAAAAACTATAAACATACCTACGTATTACGTAAAATGACAAAAAATGTTTGTTGATTCTACAGGGTGTGTAAAAATTCGCGTGCAAGCTCTCCGTAACTTTATTCCTTGGACAATAATAAGGCGAAATTCTTATAGCGAAAACGTTACCAAATGCTTCCTCAACTCGTGCGAAGCCTTCAAAGTTCAAAATTGGCAACGCGAAAAGGAAGCCGTTTTTGCAAAATTCTGTTACTTTATGCATTAGATTAAGTAATAACGGCAACAATTTAGTATCGCTTATCATTTAAAAGTACCAACAAAAATACTAGTCTTCATAATTGTAATAAATAAAATGCATTTGCTTGTATCAAGAATGTCATGACATCCTTGATACAAGCAAATACATTTTGAAGAATTCTGTGAATCGAAATTATGAAGACTAGTATTTTTTTTTTTGGTACTTTTAAATGATTAACGATACTAAATTGTTGCCGTTATTACTTAATCTAATGCATAAAGTAACAGAATTTTGCAAAACCGGCTTCCTTTTCGCGTTGTCAATTTTGAACTTTGAAGGCTTCGCACGAGTTGAGGAAGCATCTGGTGACTTTTTCGCTATAAGAATATCGCGTTATTATTGTCCAAGGAATAATGTTACGGAGAGCTTGCACGCGAATTTTTACACACCCTGTATACATGTTTTAACCAAAATATCAAAAAAAAACCACCATAATTAATTAATTGACCCAAATTTAATTAAACCTTTTTTCATCAAAAAATCCACCTTTCGCATTGATAACTGCACGTGTAATTCTTTATATTCTTTCTACCAGTTGTTGCATTTTTTCTAGAGGAATATTATTTCATTTTCGTTGTAAGGCTGTCCAGCGTTCATTTTTTGATGTAAAACCTTTCTTACGAATCTGTTGATCCATTTCGTCCCACAAAAGTTCTATCAGGTTTAAATCTGGACTCTGGGGCGGCCACGTCATTATTTTAAGTATTCCATGTATTCAGCAATTCAGCGAGTGATAAATAATTTTTGCACATTACCGAAGTGTGTTTCGGATCATTGTCTTGCATAAACACAAAATTATTGCCTAACGAAGACTGAAAGGTAAAGTGTTCTGCTCCAACACTGCCTTATAATTTTGTTTCCTTATAATTCCGTCGATTTTTACCAAATTTCCTGTACCTACCTGATATCGCGAAACAACCTCAAACAAGAACCGAACCACCTCCGTGCTTTACCGTAGGCACAATATCTTCAGGGAGCATTTTCTCGTCTGACAAAAATCCGTTGTTTCTGACCAAATTAACTCGAATTTCGATTTATCGGACCATAGCACTTTTGCCCATTGATCCAACGTCCAATCTTCATTAGTTTTGTCCCACCACAGAGCAGGTAATAATACTTGCTCTATGGTCTATGGTCCCACCGTGCCACTGAAGTCGCTTCTACTTATTACCTCGTCAAAGTAGCGGTTTTCGGATTGCTAAGCGGCCATATAAATTTGCTTCCTTTAAACGACGTTTCACATTCACTGTAGCCACCTACTCACAGAAAACTTTCTATCACAATCTTGATTGAATTTGGCTGTGATTTCTGGCGCAGTTAGTCTTTTATTTTTCTTACGAATTAACTTTATTATGTCATCTTCTGCTCTACTTGTTATTCGCGAAGGACGCGAAGGCCCAGAACGATTTTTATCTTCAAGGGCTCCTGTCTGCTTAAAGCGGCAAATGGTTAAATGCACTGTAGATTTTTTTATATTTAATTTTTTAGCAATTTTGGGTAGCTACCTACTACTATGCAGTGTTGGTATTGCTGATCGTTTTTGCATGCTAAGCGACTTCCCACGAGCCATTTTTATACGAAAATTGCACAGTTTAACATGACAAGAGTTCATGGCCAACTGTGGCAAATGTTGCAACTATGTATGGTGTATTCATTTAAAAAGTAGAGCCCCTCTAGTAAAAAGGAAGAAAATACACCACATAGACAATATTCTTTAAGGAAGAATACACCAATTGTTTAAAAAATGATGAGAACAGAGAACTACACGTGCAATGATGAATGTAAAATAGAGATTTTTCGGCGAGAACAAAGTTTGATTAAATTTTGTGCGCCGAATGATTTTTAAAATTTTTCTATTTATAGAGACATGAACAGAATCAATATACACGTTTTTCACTTCAGGTTCATTTGTATTTCTAAAGTTATCATTAATTTCTTTACAAACCAATAAGTGTCCATACTTCCATGAGCGGTAGTGTATGTGCAAGATCTTGTTACTCTATCTCCTAGGCCTGTATTCGGATGAGAGCATCGTTAATTAGGTGCCCAAGATGAATGGTCACCAGGGGGATTCGAACCAAGGACTAGCGCAGCGCTAGCCTGACGCTCTACCACTGCGCCACCGCCGCTAACCTGGCTATTAAAAAGAAGAAATTAAGATACTTTAAATTCCAGCATTTTACATTGTCTTAATATAAAATTGTAGAGAAACTAAAGAAAGGATTTTTTACAATTCTGAGGATTATTCATTTGAAATAATCTAATGTAAATAAAATTGTATAAATAAAATTTTTGTGGTGATATAAGAATAAGATTTTTTTGCATCTTAGATTAAATAACTTCTTGTTTTTTACTCTTCACCCTTTGGGGGTTCTAGAATTCTAGATAGAAAATGAGAAAAATAATGGCTTATATGACTTCTCCCCTTTTCGCAGATAATTTGTTGACTTAAACGGGAATTTCGATGATCTAGACAGAAATTTTCTGAAAGTGAAGGCTACGCATAAGGACTCCATTCTCTTTTTTTTTTTAAGAAAAAAGCTACTCCTTGGTCTTAATTTTCGTTGCGATTTAATTGTAAAATGTTTAACTCCGTAGACAATGGATTTTTTTTAAACAACACGACAACGTTTGGCTCTATACAAGTCGGGAGACAACCACCGCGCCGCGTTGGAGAAGCTGCAGTTCCAGGATGTTTTACTTCACCCACCTTATAGCCCGGATCTGGCGCCATATGACTTCTGGCTCTCTCCGAAGCTGAAGAAACGTCCGAGGGCATACGCTTCGTGTCCGGCGAAGAGGTCATCGATGAAGGGCGTTGTTGGTATCGTCAGTAGGCGGTCTCATTCTTTTCCGACGGTATGCAGAATGGTGGAAGTCTATCAAAGCCGGTGGGGACTATATCGAAAAATGGTGTACTCCTCGGAAAGAGGACATTTCAGACATTCTTTTAAGTGTAACATCTTTCACTTTCATCAACCAATAAACGAGTTACAGCCCAGGAGACAAAATTTACTGAACAACCCTCCTACACGAGGTTTTGCAATTTAATTCCCGGACTGACGTTGCAGCTCTAAAGATACATGATATTAAGCCACAATTAAAGGTCGTACTACTGTGTTTGAGTGGTTTAAATGTTTCAAAGATGATCGTGAAGATGTTCAAGATGACGCTAGAACCGGGTGTCCGTTAACCGCTCGAAACGCAGATTCGATCGCAAAGGTCAGTAAAATTGTGTTAAAAGGTCGCCGACTGACTCTCCGAATGATGGCAGATGAGTTGAATATTAATAAGGAGACGATTCGACAAATTTTACATGAAGATTTGGGAAAGAGGAAAATCTGTGCAAAGTTTGTCCCGCACAATCTGATGGATGAGCAAAAACAGAGGAGATTGCATCGTGTGCAGAATTCGTCCAGACTTGTCGTGCCAAGGCGAATTTTCTTAACTGCGTCATCACTGGTGATGAGTCGTGGGTGTTTCAGTACGATCCTGAAACAAAACGCCAAACCATGCAGTGGACTGGACAATCATCAACAAGACCCAAGTTTCGTTTGCAAAAATTCAAAATCGCGACCTTGCTGATTAGGTACCTTTTTCGATAAACAGTGTGTGATCCATGAAGAATTTGTACGTCGAAGTGATGAAGAGATTATTGCAGCGCATTTCTCGAGTGCGATCACAATTTCGAGAAAACGGTTATTGGTTCTCTGCCCATTCCCTACTGATTGTGAAGTCCTTAATCATGAAACACAGTGTTGTTGAAATAAATCACCCACCATATTTGCCAGATTTAGCACCGGTAGACTTTTTTCTCTTTCCTAAAGTGAAAACTGTTCTAAAAGGAAAACGGTTTCAGGACGTGGAAGACATTAAAAAAATGTAACCGCCGAATTGAAAGCAATTTCTTCGGACGCCTTTTCCGACTGTTTTCAAAAAGTTTTAAAACGTTGCAATAAGTGTATTCATGTAAATTGAGATTAGTTACTTTGAATGAATATGATACATTTTTCGTGTTACTTAAATTGTGTTTCGTTTTATTGTGGCAGTCCTGGAATTAAATTGCGAAACCTTATATAATAAACGGTATTCTACGCCTGGAGCGGTCTTCTTGTGCACCTTCTTTTTGTCTCCGTAGCTGCATGCATTCCCTCATTCCAGGACCTGCGAGGTTGGCCTCTTCTTCTTTTTCTTAGTGGAATCCATTTCCACATTCTTTTCGGCCATGTAATTCCATACAGTCTTAGGAGGTGACCAAACCATTTCAATCCTCTTCTGTTTATTCTGTTTAACACCGTGTATTCGGATTTTGTGATAGTTCTCACATAGTCAAGGCGAAATATTCTTGCGCTTCTTCGAAGATAATGCATTTCGATTGCCTTAATTTTTTTTGCGATATACGGCCCTCAGGATCCATATTTCCGCTCGGTAGCCGAGCACCGATTCAACCAAGGATTGTCCAATATGTTTTTTGGTGGCTATAGATACATATGTGTTTGTCCCACCAAATTGAATTAAGACATCCTATGATTTTTCTGCTTTGTTCTATTCTATTTTTAATTTCTGCAGTATTATATCAATTATTTGTTATTGTAGTCCCTAGATATTTAATTGATCCACTTGGTTAATTTCTATGTTGTCTTTGATTAGTAGCGTGAACCTAGGGCTAGAGTTGGCTACTAGGTATTCGGTTTTTTAAATCCGCCATTGTCTGTTCCAAGTCCGGATAAGAAAGGAAGAGAAAAACCTGGGTTCAGCTGACCCAGTTAATGGCACTCAGTGAGGGCCCATCTCAGGGTTACGAGTGAGAATCGATCAACGGCTCTATTGCGGATGAAGATGTAACACCTCAACGGAATGTAGAACGGAAGAATCGGTAAATGGGAGGACAGATCTTCAAAATTAGGGATAACCATCTATCTAAAGGAACGAAAAATACCTGGACTCTAGGTTGAGGGTTGAGGGTTGAGGCAACAAAAATCATTAATTCATTAATGAATTGCAAAAAAGCCAAATACAATGTTTCGGAGAATGAATTGAAAAAAAAATGCGACGACTAAAGCAGCGAAAATGGACTACGGTTGTAGGTACACGGAGTGTGACGAATAAATTATCAGAAATAATTTTACAAATCCAACTATTACGCATAGATGTGTTAAGTCTCACAGAAACAAAAAGGAAGGGACACGGATTGCAAGATCTTGGTGACTATATACACATATGGTCACTTGGTCATGGTCAGGGATACTAAAATCGGAAAAAGCACGAGCAGGAGTTTCGATCCTTATAAGGAAAGCTTTTAGCAAAGTAATAAAAGATATCCAATATAATTATCAGTAATAATATAATAAGTGCATAAAAAATTATCGATAATTTTAGGGAAATGTGCATGAAAGCAAGTTGGGCTGAAAAAAGCACGAATGCACGAAGTGCATGAGTTCTTTTTTCTGCCTCAACTTGCTTGAATGAACATTTATCTAAAATTATAAATAATTTTTTTATGCACGTATTATATTTAGTAAGAAAATTTCATAAATCAAAATATTAAACTGGAACCATTTTGACATTACTTATTCGTTGTTTGAACAGCATAGGTTATTTGATACTTGGCGTGATTGCCAAAATTAAGGTAGGTAGATATATTATTATTATATTAACTTAAATGTCAAAAAATTATCAGCAGTTGCACATGTGCAATTATCGATAATTTTTTGACAAGAAAAATTATCGAGTAATTAAATTTTGTTGAATGTTGATTGGTTAAAATAATTTCATATCTAGAATGTGGTTGGTTGTTTAGGTGACAGTGACAGATGTATGAAATTTTCACTGAAAGATGCTTAAATGTAACAATAGAAGTACGAGAAACAGAAGTAGTGATATTATGCGTGTATGCCCCAACAGAAAATGCAAGTGATGCAACCAAAATTGCTTCTACGACGAATTAAGCAAAGTAGAATAGTCCCAAATTAAGAAAGAAGTAGCCAAGAGAGCGGAGAAACCGGCAAAGTATAAACTGCAACTGCTGAATCAAGACAGTATAAGAGATTTTTATGAACGCAGATTGGAAGCTAATTTGCAAAAAACTAAAGTAAATGATGACGTGAAAATAGATCACAAAAATATAACAGACGCTATCCACCAAGCAGCTAAAGAAGCACTAGGGACAGAAAGTAATAATAATAATAATAAACCACAGCAATCCTGGTGGTCTGAAGAAATAAAAGAAATGAAGAGAAACAAGAAACGTATATATGAAATGGTAAACAAACTGCAATCCCGAAAACTGGAATATTATAAAAAGTTGCGTCCAGACTAGAAAAAATTTACGTCTGTGTTGAAATTAGAAGAATGCACCACAAATATTTTCGCCGCAAATTAAAGTTGACTGTCACATAAACATTTGCGTTGTGCGCGGTTCGTTTGTGATCAAGACGTGCGTGGCCCGTTTGGTTCGCACAGATTCGTTTACTTGTGATTTCAGACGGTGTTTAAGTTGTATTTTCCAAAAATGGATTTGAATAAAGAAGATGTTTTGCTTTTAATTCAAAAATATCAAAACTGTCGCCTACTATGAGATCCAAAGGATAAGTGGCACTCCCGCACTCCAATAAAAACAAAGAAGTGATACTTGGGACGAAATTGCAACAACTTGAAGAATTGATGTTAAAGATGCAAAGAAAAAAAAATTCAAGACTTTTAGGATCTTTCAGGCGAAAAAGGCCAAAAGGAAAAAGACCATAGGTACCTACAGGTATAGGTAAGAATTTCATTATTTTTAACAATAACAGTGAACTAACAATAAATTTTATGAACTCAGCTTTTATATTTTCTGCATGCATTATAAAATAACATTTAAATAAATCTACAGGTGTCAAAGAAGTATACAGATCGGACTGGTTTGCGTTTAATAGTTTTGCTTTTCTTTTGGACAAGGATGAGCCAATCAGCTCTGAACAATGTAAGTTGAAAGCTATACATTAACATATTTTTTAATTACGTAAAAAAAGTTTTTTATAGTTTTGCAATTTTTAATCATATTCAGATTGCCATGGAACTACACCTGCTGCTGTAAAATAATCTGCTAACTCGTTTCTAATATCTTTTGCATTAAGAGTCGCTCTACGTGGAATGTTTCTAATTCCCCTAAAGTTGTGTGAAGCATATGATCTGTCCTTATTTTCTGTATCTAAAGCTCCTGGTGGGGTATAATCATTATGGGAATCCTTAAATAGTTGTGCAGGTTACAGGTATACTATTGCCATAACTACCACTTGCACTTTATTGGGCTCCAAAAGGAGAGGTTTCCTAAAAATCCTAAACACCGATGAAATAATTCCAAAGGCGTTTTCAACGACTGTCCGAGCTCGGCTCAATCTGTAATTAAATATCCTTTCTTTCGATCCCTTTGGATAAACTCCTAGGTACGGCTTCATAATATTTTCAGCGAGAGGAAAGGCTTCATCAGCTATAATTAAATAAAGAACATCTTTCTGCTTTTGAGGGAGAGGTCTTGGTGGCGGCAAGGGTAAAATATGGCTTACAATTTTACGATAAAGTGTGGTGTTTTGAAACACTCCTCCGTCAGAGATTCGACCTTGGCATCCAATATCGACATAAAGAAAATTGTAATTTGCATCAACAAGAGCAAATAGCAGTATTATGTGCTTCCCATCCATGGCACCGATACAATTCGGAAAGTTCCAAAACGTTTCGAAATCTTGAGAAATATTCAACCACTCTTCCGGTGTATTTGGCATCTGAAATTATAAAATGTTTATAGATATTATGTAACTAACTGAATTGTAGAATTATTCCATTTTTGCAGGATAAAATAGCTGAATCTCCTGACGTTGTGCCAAGTTCTGCTTCTGGTTGCAGTTCCACCCCCGAAACTTCTGCAGAGATAAGAATAACAGAGTCGACAGAAAACACTCACGTAGAAACAAACAAAGATTTCCAGAAACTTTCAATACCAAAAAGAAGAAAAGTAAAAAGATCTATCAAGGAAGCCAAAAATGAAGATCCCCGAATTCATAAAGCTTTTGAATTTTTGCAACAGCTGATAGAACGGGAAGACTCAACAACTATGTTTGCGAAATATCTGGGGGAAAACTAAGGCAGTTTGATCCAAGAACAAAGGCAGGGCTGATACATCAAATAAATCAATTGATTTTTGCGGCCGAAATGAAAATATACTCGCATATTCTGTCCTGTTCTACATCTTCATCATTATCAACACCTATATCCACGCCATCACCTATCTATGAAGTTTTACATTCACCAGCCGTTCCCGAAGAAATAATGTTATTAACTCAACAAACTTCATCATCCAACCTTTTTTTTTAAACAAAAAATTCTTCAGAAGAAAACTTGTAAGAAGGTTCCTTGTTCCTTTGTATCAACTTTATTTATATGCCTAGCCTAGAACTTTTAACGAATACTTAAAATGCATTTAATGCACCCCTTAAGTAGAGGGTGGGTTCTAAGCAATCTGACTTTTGAAACAATTGATATAAAGGATATGCTTTTTGCTTTAATTGGGACCAAAAACCATAAAAAAAGGTATCTACTTCCGAAGCATCCTGTTTAAAAGGACGTTTCGTAGTGTTTGTGTCAATTAACTTGAGGAATCTGTAAATTTCATAAATTTAGATAATTATTGTATTTGATAAACATTATAATTGGTAAAGGCACAAATTACCTTCGTTAAGTAAGTTTGTCTGAAAATCTGTTGTTTGGAACAAACACACAGCATGTGCTATAACTGTTTGTACGATGCTAGTAAAGTTTAAAGTACTTCACAAATATCTAAAGTAATTTTCAGGCTTAATGCTTACATTATTCAATTTGTTGAAGCGTCCAGTCGAGGTGGTCATTTCAAAGTAACTTACTTACAATACCAAATTTCATTACTTAAACGTTTTATTGCACATTACATGCTTTTATGAGCGCAAACGCTCTGTTTGGCGTATTTTCAAAGTTTCCATGTTCTTTCAGTTTCAGTTGCGTCTCGACGCTCTTTCATAAACGACGTCAGCCAAATTTACTCGTGCGCGAAACGTATTCTTTACAACAAATTTTTTTCTACTTAATTACTTTAATAGAAATGTGAAAAAAACTGTTGGATACCATTTTGTAAGTATATTTATTTTAAATTTTATTTAACTGAAAAATTCCTTGATTCAAATTTGGTACTAAATTTTTTTTCTGATTAATGAATGTTTAACAAATTGATTTCGCTAAAAAAGGACTTAGGGTATGACCTCATAAAAAAGGTAAATGAAACAGTGAAGTGACATGCGGGTGTGACCGACACAAATACGTTCAACTGAAAACATTTAGCTTTGTTAACGGGCAAAAAGTTTGTCAAACTTTTGATTAAATAAGTTATAATATGACCTCAGTTTTGCTTAAGACAAAAAATTTATGAAACCTACAACTTAGGAAGTTTCATCTTTCGGAAACATCCCTTCATTTAGGTATTAATTTTTTATCGAGTAATCCTTTGAATCATTTATGAAGTTGCAACGAAAGCTGCAAAAATTGATTAGGTGCAAGTCAGATTTATTTTGATTAAAAGTTTGCATTGTAAAAGCTGTTATTATTTCACAATTTCATTGTTTATATACCTAGCTTTATTTAACATAGTATGTAGAAGGTTTTTAATAATACGCAGAGAAGTCCAAAAGAAAGGGCGCATTTTAATACAAATAAACGCCGTTATCCTTTTCATTTATAAAAGTTCATGAACAAAACGAAGCATACTGGTAAATTAATATTTACATCACGTAGCTTGCACTGCGAAACAATCGGAATACTAAAAATGCTAAGAAAATCCTCAGACAGGTTTCATATTCAGGAGGATAAACTTTACATTTAACTAGAAACATGATATATGAATAAAACTTTGAGCGAGAAGAAAATGTAAATGTATGGAAGGTATTGAGTATTCTATTTGTAAAATTGAGGTTTTATCTCTGAGTAGTTTTAATGAAAGTTTCAAACTCCCGTATGTCCATCGTCATTTTTTTTATGTAAAAATGATGTATAATCATAAAAATGATGCAAATTTCAGGAAATATATAACATATAAATTTGGTTTCATGAGATGTAAACAAATTATTTCGTATGAAAGTAAAATAGAATAAAAGAAAGCTCAACTGTTTTAGACTAATAAAAGTCAGAAATTTTTAAAATAAAATAATTCGAGCTTTTCAGAACTCAAAACTTTTCAAATTAACCAAAGAATGTATAAAATACAAAAATTATAAATTTTCAGAGACTCAGAAATTGTAACATAAAAGTCAATATTATCAGTCAGTAAGATTGGAAAACGTTCACACTGAAAACCTTCTGCTCTCGACTTCAGTTTGTTTCATGATAAAGTAAAACGCCAAACTTTCGTTTACAGAAAAAGTCACTTAAAGAAAGTTTAGAAAAGGATCAAGTTTAAGTACACTGAAACTTCTGAAATGAAAATCTTACAGTTCTAGGGAAACACGTAACTTAAACAAATGTAGCAAGAATTCGTTTTCGTTTAATAGCGAAGGAAAAATTAACCTGAAAATATAATTTGAAATGTTGTAAAATATGCTTTGAATGCTCTTTTCTTTCTTCATTAACATTAACTAAAAACCGAAGTAAAAATAAATTCGTATTTGAGCGAATTATGAACTTAACAAACTCGAGTCGCAAAGTGGAATTACGACTTAATGGTTCTGCATATCGTAGAACTACTTTATCAAATACTTGAAACAAAATTTCGATCTGTAACCTTAATTGCATTAATAAAAATTAGGAGAACTAACCGTAATATGTACTGGCAATAAACTCTCCGTTGCTAATTTCAATGATGTTCGTGAAATGATGAGTAGAGGTGAAAATTGAGATTAGCACGGCAGTAAAATGAACGAGAATTTTTAGGATTGTAGCAAGATTTAAAGCAACTGTGGCTTTAGTAAAGTATCTCTTATTTATATTAATTAATATGTAGCAAGAAACACTTACGAAAATTAATTGTTTCAGTAGTCAATTTAGAGAAGTAGATATCAAAATTAATGTTTCACGAGCTTTCCTCTGGCATATTTTAGGTAAGCATAATGTCGAGAATTCCTCTTTTCTTAAAAAAAGTCTTGCACTCTTTCAAAATTCTTGCATTCTTGCGAAATTTTTGCACACAAAAAGCGTTGTATCACAGCCAAAATAAAATTTAAATTATATGTGACATATTCATTTAGTGCCTGCACATTTTTTGGATGCCAGTTTTTTGTTTATTTTAGTACGAAATACACAAAATTAAAATTAATTTGCCTGGTTTCCAACCCATTAGAGAAATCCGGGCTCTTAAAACTGCAGCAGAAAAATACCTATTTTTCTCGAATTATTATTTGAGTTTTGGAGGAGCAATAGCTTGGAAGACTTAGAAAAACCAGAAACTTGCCAAACGTACCAAAACTCTTGTGAGAATTTAAAATAATTTAAACTTATCAAAATAACAGATCATCATCATCATTATCAACAAACAGTCATGTGAGTCCACTACTGAACATAGGCCTCCCGTAATGTCATCCATCTCTTTCTATCTTGGGCCACTTGGATCCAATTCCTACAAATGTTCTTAATGTCATCGGTCTATCTCGTGGAAGGGCGACCTCTTTACAGTAAGCCTGTTCTCTGGGTCTCCACTCAATGGTACTTCTTGTCCACCGTATCACATTATTCCATCTTCGCCTGGTGCTCTATTAACTTTCATTAAGGACAGTGTTTCCTCTATTTCGTTTAGTGTTATTTCAGAGATGTCTTCAGACCTTTGATTCTCAACATGAGGTACGTTTTGAATTCTGTGATTCATTCTTGCTTCATACATTCATGCTTCATGCATTCATGCTTTTGTTTTCTTCTATTACTTTTGCTATTTCTTGTGTATCGTAATTGCCTATATCTTTACTTATAGGTAGCTCTTGAAATATCTTTGTTTATCGTTCGTAAGTCGTGTATGTGGTGTATGTTGTTTTCTTCCCGTAATTTCCTCTTTTGTTTCATCAGTAGTTTTGTACTATCTTTGTTATTATTGTTTCCGACACTATACTTCTTTTAAGCTTCCTTATTTATGTGGCTATTTAATTCCTCGGCATCAACTTAATCCTTCTCAGTTTTTTGACATAAGCTAGATTATTGTTAATTTGGTTATGGTACTCTTTTTGACCTCTAATACTGATCCACTTTCTCGAATTGTTATCTTAGCCCTTGCCATTCGATGGTCACTACCAATACATGTTACGTCTTGAACTATATTTGTCTTATCGGAAATTATATAGTCAATTTCGTTCTTCGTACGACCACCAGGGCTTGACCAAGACATCTTTCTTTGTGGCTTCTTCTTAAAGAAAGAATTTATAGCATATAGGTTATTTTTTCAAGCAAGAATTGAAGACGCATGATTCCTTAGATCAGTTAAAACTAAAAAAGTAAAAGACATTTATGAGAAGTTGGAAAAACCGCAAATTTAACAAAATTAATAGTTTTCGATTTCTTCAGATGTTGCAGATTTTATGAATCTGGTGATTACCACCTTGCAATCATTAAAAATCGCCTAAAACACCTAACTCTTAAGAAAAGGAATTCGTTGCTTTCGTGGCATTCTTTGAAGTTTTTCGGATCTCCTCATCGGTTTTTTACCCTTCTTCTTCTTTTAGCTCTCTCGTTTAATTAAGCTCAACTTAAATTTTGCCCCACATTTAATAATCTGAAAATATTTCGAGGTATTTTTGATTTTACCCAAATTATTAATTATTAAAGCAACATTTAATTTAATTAACCTTTTAGATTAAAAAAAAAATAAGTAGTAATTAAGTATGATTATTAAATTATAAAACGGATGAAAAGGATGCTTCTAGTTTTCTCTTTCTTGAGACAAATAACGCCTAATATAAAGTAAAATGTGTTCGTTCCCCTTTAATCTTTACTGCCTTCCACTTTCATTAGCATTAAAAGGAAGCTGTAGAACGTGCTTCTTAAGAAAATAACAAGGTTTGGCAATATTTAACTAATAAGACTGTATTATAAAAGTCAATCAAAAGGACAAGGTGTAATGAAAAGCGTTTTATTTTTGTTTGCAATAATTTCTTATTACGTTTATTACTTATAATTATCTTGTTTAAGGTGGTAATTTTGTCCTTACTAAAACTAAAATTAGTAGACACTAAGTTTAAGTTATTTTAATATCTAATAAAACTAAAACATTAATTAATATCAGATTTTAATTTACGAAAAAAATTTACAACCTACTCTCATACGTAAAATTTTAATTTAACGACGAAACATGGTTGAACTTTAATTTTTAAGAAACCTTTTCGAGTATGATATTTTCGAACAAAATCCTTCGATCTTCAAGTCTCTTGATTTTGTTTAACTTATTATTTTATATTTCTTAGTCGGTTTTTCATCACCAGTTGTTAAAATAGAATTAAATTACTGAACTAATAACTCACGTAACGAGAAAGCCCATTAAGAAATATAAAATGCCAAACTCGCCACAACAATAATTGATAGAAAATATTTAATTATTATTCACTAAACAAAATTTGATAATATTTTTAGCTGTTTCAGATAAAACATAACGAACTGATTTCGAAAAATATAACGTAAATATTTTAATGAAACATTGAAATGAAACAAAAATTTAGATTAAAATAGAATCGCGCTTATCTGATTAGCATAAAAGTGAGTATTCATGTGGAAATAAATGCACCGATAATGTCACAATCTGCCAATAATAAAACAAATCAACGGCCATGATGTTCACGTAATAAAACAGACTTTTATAACTGCGAGCATTAATTTTATAAGTTTCAATAACAATATCTATCATTCAGTCACGCTGAGGGATTTCGATGCCATAATAAAATTTTGTCGGAAATTTTTGCAACTTGGGTTGTAATTTGAAACTTTCTGCTATAAAATGAATTATTGGCTGATTTAAGATGTTGCCCTCGAAAATTCTTTAATTAAAAATTTGTTTTCATGATAACCAAAACAGTCCTGAAATTGAAGGGTCTGATGTAAAACGAAAGATACGTAACGTTAATCATGGCAAAGTTACTAAGTTTAAGAAAAAGGCCGATCTGCACCCTTTGACACCATTCGAAAACTACGCCAGTATTTGCTTGTCAAAGAATAAAATCAATGGTTGAAGAACAAAGCTTAAATTTACCTTAATTTATAGCTATTGCTTTTCTCGGTACTAATTTTAGAACGAAGCAGATTCGTCGAAGGACGCTTTAAATTGTATAGATAAGCTATCATTTTTATTAGGAAAAGTAAATTTGTGTTTGCGTCTAATGATTACAGATCGAGTTTGTAAGAGGATACGTTTGGGAACAACGGTTTAAATTACAAGGCTGATTACTGAGATTTTCCTCTTTTTGTTTTGGAAATTTAAGTAATTACTCTCTTCTTATTTTAGAATTTATTTTATTGTGTTATTATTTTTAATTCCCTCTTTTTTTTGTCGAAGGCAATGACTTGTTTTACCTAAAAACGTGTTGAGAACCCTCTGCACGGATACTGGACGGGAGATTAATTTTACTCATTGAGAAAGAGAAGACGATACAACGTCAATATTACGGATTAACAAATGCCAAATGCAACCTTCTTTTACAAGCCCTTTGGGCACTTTAGTTTTATAAGTTATAAGTATATGGATATAGAGCATTCAGATTTGAATTTTGTATTCAAATAAATGAAGCCTACGCAAATGCTATCAAATTCTGCAACACATATAACCTTGACTTAATCCTTGAATCAATAGCCGACAGTTGGGTGATAATGGCTGATATAAATGAAACAGAATTTGATACAGGGGTGAAATCACATTATTTTTGCATTTTTTAACAGGGAAACACTATACTAAATTTGCAAAAAGCTAAAGAAATAAATGACGAAAAAATGTTGTGTGGCCTCATATACAAATAGAGGAAACAAGAATGTGACGATCACATTTTCACCAGGTAAAATTATAGTGTAGTTTAGCATACAAACAATAGTTTGCACCTAAAGAACAATATTTCAGTCTCCTGAAAGGGCAAAGAGAATATTATTTTGGTAACAGCAGAAAAAAGCGCAAATCTGTATCAGATTCTATACAAAGCAATGATCAACTCCATATTACTGTTCACATTATGAGAAGTGTGCTCGTTTGAGCTTTGAAACTTGAACATGTACAAAGAAACGGCTCTGCGAGTGTGATGATAAAACCTCGTAGATAACAAAAGTATGTTATTATTTATTTATTTAAAAACCCGAATTTAATAAAATACCGATAAATAAAAGTTTATATACCAAACATACAAAAAGTCAGTGATTTGTTATTGGGCAATTCAAGGTGAGCATATCTACTGGATATACAGTCACTTATTATCACGAAAAATAACATAGTGGTAACGCGAGGTCTCAACAAATGTATATTAACCAGCGAAGTCAACCAATGATTAATCCGCAACAATATCCAATGGCATTTATCAATCCAACAACTACGACAGTTTTATGGACCCATTAAATCAACAGCAGATAATTAGAAAAGATCCTATCTACAAAAACCCAATAGTAGAAACAAATCAAATCCATTCACCCATCGAATATGCATAAATTAGTGAGGATGAGTCAATGTTAGACGTCAACACAGGAAATAAGAAAAATCTTGCTTGGAAAGCTATTACAAAGAAAAAATGTATTGTAGCAAAAACACCAAATCAAAATTGCGAAATTGATACGTTAAATAAGTCCACTACCCGTTGAAGGCATTCCCGAAAATCATGGCACGAGCGGAAATTCTGTTTCTAAAATTAATAAGAACAATTCCCTCCAATCTTTATATTTATATGGAGTGACAAACTACAAATTAACGATTGATAACCTACCACAAGTTGTTGGCGAGGAAACTTTTTACACTAAGGGGTTGTTAAATAATACAATGAAAATAACTCCAACGACATCAGACACACACATGAAATAAGTTACACTTAACAAGAAAACATCGTTCATCATACTTATCAATTAAAGGAAGAAAGAGCATACGGCATAATTATTAGATATCTACATCACTCTGTGTCACAATCGAAGTGATAAGTGAAGAACTAAAGGGAAAAGGGCATAACGTCAGAAACATCATCAGCCTGAGACATATGGTAAGTGAAGAACCTCTGCCTATTTTTTATTAAGCTGCAACCAAAGGTCAATAATAATTGACCATCTTCTTCTCGAAGTGGCGTGCCCTTTACAGGGCGTTGTGCCAGTCTTCTCAAATATTGCTCTATGCTGCTCTTCATACTTCTCGCACTTTGGTAGAAAATGCATAGCAGTTTCTTCTTCTGATTCACTCTGCCTGCAGTATGTCTTCTTAAAGTATTATGTTCCGTCAAAATTCCTAATATTGTTCAAATATATTGCCTAGAAGCTTCTTTAAGAAAAACGGAGTTGCTTAAGTCCAGTCCTTTAACAATTTCTTTTGCTTGTCTGCTGCTATCTCCTGTATATCTTCATTCTCTCTTTATGTTCGCCAAGACTATGAACATAGTACGATCTACTTATTATATGAAACCTTCAATTGTGCGAAATGCGGTAGACCGCATGACCCGAAAACGGGCACTAAATTCGCAAATAGTTTTGCTACATGGGCACTTTGTAATGGAATTCAGGCTTCCAATTATAAAGTCTACAGGGATCTCATAAACATAAAAAATAAAAATACAAAATAGACAAATACATACATACCTCATCCACAAAACCATATAAATGTCAACACGCTACAGGAAACGACAGAACACAGATCTCACCACAATAAGCTTGCTTATGCTCAAGCAGTAAGCGGTAGTACTAATGCAAATGTCAGCAACAGCAATGAGAATTAATATTTACTCTGAATTTAAAATTATGTTTTCACAATTACAGAATCGAAACAGCTTGCTCACCACCGTCATTAACAAACTAACATAATGTCTTTATCACTCGGAATAGCAACCTGGAATACTAACGGGCTGACAAATCACATAAATAAAATACAACTTTTTTTAACAATAAATCGACGTTCTCTTAATATTAAAAAGCATTTCCACTAAAAGGACAGTAGTGAAGATTCCATACTGCACAGTATACTACTATACCAATCCTCCAGATCGATGTGCTCACGCAAGATCAGTGATCATAATAAGAAACGCCTTAGATCATTAGTTGCTCGAATCGTTTACTACACCAAAAATACAAAGCACAATTTTGAAACTTCACCTGATTCACCGACCTATAATAATTGCGGCCATTTACTCTCCAACACGCCATAACATCCCTTCCTACGAGTACGAAGAATTTCTTCTCTTGCTCGGGTCACTGATGGCTGGTGGCCGGTGACTGGAATTTAAAAAACACGTGGGATGAAGACTTACTATTCCTAAAGGGCGAAATCTTCTCCATATTATTCTCTCAACAGGTATTGGCTGACTGATCAAAATAGAATACCAGATTTGTTGGACTTTTGCGTATCTACTGCGAAATAGAATTCAGTTTTGATTTGTCCTTAGATCACAGCGCCATTATAATCACGCACTAACAGAGCTTGCGTCGAGGTTATGTTCAAGAAATATCCAAGCTATAGTTGATAATAGTATAAAGCTAAGCCAGAGACTAAAGGAACCAAGAGATAGTAGAACTTCGCAATATTGTTACAAACCGCGGCATGGCAAGCGACACCTAACGTCAACAAAACCAAACAACGATATGATATCAAGGCCCGCTGAATTGCTGAATTAATATTACATATAAGGCCTTACCACTTCATTTAGTCAAGACGCAATTAGCAAGGACACAGGCGCCATTTGAGGTGAACTATACATTTCTCCCTTAAAAAATGTATAGTTCACCTCAAATGGCGCCTGTGTCCTTGCTAATTGCGTCTTGGCTAAATGAAGTGGTAAGGCCTTATATGTAATATTAATTCAGCGGGCCTTGATGATATCTAACTTTATATTAAAGAACTAGTAGCAGAAAAAAGAAGAGCCCGTAAAAGATGGCAGAAATCCATAAATATCGAAGATAAAACAGACATAATAGTTTAACCCATAGACTTCCTACTGCCTTGCAAGAATAAATCATTCCAGCATTACATACACCAGTCTATCACCAATTTGGAAAGCTACCAAAAAAATTGAAAAGATCCCGCGCTACGGAAATTCGATAACAGCTGGGCTCGATCAGATTATTAGAAAGCATGAGTATCCGAAGAGCATCCACTCCCCACAAACATCCTAAGTCAACGACCCAGTTGATGACAAAATGAAATCCTATTCAGATAATTCATGCCAATTAGACTTACCAATCAAAGCACTTTCACCAGCAGAAGTAAAACAAGAAAAGCTCGTGGCTATAATTTACCAAGCGATATCCTGAAGCATCTTCCACGGAAGCCACTAGTTCTGCTAATGGCAGTTTACAACAGCACGTTACGTTTATACTATTTTCGTATACAGTGGAAATTTGCGTAGATTAAGATGATTCTCAAATCCGAAAGACCTCTAACAGAAGGGGCATCCTACCGACTGATAAGTTTACTGCCTGTGATGTCAAAAGTGCTAGAGGCACTTCTCCTCAAACGAATTAATTCCGAATCATCAGTTTGGGTTCCGAGAAAATCATTCGACAATCTAGCAGTGTCACAGACTGGTCCATTACATTATAGAATGCATAGAAGAAAAAAAATGTGCTTCTATTTCTTAGATGTGTAGTAAGCATTCGATAAAATGGGGCCCAAATGATGGGTATTTTCAAATCAAACTAGGTAAATTCATGTCTAATTAATCAGACCTGGGGTTCCTCAAGGCAGTGTATTAGGTCCATTTCTATGTCTTGTCTACATTGCTGTTACCAACCACGAATGATACTATCACTGCCACGTTCGCAGATGACAATGCAATTATATTAGTAAATAAAGATTCGGTGCTAGCTTTTCAAAGTCTGCAACATCATTTGAACATAGTTACTACAAAAATGGTTTAGTCTATGGCAAATTAAAATATACGGAAACAAATCTATGCAAAATTACATTCGCCACTGGAAACAACAATTGTCCAAAAGTCACATCGAACAATTCCCGGTTCCGACCAAGACAGAGATAAATATTTAGGCCTTCACCTCGATGAAAAGCTTACGTGTCGGACTCATATTAAAACAAAAAAGCAGCAGTTGACATTAAAAACCAGACAAATCAATTGGATAATCGGTAGACGTTCCAAATTGTCGCTGAATAGTAAAATAATTCTATACCGAAACCAATACGGATGTATGGGGTGGAGTTGTGGGGATGTGCCAAACCAACACCAATACGAAAACACTGCAAACCCACCAGTCAAAAACTTTTCGTTTAGTGACAAATGCTCCATGGTTCGTATCGAATCGGACCATACACGAAGATCTAAAATTTCCATTCATCAAAGACGTAATTGGAACGCAAGCCACAAGATATAAAAACTGAACAACTGATCCTGAGAATTATCAGCCCACTAGACAGAGGAAAAAAAGTGGCCGGAGAATTTGGTTAGATACATTGTAGTAAGCTGTTAGTGGATAGCTTCCCTTTCAAGATAGTCACATACATCACATTTACTTATTACTCGATGTTTTCAGTATTGTATTCTATTGTTAACGAGTAGATTGTAAATTTGCATAAATAAAAAGAAAACATTACGGGGACGATTTAGAAATCGAGTTTGGACGTATGTAGTTCCTTAGAACTTCCATGCCTTTGGACCCTTGAAGAAGTTTTTAAAATTGAAAGAAAACCTATGATGAGGACGAAGTATAGAAACATTTGCTTTTTCATATTTAACTGTGAACGATCGCGTAAACCTTTTCAAACATAGTAAATATAAGCAAGATCATGATATGGCGTTGGCAGACCACTGGCTAACTTTGCGTTGAAACCATAACGATTTCTGTTGATACATGTAGCATATCATCCAACCTCGACCAGATAGATTGATTTTTGCTTACATCCAAAGAAAAACGTGTTTGGCTTGTAGCCTTCAAAAAGAGTTAATACAAACTATACATAACGTTAGATATTCCACTACTAAATGAAGCAAAAGCTTATCCATCAGCTGGAAAAGTATTGAAAACTATAAGACACCAAAATTATTTTTGAAGATTGCTGCAAAAGGGCTAGATTATTACAACAAACTAAAGAGTGCCCCAAATTGAACGCCGGTTTTAATTTTGAAATAAAACAACACTTTTTGCATTTATATCAAATAATATTTATTTAATGTTAAAGTAGACATTATCCGGTTAAATATGGAAATTACGTCGTTCAAATAACCACCCATAATGCTATGTCTGCAGCATCTGGTTCTTTTGACAAAATTCTCAAGGATGTGTTTGCAGACAGTCTGATCAATTTGACGGATGACGCGCCGGATTTTATTTTTCAGCTTAGCAGTTGTATTCGGCTTGTTGGCATAAACCTTGGATTTAAGATATCCCTACAAAGAGAAGTCGCAAAGGGTTAAATCGCAAGATCTGGCCGGCGAATTGACCACCGACCGTCTTGAGATTAAACGCGCTGGAAACTTCTCTGCCAGTAAAGTCATTGTTCCTGCGGCTGTATGACATGTGGCACCGTCCTGTTGGAACCACATTTGATCGAGGTCCATACCTTCCAATTGGTGGCAAAAAAAATCCTGTATCATGCTTCGGTATCTGGCACCATTGACTGTAACCGCATTACCGGCCTCATATTCGAGGAAAAATGGCCCTATGACCCTGCCGAACCAAAAACCGCACCAAACAGAAACTTTTTGAGGATGCATCTGTCTTTCATGAATCTCACGAAGATTTGCCAAGCCCAAGATCCGACAATTTTGCTTATTTACGAATCCGTCAAGATGAAAATGGGCCTCGTCACTAAAGACGATTTTTTCGCCAAAATGATGGTTCACTTCGTACTGCTCTAAAAACTAACTGACGAACTGTCGACGTTGAGAATGATCAATAGGCTTTAACTCTTGGGTTAGTTGAATCTTGTACGGGTGAAGATGCAAATTCCTTACTCCCCTTATTATTCGTTGCAGAGAGCTCCTTGAAATGTCCAATTGCTGAGAACCATGCCGAATTGACATTCTCCTGTTTTCCACTCAGGCGATATTCTCGGCTGACCTTACACTACATTGATGAGGAGTTTCATCCATCGCCGAACCGGTTTCCTCAAATTTCTTGATTAAACGCCGAACGGAGGACTCATTTGGTACACTTCGCCGACCGAAAATTGAATCGAGTTTTTCGAACTGTCTCAGCAAAACTTTCACTATTTTTGTAATAAGTTTTAACAATAATAATGCGTTGTTCTTTTGTGTAGTGTTCCATATTGGCTAATTGCAACTGTCATATATAATATCTGTAAAAAAAAACAGAGTTGCCAACCGCAAAACAAAAAAATGTTGCAAAATTTAAATGCCGCGTACAATTTGGGACACCTAATATATTATGTAAACTTTTTCGTATGGCGAGAATGAAATGTAAACGTGCCGTTTAACCAATGAAACGTTCTTTAGCATTTGAACAAAGTATGGTTTAATACACTCGGGCATATTAAACAAAGTTGTATTTATTTTGTTATACCTAATGTTTTCCTAATACGGACAATTCCGAATAATAAAAAAATTCCTCGAATCTAAATAAATCCTTAGTAGAAACGAGATTTTACTTTAATGAAGCAATCATCGCTGCTGAAGCGGCTATTCTGTAACGAATCGGATGTGTTTAACGACATTCGGAGCGTTTGACCTTTCACATTCAACTGTGAACAACTGGGCACAGCTTTTTCAGATAAAAATAATGACAAAAATGAGCGTCGCAAACTTTCGCAGTCAGTAGTCGATAATATAGATAAAGTGCATGATACGGTGTTAGTAGATTATCGGCTAGAATGTGTAAAATCAACAAGACCAAGACTATATTTATTTTAGTTGTTCGACTGGATTATACTTTAATGATTACGATAACGATAGATACCTCATTTGCTCATATTTGTGCAAAAACTAGAACTTTGAAGGATTTTTTTTCGAATCCACAGGAACTTGCTATGAATCATATACAGGGCGTTTAAAAAAAGTCGGACATTTTATCCACGTACTCGTATAGTGCTGATCAATAGAAATAAAAAAAGTCTGAATGATCACAGGTCCGTAAATCAAGTGTTTCAAAGATAGAGTTGACTGATATGAACTTTATGTACGGCCGTAATGGCAACGCTTATGGACCATGGTGTCTATACGCCGAAGCATTTCCTAATCGTATACTTCCATCCGATAAATTCTTTTCGAAACTGCATCAACGATTAAGTGAAAGTGGCTAATTTAATGTTAATAAATATGATGCCGGATGGCCAAGATCAGTAACTACTCCTGAAACAGAAGAAGAAGTTTTAAGAAGAGTAGAAGAAAATCCGAATATCAGTACTAGAACAATAGTACGGAACTAAATATGAATGCTTCTTTAATCTGGATGATTTTATGAGAACAGCAACTGCATGCTTTTCATTCAATGGTTATCATTCCAGATTAGCTTTCTGTAGATTCATACTAAGAAAAGTTGCAGAAAATCCAAACTTAGTATTTACCGACGAGGCTATTTTTACAAACAACGGGATGACCAATTTGCACAATATTCATGTTTGTGCAGATAAAAACCCTCATGCTATTATGAAGACAAGACATCAACATCGGTTTTCTTTGAACGTTGGCTGGATATTTTGGGAGACCGTTTGATTGGACCAGTGTTTTTACCAAATCGTTTAAATGGCGAAGTGTGTCTTGATTTTTTTTAAATAACAATGTATCCCCACTATTGGATGATGTTTCCCTAATTGATAGAGTTAACCTTTAGTTTTTACACGATAGGGCTCCTACGCATTTCGCTATCGTTGTAAGAAATTTTTTAAATGCAACATACAACATACAACAATAACTGGATAGGACGAGGGCGTGCAGTGCCATGGTCACCTAGATCCCCTTAGTTAAACCCGCTTGACTTCTGCATTAGGAGATATTGAAATCACTGGTATATTCAAGGCCCATTAACAATGTAGATGAGTTGCAGCAGCGAATAGAAATTGACTGCCAAACTATTCGTCAACATCCAGGAATATTCGAAAGAGTAGGAACTTCCTTTCGGCGAAGATGTGAAGACTGTATACAAATGGAAGGTGGACATGTAGCACATCTTCTTTGAGTATTTTTCGTTGTATGTTTTAGATAATAACACGTTTACTGTTTATTTCTTCATAATAATGTAAGTTGTTGACGACAATACAAAATCAACTCTATCTTTGAAACACTTGATTTAGGGACCTATGTTCATTAAGACTGTTTTGCTTCTATTGATGAGTACCTACCTACTATACGTGGATAAAATATCCGACCTTTTCTTTAAAACACCCTGTATAACTGTCAATTGGAAGTTACTCAGTCACTATACTCTTGAAACTAAAAAGCAGCCTATACAATGAAAACACAACGACTTTGCAAATGCCAACGAATGTAAAGGTTATTCATCGTTGCTTGGGAAGGTAATGGTATAGATTTTGTAGGTATACCCTTCCTTTGGTAACCTTTAATGTCTACTTAACGTACTACGACTAATAATTATGGTAATCCTTTGGAAGAGCTAAACGCAAAAATGAAAGGACAACGTCCTTTTCACCAACAGCAAAATGTTCTTTATTACACCATTGTTATACACCGTTCCATTCTTCCTTGCTTATTTGGCCGAAGCCTAGGTCTATGTTTGTTATTAATTCGTAACCCAGTTCTGTGAGTATTTTTATGTAATGGACAGGAGGCTAGTCTTACCCATCGTTTGCGAAGAAGAAGATATGCATACATACATAATCGGGTTCGTGTCTACCTTTCGATGTGGAGGGAAGGAAGTAAAGATTATAATGTTACGCAATTAACGGGTGTTAGTAATAACTGCAACCGCCGGTTTAATGTGTTATCTGAAGTACGAATGAGGATTTTGCCTATCTTTGAAATGGAACTTGAGATGCTTGGGTGAGAGACCAAGGCTTTGTAGGCATAGTAGATCCATTGCTCGTTTGACTCGCTTAACTATTTTTATTCTAAAGAACATCTTTCGGATTGGCACCGTGTCAGTGTTGAGAAAATAACTCAACGTTCCCCTGCTTTCTTAACCTTCGTGGGTCCAACTGGGGGCAAATGCTCCCCACGCTTACCTTTTTGGTTCTAAATCATGATCTACCGGGTGAATTATGTTGAAAATTTTATTTATGGTCTTTAAAGCGGTCTGTTAAGTACAATCTCATAGTAATAATTTTGCTAGATTTTTTTAAAAATTGGTTTTATTTATTTTTATTTGCCGGTTCGTCTGGTAAGTACTGTTCTAGCGCTGGATCAACGCAACTGTCTGCAAGTCTGTACCTGTATTTTACCGCCTGCTATTGCATTGTTTAAGTGGCTGTAGGTTACTGCAAGTCTGAACGTGTTTACTTTACCCTTATACATCATTCAACGCTTTGGTAGGGCTCAACACTTCGATTTGGTACGCGTTCGAGAGTTTACGTTCTACCACAGACTTGTCTGTCATTCTACCGTTCTAATTTGTGCTTTGAATTGTTCTGAGTTGTTAATTGGTTAGGAGTTCTACAGTTATAATTTGTGCCAACAATGCCTTTCTAGCCGAGAAATCCTAAGTGTCTTACGAATGCTGAACTGCAAAGGTATTTGGATGACGACACTGACGATGTCGAGTTCAATCTCTTTTTGAGGAATACAGAAGATGAAAAGGATGAAGACATAGTCGAATATGAAGAGGAAAGTAATGATTCTGAAGAAGACAACGCTTCAGTTCAAAGTGAAGGCGATTCCTTCGCAATTGCGTAGGTACACTGCAAAAAATGGTGCTATTTGGTCGAAAATGTCCATAAGAAAATCTAGAAGTTTATCGCCAAACATTATAAAATGTCAGGCTGGTTTGACGCATTATAGTGCCAACTTTACAACTATAACTGAGGCTTTTTGCTTGTTCATAACTCCCGAAATAATTGAAATTATTGTGGAAGAAACTAGCAGGAAAGCGAAAAACCATTACGATTTGTGGAAAATCAAGTATCCTTCTAGATCATAAACTTGGAATGAAACTGACAGCATCGAAGTAAAAGCCTATACTGGAGCACCCAACGAACCGATTGATATTACTATACAGATAAATTATATTGCAGACCTATTTTTCCTGCTGCTATGTCGAAGAATAGGTTTAATTTTCTGACAGCCTTGATGAGATTTGATAACTATGAGACAAGGGAAATTCGCAAAGAACAGGATTGCTTTGCCTTTGCACCTATTAGAGAGGTTCTCCACAAATTTGTGGAATTATGTAAAACTGCTTATAATGTAGTCACCTAACCATCGACGAGCAACTTGTAGGTTTTAGAGGTCGAGCCCCATTTCCTGTTTACAGCAAGCTGGATAAATATGGAATAAAGATTTGGGTAATGGTAGACTGTAAAACTTGCTATGTAATGATTTTACACGTCTATGCAGGTAAAAAAGATAAACAACAGGAAAAGGGTCTATGACAAAGTGTCGTATTAGACATGGTTCAGCCTCTAAGATCTGGACACGGTGTAAACACAGACAACTTTTTCACGACCTTTAGTTTAGCAGAAAAGTTACTGGAAAAGAAAATTACTACTTGTGGAACACTAAAGAAAAATAAACCTTTTATTCCTAATGAGCTATTACCTCAGAAATAAAAATCAGTGAATTCAACCATGTTTGCTTTCCAAAAGTATGCAACTTTGTCTTCTTACGTTCCAAAAAAAGGAAAGGCCGTTATAAGGTTGTCTACAGAACATCATGACGGTACTGTTTCCAATGAATAGTACAAATCTAAACCAGATATTATACATCACTACAATAAAACGAAAGGGGCAGTCGACGAGGTGGATAAGATGGACAAACAGTATTCAGCTCGCAGAATATCGAATCGTTGGCCGATGGTTATGTTTGGACATTTACTCGACATGGCTGGGACAAATGCTTATAAACTGTGGGTGATTAAAAATCCCAACTACGGAAACAATGGATAGCCGAAGAAAGTTTTTACTAGACCTAGGTAAACAGCTAGTAAGGTAAAAGAAAACATAGTGCGACGCTACAGCAACCTTAAGGTACCTACCCATATAAAACAGTCCATTGAAATGGTGTTAATCGAACTCAAAACTTTTATTCAACCTCCTCCTCCTGAACCAATATGTCAAGGTCGGCGTTATCTGTGTGAACGAAAAAATGACAGAAAAACTAGGCAACATTGTACTCAATGCAAAAGGTATGTTTGTACCGAACATTCTGCAAAGCAAACCGTCTGTAAAAGTTGTTTCAAATAAGTTTAATTTTATAAGAATCTAATACCGTTGCTACATAAGAATTTTGTTGAATAAATACACGTTATTTGCTTGATTTGTTTACTTTTTCGATAATACAGCAGTAATTAAACGTAAACGTATAAATATTGAAGTTTTATTCAATTTTCATCTCTATTAAAACAAGGTTTATACATGACCGGGCACGTATTTCAAATTATGTTGGACCCACGAAGGGGTTCATCCGGAGGAAAAAGGGGCACTAAACGCCAGAGGCGAAACCCTTCTGAAGAAAACAACAGACTTTATACTGGTTGTATCAGGTCATGCGTATCAGATGAAGATGACGATTGTTATGAGTGGAGGGGGCGGAACCATTAGCGATGACAGACTACCGTATGTTCGACAGATGATAGCCGGCGTCACGATTCAAGTTGTTAGGGGTCTTGGTGGTTTCAATAGCTTCCCAAAATTTCCTGTTGAAGAAATCAGCAGAAATGGCAATGATCGATGATTTTTCAAACAAAATCTTATGGCCAGTGTCACGATGATGTTCAGCGTAAGAGAAGACCTGATTTCAAGAAACGTTTGTGTTCACAGATAGGTACTAGATACACTAAACCACAAGAACAAGGGATGCTGTAAACACCTCTTGATGTCAGAGGTAGAAGCGTATCTTTTATTGAAGCGAACATCTGTGACACTTTTGGAGGGGGTTCGGAGATGGTTTTGATGTTTTTTGAGAATCCTATTTATGCGATCAGTGACGAATGTATTGCAAAAAGGCAGTAGCCTGTGGTGTACAAGTGTTCTAAGAATTTTCAGAGTGTGAGAGGTGTAATTGTTTTTCGATGACCTTCCTAACGTCCCTTTTGTTACACCCATTCTTGAGGAATTATCTTGAGTATGGACTAATTTGACATGAATACCGTCGGGTTGAGACACTGTGATAGCACGATATAAAAAAACTGATTACGGGTAGCTTTTGTACCGAGAATGATGTGAATTGACATGAAGATACCTATCCGTGTGTGTAGATTTATGATAAACGAGGACGTCGAGGAAGGGGAGGGAACCGTTTGGCTATATTTTAATAGTGAACTTGATATCAGGGTGTTGATTGTTGATATGTTCTAGGAAGGTAGCAAGGTTATATCTTCCATGGGGCCAGATAATGAAAGTGTCATCTATCTAACGAAACCAGACCTTAGGTTTTAAATCAAAGTATTGTAGGTCTATTGCCTCAAAAGTTTTCTTAAAGACGTTTGCAACTACCGGAGAAAGGGCAGGACCCATAGCATCCCCTATCACTTGCTTATAATTAGAACTGGCCGCTAAAAAGGAAATTTGTGGATTGTGGAAGAAAGGCACATTTCAACGAGAACGACAGAACGTGCAGGTTTGCCATCTTCAGCTAGTAACTGTTCGATGATAGCTACTGAGTCTGGGATGGGGACCTTGGTAAACAGAGAGATAACGTTAAAACTGACAAGCAAATCATTAGGGTCTACTGTAGACTTTCTTGTAATCGTTACTCGTAGAATTTTTCAGTTATCCTATCTTTTCGATCAGGGGGTAGGGGCTTCTTTTCCTCCACTTTATGGCTTCATGTTTGTTATAATTTCGTCTCCTGGCTCTTTCTGATTTTCTTTATCTCTATTCAGTAATTCTTTAGAGTATTTCTTCCATCATTTCAGAACTGTAACTCTTCATTTCTCGTTTTAGTTATAAAATACCGTCTTTGGATGATAACCTTGTTTCTTTTTTGTTTACCCCTGGATAACTTTTTTTTAATTCTATACTTTTCTTTCTACTGAATTTATCAGCTGTTTGCAGAATTTCTTTTTATTCTTCTTCAACAGCTTCTTCGGTTTTTCCTTTGTTGATTATGTATACTCTTTGCCTCATTTGTTTTTATCTCCAATGACAGTTTTAAGTAGACTTTTTTCTTTTTTCTAGTTTAAGGATACAATCCTTGGCGAACCACTTTTCCTGCTCGTTTCTTTTTCTTCCTGCTGCTACCGTTACTTACTGCTTGTTTCATTTCTGTTTTTCCATTTATTCTCTGAATTTTACTCTGTTTATACCTTCCGTTGTCCGTGTCCCTTTCTTTGTCTTTTTTGTAGTGATGTTATTTCATTTATCTAACAGAATGCGCAGCTGGTCTCCTGTAACTCCTTGATACATTTTACTTCATTCCATTATTAGTGAAATACCACGCTTCTCATTTCTGCAATACACTTTTCTTTTATTTCCTTCTACAAGCTTCCTTAAAGGAAACATTCTTCCTAAATTTAAATAATTTCTTGACAGAGAAGATTACATTCTACGAAGAAATCATCGATGCAGAAAGCACCTGTTTTACAGGTTGCAACTAATCAACATTGTGTTAAGGGCGTAACGCCATTATACTTAATACCATTAATTATTCCAGTAAGTTTGAAAGTTAAGTTTAGTGTAACAAAATATATTGATGGCATTACCGAAAAAGAATGAAATATCGAAAAAGTCTTCCGGATCAATAATAAAGGGGCGAATTAGAGAGAAAGATGTAGCAACGAAAATATTTACTTGCAACACAACGAAGTAAAACTAAAATATTTGGGTAATGGCGCTCTGATGTTTTCTTACAAAATTAATTCCATTTTGTAAGGGTCCAGGTATTTTTTTACAGTGTTAATCCTTCAAAAGTTCAAAAAATAATCATAAAAATGTTAAATATAAAGACAAAGGTCTCGGTGCCTTTGTGGTTTTAGTAATTTACCAAAGTTATTTATGAAAGAAAACGTCGTTCATAACATTGGCCTTTAAAAGCTTTGTAATTCAGAAATTAAATTTCGGAGCAAGGGAAATGAATCTGTGAGAAAGCTTCCGCACTGAATGGACTAACAACCTTGTAGGGTTTTGGGATGGCATTAATACTTAATATACTACGTAAAAGGATTCTTGAACTTCACAACTTCGCTTTATCGGCCTCATTTGAAGTGTCCCTGTAATCCGAATGTAGGAAATAAAAGGAAACTGTGCTTTTTCGACGTTGATAAGCACACAGAGAGAAAATTTGTCGTTTTCATTAAAAAACAAAATGTGAGACGCGGTTAAAATTTAATTAAATGCCAGTCACTTAAATTCGTTTCGGTACTGAAAAATGTAGGAAAAACATCGCTAACAAAATTCACAGTGGGTGGAACCCCTTTGCGTCGTATCTGCATTCGTATAATACGTGAAAATAATCGGTTGTGCTTGAATGCTTTGCATTCAATTAAGGGCATCGTGATAGCGGCACTCTCTCGTATGTGTCAAACTGTTTACCAAAATATCGATAAACATTTCATCTTCGTTAGTGTGTATAGTATAGTGTATAGATGCTGCATGAAATGTACAAGTCTGACTCAGAGGAAACCAATGTATTAACTCCAGCTTGTTCAATTCATCTTCCGATATCAAGCGAATGACAGCTCGAAGACGCCGTTGTTGAAAGCTCCGAAATTAGCTAAGGGGCGAAAATGACTTTTACGCCTTTTAACGAAACTGTATTGGATTTTAGTTAATAATTTGGTGTCCCGTCGTCACACATCGCCGATACTCACGAACTTTTATTGAGAAAGCGTCAGCCTTTCTAACCACATCAAACCATCTTTGATGTTTCTATCACGATTTAGATAGCGGAGGGTTAAATCGTATATACTTTAGTGATGAACTATTGTATTGGTTCGCGTTGGGTCAAATCGAACATAAATTCTGCTTTAAGCAATGAAGACGAAAAATTCTGCAGTATGAATGACTAAAATATGTAGGTAATTTAGTGTGTGATATTTTAAAGAATTAGAATTTAAACACAATACAATTACAACTTAATATATTTATGTTAATTCAATAAATACTGTAGCATTTGCTTTCTACGTATTTTTAAAAACAAACGGCATGGGTAAATAAAATTTGGCGCGTCAATTTGGGGAAAGATAAGATAACAAGAATTTAAACAACTTTTGTAGAAAGATAGTGACTTTTGTTATTACCTTTAGTATGATGAAAATATTGTTGTCACGCTTTTTCTAATACATTAGCTGAATGAAATGAATTAATTTTCATTACCTAACCCACGGGGATCGTGTGAGCCATGGCCCCACAAGTGAAAATAGAAAATTTAAATTCAGCATTGTGTTTTTAAGGTTCCATTTAACCATCACTGATATGCCTGCTTTAATTTTTTCAAGGTTTTACCTTCCAAAAATTCATTACCGCTAACAACCTTTATTTATACATATTTCATCCTAGACCCTACAAGAAAAACCAGGTTTAGGAGCCACTGTTACAATTTTCTTGTTTAGAAATAATCAATAAACACTTTTATAACTAACAGCATCTTCTTGATAGATATACAAAAGAAATAGATGAAGTAGATAGACACGTATAAATTCAAAAATTACTTACGGTTACGTTGGAGTTATTCTGAGCTTGAGCTTTATTTAAGAGGGCAGTTTTACGTCAAATCTGACTTAATTGCAGTTACATTCTATAAGTATTCACAAATAACTAAAATTCAAATTTCGATTTCTCAGTTTATAGTTTGAAATTCGATTTTATTTAGAGCAGAAATTAAAATACATGCTTCAGATTTAAGTTCGAAAATAATCGAATCCGTACGATTTTTGGCTGAAACTCGAAATTTTAAAGTTTAAAGACAAAGTTATAAGTTAACTTTTGAATTTAAATTTTCTAATTCAAGTTCAAAACTTCGAATTTTTAATTTCGAAATGTGGTATAAAAGACGTCTTATGTTTTGCTTTCTATTCGAGAAATGCAACTCTAGATTTGAGGTAAAGGATATTAAGAAAAAACATTAAGCCATCAAGATTTAAATTGACGATGATGTTGATGATAAAGCTTGTAACTTAGGAATTCCTAAAATTGGAAGCTTAAAATTTCTATTCTATTAAATTCGAATATTTTATTATTTTTATTTATGTATGTCCTTAAAAATACAAATGTGATTTCCAATTCGAAGTTAAATTTGCTGAATTCTCAATTCTAAATTTGAAAGTCAGAATAAAATTTCTTGTAAAAAAATGACATATAAAATTCAAGATTTAGTACAATAATGCAAATCCTGATTCATGGTCTATATTTATACTTTTAAAGGTTAGGTCAGGTTAGGGTAGATTCGAGTAGGTTAACCGGAAATTCGAATTCTGGATTCTGAACTTAAAATTGCGTAGAAATTTTCTCGTAAAAGGTCTCAGACATATTAGTTCTTTGGGCTTTGTAGCAGAAGTTTTTCAGTCGAAAAACAATTTCTTAACTAAGGGCATTTTTTGATAGTTACAAAGAAAGTAAATCCAATAAAGAGACGTGTATAATAAGGCTTTTAAAAGTAATAAGAAAACAATACTCACGTAACAGTTGTTTCTATAGCATTTTGTTTAATAATGCATTTTTTAGGGACTCATTTAAGTCCGTAAAATGGGTCTTTTCCGGACTCAATCCCAAAAAGTCTGGTTACTATAGTGACACTCATTTATGTCCGTAAAATGCTATATTTTCGGCCTAGTCCCTAAAAGATGACAACTTTTAGGGACTAGGCCGAAAACAACCTTTTGCGTACTAATATAGTTACATGTGCTCTGATCACATTAATCATACATAATAAAAGTTTTGAATCTGTTTTTGGGAGCTTTAACAAAAAAAATGTTGTTTGTAGCACGTACCTAAATCGTTTTTTGGGACTCATCTGCTATTCCAGACTCGTCTTCGCCTCGTCCGGAAACAGCAACGATTCGTCCCAAAAAGCTTGATTTTAGGTACTTGTTACAAAAATAACTATTTCCGTTCTGGCCTAATTGCAGTTTCACCCGTTTCACCTCTTACCTGTTTCAAACTTGCTACATTTTCTTGTAGGCATTTGTTTTGTTCTAAAAAATCCAGCAAATTCTGAAATATTTCAATTATATTGTAAATTCTAGAAAATCAAATAAATGTTAATAATTGTTTTACAACGAAAATATTTTGGAAACTTGTAACATATTTCTTTAATATTCCGTTATTAATCACATTTGTGGTTTAATTCACAATTTATTTGGATATATTCTTTGCATTTTAAAGACATTGAAATTGAAAATAACAGCGATATTATTTTGTAAGACTTAATACTTAAGTAAGTCGATGAAAAATCATTTTCAGCAAATAGTAAACTTGATGGGGGTAGAATTTTATTGTCGTTAATAGTTAAATCGTTGAAAGATTTTTTTTTCTTAGGAAGTGTGTCGTTTAGTTTGCATTGGTTTTGTTAAATGTAGTACTAAGATACTAAATTCTAATATATTAGGAATATGAAAGGTGCCACAGTGGCGCAGTAGTAAGAGTGTTAGGCTACTGTTATGTTAGTCCTTGGTTCGAATCTCTCGATGGGCAGGATTTTTCTGCAGTCTGGAGTAAGGATTTAATATTTAATGTTCTGTGGTATGGAGGTCTGCATCGAGTCCTGATGACCATTCGTCGTTGGGCACCAAAAAACGACGCTCTCCTCCGAATACAGGCCTAAGAGGCAGTAGAGTAACAATGTCCTACACGTACACACACTTACACTATAAGTAAATTATATTATTTCACATATTTTATACACATTGACAGTCAATTTGCATTAAATTTAACCTGGAAACTTTAAAAATGCGAAAGTAAATTTTTATTTTAGTATTTTAAACAAATTAATTCCTTTTTACAGTGATACTGGCCGTACTAACCAAGTCAATATTTATTTCTCCGGAATATTAACATAGATGTTATCAGGCACATGCTATTTTAGATTGTATTATACGAAATTTAGGAGAGAAGAAATTCCATTTGAATGAAAAACCGGGTCGTGAGTACGTTTGGAGGCGAAATTGAGATATTTGTATTTGAATATTAAATATGAAGTTACACACTTGAGGATTCCAGAGAAATTTCTTAAACTCGCTCTTTCGAAAAGGAATACGTACATATATCGTATATCGTATGATCAAAAAGTCCATGGATCGCGGTTGCTGTGGATGTTGCATTTTATGGATCCTAAACATCTTAAGTATGTTCTTTTTGAAGCCTTTTTAATTACAATCTACTCACTTTTAAATGATGCTAAATAAACGCCAATGACATAAAAATAAAAAAGTATATATTTTCAGAGGTGACTTAAATTCCACAGCAATCGCTATTCAGCGACAAATACAGTTGTTCGAAAATGTAATTTGTTGAATTTAAAAATTCTCTTTCCAAAGAAATAATTCAACAATTTCTTGCTCAAAAGTTAAATTTTTCAAAGCTTATTATTGGGAAGTGTTAGTTTTCTATTAAGTTTTTATTTAATGTTCCAATTTGCATTCGATTAAACTGTTTCTAAGCCTCACAAGTAGTTTTTCTAAGTGATTTTGGTTAATCATTGTTAACTACTAAGTTGTAATTAATATTTCAAGCCAGAATATAAAAGACCTGTAGGACCTTGGCTTCAATTTTCTTGTCAATTTTTTCCCTTTTCTTCTGCCCTTTGCTGTGCCTTTCCCACTTTTCTTAAGTCAGCTTTCATAGCTTCCAGCCGTTTATTTCTCGGGCGACCTCTTGTTATCTTCCTTCCCAGTGCTTGTTGTAATACCATGAGATCGAAAAAAAGATGATTCTGAGCAGGCCTTGACTAGTACAACACGATTGGCAAGAATGATTTCAAAATGTGGCAGTAGGTTAGAGATTAATAAATGTCAAATAAATTAAAACACAAAACAGTATTTATTTAGGGAACAAACTGAAAACTAAGATGAATACATGTTAGAGTAGGTGTTCAAAATGTGATCCTTCACTAGTATTACAACGATAAACTTAAATAATTGCAAGATTGCAAAACTGACTTACATTTGAAATGTCACTGTCACATTATAATTCATAGGCATTCTAGAACCAGTGTAGCCAATCGTGTTGTACTCGTCAAGGCCTGCTCAGAATCATCTTTTTTTCGACCTCATGGTACTTCTTTGTACGTTCTATCTTGTGTCGTCTTTATAACATGTCCTAACCATTTTACGATTCGTACAATGTCGATGGTTTAATGATTGTCTCAAAAATTCGTCGTTTGACCTTTTTGACAATTTCTGGCTCTTCCTCATTCCGGTTTGTTGTTATGATTACACCCAAGCATTTAAATTCTTTTATTTATTCAAAGATATATTCTTTGCCATCAGGGCTTTTACGTCACCTCAGCATCACGCATTTTTTCTATTTCCTTCTGATTTACATGTAGTTCATATTCTTTTGGTTGATACAACTATCATTAGTTCTTGATCTTATTATCAGTGTTAAATCATCAGCGTATGCTATAGGTTGATAAATAGCTCCTCTCATTTATACCCCACGACCCTCTTTATTACTTCTAAATACTAAATTAGTGATAGTGATACCATAGACAGGGGACCTCCTTGTCCTAATTCTCTTTCTACTGTAAAACTGTTTAACAGACATTCTTAACTCTACTTATTGTTTCTTGCAGGGTCATTAAAACACAAAAGTGGTAGGTCGATCTTTATTCGCTCTGAAGTTATAGACTTTTGAAATTATAAACCATAAATAATCTAGGTGGCCATGCAACAGGACCACCACGACCAATTCCGGACGGCAATTCCGGACGGCAATTCCGAAATGTGCTGGTGCACCATCCATTTGCAACCACATGTCTCTTCTTATGGTCAGTCATAGTCACCTTGATTTTCAAAAATTATTTCACAAATGCTTATTTTGAAAATCAAGGTAAGTAACTATGCTACGTCAACGAGCACAAGCTTGTATTCAGCAAGAAGTAGGGCATTTTGAAAATATCATTAATTAAAAATTTGTGCAATAAGATAAGTTTTTATTTGGTTTACGAACTTAAATCTGATTATTTATGGTTTATAATTTCAAAGGCCTGTAACTTCAGAACGAATAAAGATCGACCTACCACTTTTGTGTTTTTTAGTCTTAGAATTAAGTCTATTTTATGCTCCCAAAATTTGAACATAACGATACGGAGCACCCTGTATAGTGCCGTAGGCTTGTCTGAAGCCGATAAATGTGATATACATAATATTCAGAACTACAATTCTTAATTTATATTAATGTGAACACTTGGCCTATTGCTGAGCTTTTCCTTCTAAACACTCTCTAATATTGTCCAACAATTTCTTCTTTTCTAGTTACCTATCTCGTATAAATCTTGACTGAACTTTATAGCTTACAACTTACAAAGAAATTGCTTGGTAGTTTGAAGATATAGTAAAATCTTCTTTTTTATATACATTCAGGACAAACCACTGCATCTTTCCATACTTTCGGCACACTTTCTGTCTTCCAGACTTGCTTCATTATTTAGGAAATATAATTTTGCAAGTATCTTATTCTATTTCCGTATTAAAAAAATATCTTTCGGGGTGGGCCCGTATCAATGTTGAGAAAAAAGAAGTCAACGTTTCGCCCGCTTTCTTAAAGGGCTTCATCAGGAGGTAAAAGGTGCACTAAAAGAGTACGGAACTGAACGTGTCAACCACGCAAGAGGAAGAAGGGAAGTAACTCAATTTATCAACCAACCTAAGCCGCTAAGCGTACCTATCAAACGAAGATGACGATAAGTGGAGTTGGTCCCAACCCGGAATACGTTCTTTTAACACTGACACTCGCCGTGGAAGTATTTGAATTCATTCTACTTTCGCTTTTAAGATTTTGGCTGATGTATAATTTTTTGTGCACTTCTGTTATTTCCAAATTATTTATAATGCCGTTTATCTATCTTTCCGTCGGTTCCTCCACTTCTTGATATCTTCTTCAGTTAATTCCTCTATACTCATGTTTTCATATTCTTCTTCATTCTGCCCTTCATTTAGTAACTCTTCAAAGTGCTGTGGCCATCTCTCCAATTTCCATTCTATATCTTCCTTCAGCTCTCCTTTTTTGCTCCTACTAAAGCTTGTTGTTGATTTTTTCCTGCTCTTCTTCACTTTTTGATAAAAAATTCTTATCTCCTTATTCTTGTACTAATAGGTGTCCCAGATTGTACGCCGGAATTAAATTTAGCACAGTTCGCAAACTCAGTTTAACTTTCGGTCGACGAAGTGTACCAAATGAGTCCTCTGTTCGGCGTTTAATCAAAAAATTCGAGGAAACCGGTTCAGCGATGGATGCAACTCCTCATTTTTATCAAAGTAGTGTAAGGTCAGCCGGGAATATCGCCAGGGTGGAGGCAAGCAATTGGACATTTCATGGAGCTCTCTGCAACGAATAATGGTAGGGGATTTGTATCTCCACCTGTACAAGATTCAACTAACCCAAGAGTTAAAGCCTATTGATCATTCGTAACGTCGACAGTTCGTCAGTTGGTTTTTAGAGCAGTACGAAGTGGACCATTATTTTGCCGAAAAAATCATCTTTAGTGACGACGTCAATTTTTACCTTGACGGATTCATAAATAACCAAAATTGTGGGATCTGGGGCTTGGAAAATCTTCGTGAGATTCATGAAAGGTGGATGCATCCTAAAAAAGTTACTGTTTTGTGTGGTTTTTGGTTCGGCGGGGTCATAGGGACATTTGCCTTCGAAAATAAGGCCGGTAATGCGGTTACAGTCAATGGTGTCAGGTATCGAAACATGTTACAAGAGTTTTTTTTGGCACCAATTGGAAGGTATGGACCTCGATCAAATGTGGTTCCAACAGGACGGTGCCACATGTCATACAGCCGTAGAAACAATGACTTTACTCTTTACTGGTAAAGAAGTTTTCAGAGCATGTAATCTCAAGACTGTCGAAGGTCAATTGATCGGCCAGATCTTGCGATTTAACCCCTTTCGGCTTCCTTTTGTGGGGATATCTTAAATACAAGGTCTATGCCCAACAAGCCGAATAAAACTGCTCAACTGAAAAATGAAATCCGGCGCGTCATCTGTTAACACGTCGTTGAGAATTTTGTCAAAGGAACTAGATGCTGCAGACGTAGTATGGGTGGCCATTTGAACGACATAATTTTCCATATTTAACCGCATAATATCTACTTTAACATTAAATAAAAATTATTTGATATAAATGCAAAACGTGTTATTTCAAAATTAAATCCGGCGTTCAATTTGGAACACCTTTTATTAGTCTTTTTTCGTTCTATTCTTCCTTATATTGTTAATCCATGTTTCAGTCTAGCTTTATTTCTTTTTTCCGGGCACCAGTCTTTTTTCTCTTTTTTCTTTTGTTGTTAACCCAGCTTTGTTTGTTTTTGTATAGCATTTCCTATTACAATGCATCGTTTATCTATTTCTATGGTGTTCTTCTTTTCGTAATTCCAATTCTAGTTCTTCTTTAAACTGGATTTGGTTGTTAGCATCTTGCAATTTTTCATTGTCGTATTTCTTGACCCTGTTGATTTTAATATTCCGTTTACCCGATATCTCTTGTTCCATTTTTCATTATACCCAAAATGTGATCTGTATCTACCCCTCGATAACTTTTTACATTCTTCACTGTATACTTCCCCTCAATTAAAATATGGTCAATCTGATTCTAAATTCTTCCATTTTGGGATATCCATGTAAGTTTGTGGATATTTTATTTATGATCAAAATAAAAACTCACTTCACCTTATTATTTACTGAAAACTCTAGCAACATTTTTCCATTTTCTTTATTATATTTACTTTCTAAGTAAGTGATTTTAGTGAATCCTTGGTTAACTAATTAATATTTTAAGTTGGTATATCAAAAATTAAATCTAAAACTAAACGGTATAAAACGAAAACTATTTTCTAGCTTTCTTTCCGCTCGTGACGTCTACTTGTTTGCAATTGTAAATTAAGTCTGGTGTATAAAAGATTCATTAAAAATACTTAATTGGGCCCTTCAAAATGTTATTAGAAAATTATGACACACAGAAATATTTATCTTCTTTTTAGTGTCTTATCATTTCCAGGACGTTGGTCAGGGGGATCAAAGCCACATTTTTAAACGACTTGGCGCCGTAAACTTTCTTAAAGTTCTCTTATATTAGGGAAATGTGTTCTCTGCAGTGGTTTCCCGTTGCCCAAGTGTAAAGTGTATGTATCTTGTTATAGTTTTCGCTAACGAAAATGCAAAAAAGTACTTGAGATTTACATTTATAATCCCTTGTAAAACCTAATGTAGGTGCCTACTGCAGGTAAAAATAGCAGAGCCGTATTTAAAAATTCTATTTAAAAGCAGGAAATAAATACCTAAAAGCGAAAAGATGTATAACTGTAAACGAGTTATTCCTAGAAAATTTATTAGTACGGCCAATGCCGACAAGGTGCTTGCAATCTATTTAAGGGACGCTTATTACTAGGTTATACAAGGGATTATAGATGTAAAATCTCAAGTACTGTTTTGCATTTTCGTTGGCGGCAACTATACTAGTTGAAGTCGACCACAGAGCCACAGACAGAATCGTTAATTGTAACCAAACAATTAAATTACTTCGCTCGCTCAAGTACCGACCTCGAACAGTGGGGAATTGTTTGTAAAAATCGTTGCCACTGCGTGGGATTCGAACTCAAGACTCATAGCTAGGAGCCCGACGCTCTTATCACTACGCCAACACAAATATTATGAAATATGAAATAATAATAAACGGTCTTATAATAAATTTATAATGTATAATACAAGATGTTTTTAAATTAGTTTTAAACAGTGGTATTTTTGCACGTGTGCTGGGTGAAAGACTAACTTTACCTACTACTTATTTTCAAAAACTATGGCGTAATATAGGATATCACAGTTATATGTATACATAATAGCGTATAAAATCATATATGGTTTACAGTTGATTTTGTCATAAAATTGTCTTTATGTTCACATTTAAGTTAAATAAATCACATGTGAACGATCGAAAGAAAAACGAAAACTCAAACGAATGGGTTTGTTTGTGACATTGTGGGGCTTATCCTGAAAGACCCGTGTGTGTCTACATTTCCTTTAGTACTCGTAATACTGTAGTGTAATGGCAGCCATAAAACTAGGGAAGACTCATCATTATTCACTACAGCCTTATTTTAAAATCGATAGAGGAATTATCTGAATTTGTAGGGAAATTAACTTTTAACAATGTTAGTGGAAGGTCCGAGACAGTGTCGTGAATTTTATTATGTAGTTATATAAGGGAATTGGTGATTATCCGACGTTCTTTATATGATGCCCAACTAAAAACTACTTGCTTGGCATGACAAAAAGTAAAACATCAGGGACTTAACACTTTCCATTATTATTATAGTCTTATAACTCACGAAAGAATTGTTCATATGTGAAAAAAAGAATTATGTTCTAAGAGTTAGTTACAACATATTAAGATCTCTTCGTTGCTCATGAATTGCGTGTGTATACAAAAGTATTATATTTTTTAAAAACTTTTTTGTAACTTATTAATTATTATATTCTGGGGGTCATTTATTATACTGGAAATTAATACACGGTCTCAGAAAAACAGTGTTTAAAATGAGCGTATTTAGAACTTGAATAATAAAGTACAAAAACAACGTATCTAAGCCCTTTAATTTGCTTCTTTTAGCTTTTAAAGTTTAACGAATAGCAACAAATCTTTATTCCATCCGGTACTTGACGGTTAGCCTTGTAAAACTTTGAGAATTTATGGAAAACGATATTAAATTATTATTTTGTTTCCGTAGAGCAATAAATTGTTCTTTTAGATCAGAGAAAACAAGTTTGCGTCAGTTTCTACTCTTGTTAGACTATTCCTCTAGGACAAATTTAAAAATTTTATTTCCAATGCTTACGATCACATTTTCTCCTTTATTTCTACATATTTTCCTGAAAGCTTTTTCAGGGTTTACTTTAAGTTTATAAGTCTATCCTTAGTGGCCTAGTTTAGTAGTTTGTTTTCTTTAGTTATATCATTTCGCATGTTTGGGGGAAAATTGGGTACTCTTTTATTTTCCTCCTGGTAACGTTCGCAAGTTTGTTGTATTTTAGCAGAGGGCGAGATGTGTTACTCGATAAGCCACATAATGTTGTTTGGTTCCATATTTGCCTTCTTCAAAAGTAAACGAAATAGAGATATGTATTGTTGGTTTAGTTTACATTTTATTTTGTTAGCTTCTCTTCTATGGACATTTATTAGGTGAAATTTTAACCTTTTCGATGTTCAAAAGTAAATATAAACTATTTTATTTTTTATTTCCAATTTGATGTTTTTTTAATTTATTGCTGTTGCGTTTTTGTTTGAAATTTGTAAAATTATTTTCGCATTGCTTTCTCAAAAGACCATTCAGTTTTCATTTCGTTTTCCAAAGATACATGTCGTTCCAGGATTCTTGTTTATTGATTTCATGTCGATTTAGTTTACAGTGTGTTACAAATCAATGATTTTATTCCTTCAGGCAAATCCATTCATTGACATTCGCTTGTTTTACTCAAAACCCATTATTGGCTTTCCCTGTTAGCTCCAAAGAAGATTGAACGTTTTAGTGTAGGTGGCATACGTAGGAAGGCCGATAATTATTAATTTTGGGTAAAATGTTTGAAATGTTGACAAAATTAGCTTTGAAAAGTTAGTATTGCCCTAAAACTTCGATTAATATACCGGTTAATTTTAATTTTCCATTTTTTAAGAGAAATGCAAATTTCAGGAATCTTCAATGTATTTTTTAAAATCCAAATTTCATATATTTTTCAGAACTTTCTCAGATTATTTACTACCTAATAATTTTACCAACTACTTTTACCAACAGTATGCTAACATATAATCTGCAATTTTTCTGTCATGGTAAGCTGCGGTTAATGAAATATTTCCAAACATGTGACGAGATTTAGTAAGAGGAATTAACGACTTATGACGCTTGTCCTAATACAATAGGAAACTAGGTTGTCATGGTAAGTAAGCTGTAGGAGGGAAAATATCACAAACCGATGTTAAACCTAACGAAAATAAATTGGGAACAAACTGCTCTGCATAAATTTTAAAGTTACATCCGTTATATTTCGAGTACGAATTGGGTGTGCAAGGTTACATCAAAATTCACTTTCCCACTGTAATAAATTTCATTTTCTCTTCCTTTTTTGAGGACATGAGGCGTCTGGGGTGTGGTAAATATAACTTTATTGTAAATTTTAATGGTTTTTGTAAAAATCTGGAAAACATTCTTGTGTTGTATTTGGTTGAATTATAAGCTGAATTTGGTTTATCTTATCTGACGTTGAAATACGCAAGGAGATAAAGAAGCGTAATGTAGTCTTCATGGGATTAGAAAAACATCTTGGGAATTCATAACAGCAGCGTGAGATTATTTTCAAATACTTTTCGCCTTTAAGCATTTTCTAAAACATTCTGCTTTCTCAGTTTTCTCTTTTACAATAAAAACCAAATTTTATTTTCATCTCTTGTAGAACCTTCTCGCCAACTAATTTTCAGACAGTGTATTTTAATTTGCATAACATGCATTTCAGTCGAGTTAAAACGCAAAATGAAATTGTTAGAAATAAAATAATTTTGTAGATGTTTCGAATTTAGAAAGTTACTGCTAATTTCAAACAATGTATCAACCGCACTTAACATACTCCTGTACGAGAATTCAATTTCAGCGCCGAGTGGTAGTATTTAACTACATTATTCTGAACCCTTCAAGCTATAGAATTAGCTTTAGGTAACTGCAATTCGAAATGACGTTTGCGTAATTTAATTTTCGCGCGTATACCTTTAGATCATTAATTCTAACGTTGTATTAAAATCTAATTTTGAATAAAGTATTTTAGAATTCGTATCCCGGATGGAATTACCAGAAAGTAATATTAAATCATTTCTGTTTGTTTGGGAAATGCGGATTTGTTTGTAAAGGATAACTTAAACGCTATTGTTTAACCTTGAATTCTACATTACAACCCTAGCTTAACAAAGGGAAAATGGGTCGGTGTAATTAATTCTCCAATTTCTTCCAAGTTATTACTCACGCGCTTCCATTAATTAAATAAGTCAGTTGTTAATAGACAACCGCCAAAGCTTTAATGGGGCGAAATAGTTTGGGTTTGTTTTGAACACAGTCTGGTAACCTTCGCTTTATGTTATTATAAAATGTGGAGTTTGATGTAAACCACTTTGGTGAAATAAAATTATATCTACTTTGATGGTAGTATTCAAGCTTACAGTCTTTCAATTTGAAAGTATGTGATGATAAAAAGCACAACTTTGAACTAAGGTTTAAATAAATGACATTATCTTGTTACAAACTTAAGCTGAACATCTGATGTTTTTTCCTTTATTTTTTATTCTTCTTATTGAAAACTGGAAACTAATGTCTTTTTGAACATTTTATGAAAATGTAGAATAATTCTTATACCATGGGCTTGTTACCAATTCCCTAATTTTGTGTTAACGTCATTGAATAAGGTAAGCATTTTGTTCAACTCTGTAGAATTTAATCACAATGAAGCGACGGAAGAAACTGTTGTATTAGAAGAATAACAACGACACAATCTTTATTATAATGTAACTGTTAAAGGTACCTTACAGCCTTACACGATCAATCGGATTGACAGTCCGGCCAAGGATTGACAATCTGATTGACTGTGTAAGGCCCAGATTGATGGATTGATGAATTAGATTGATAGATTTCTGAATATTTTGAAATTCGAGCTTCAATCACGGTTGGTGGGGGTACGACTATCATTCTTTCCTCTACCGATATAGAATCTCTCATGACTGTATCTGTTCTAGATAGATGCGGCTCTATCTTGCTGAGCAATTTGTTGACGAGACGTTCGTTCATGCGGTTCATGCTCTCGGAGATTTCATGCAGCAAGTTTAAATGAGTATACGTTTATTGTACCATTCTTTCGCCCAACGTCCGCGTTTAACCTTTATTTTGGTAGCCAATGCCAAGACAACGGCCAAACAAGCCTTCTTATTTTTACTCGACATCAGCACTTGATGGTACTTTGCTATCGACTGAGCTGAAATTATTTCATTCCAAAAAAGGAATGAATATTTATCTGGGTATATTAGTATTAATTTAAGGATGAAAGCTACCTAAAAGATTGGGGGGAATGTCTTCACAATTACACAAAATATTCTTCAAATTGCATATGTTATCATCAGTACTGAAGTTTTTGCTTTGCGTAATTTCGGACATAGTAAAGTAATTCAAGTTCTATCTTAAATAAGCAGGAAGATGCTAAAATTCCTTTGGAATCCCCCTTCCTTAATTCTAAACTGAAGATCAAGGATCGGGAACTGAAACATCTTTACAGTTTTGAATTTTAACGTCATTCAAGATTTCTAGAGATTGCAGATGTTGAATTGATTCAAGTTATTTTGAACAGGTAGGAGCAGTATTATTTCTCGAGATGCGAAACATCGAGCGAAATAAATATTATATTACGTTCCCATTTTTTTTTAAGATATTTCTTTCCACGTTCGTTCTCCTCCCTTCTTTATTAATTCTGGAGTTATTTTATTTTTTCCTACCGCTTTTCCATTGTTCGAGCTATTAAGAGCTCTTGTTATTTCTTCCAATCTTTCAATTGTCAATTGTATTCTTATCTTCTTCAGGTTCATTTCCTTGCTCTATGTCTTCATATACTTTACTCTGCTTCTTCTTCTTGCACTCCCTCAAATTTCTTTTCATAATTTTTCTTCCATGTTTCGGCTATTTGTTCTGTTCTTGTGATCAATTTGTTAGGTACTTTCGTCTTTTATATTTCTTATTCGTGGTGTGTACTTTCTTTCGATTTTCGTAATTGCTGCCCAGAACTGTTTTTGATTCTCTCTATAATGGCGTTCTATTTCCGTGCCAAATTCCTCCTAAGTTATCATTATAGATTATTTTACTGCATCACTCTGGATTCATTTCTTTTTGTTATATAATCTTCTCTATTTTGTTCTTCTTTTATTTCTTTTGAACCGTGTATCATTTCGTATGTGTACGTGTTTTTGTCCTAACGTTTCTAGTTCCATTCCCTTTGTTATTATTTCTCTATATTTCTTTTGGTTCTCTACACTGATTAGTTTCCTCATATTTATTTTTTCAATCCTCTTTTTCCGGTTTACTAAATATAAAGTTCCCTATGAGCAGTTTATGATCAGTATCTAGTTCTACTCCTCTGTATACCCTGATACCCTTTAACTCAGATTTTGTAGTTTTATTGAACAAGACACATACACTATACACTTAATACACGGCCACAAACTCTGCAGAAGGCAACGGGTAACCACTGCAGAGAACACATTTCCCTAGTATAAGGGGGATATAACAAAGTTTACGATGCCAAGTCGTTTAAAAATGTGGCTTTGATTCCCATCGCCAACGTCCTAAAAAGAATATGGCATGAAGAAGAAGAAGAATTGAACGTTATATAAATCATTAACTAACCAACTTCCTCGTGGTGTACTTATTAGTGGGTGCTGTTCCCGAAGATTTTTTCAATCCCGGGAATCGGGATTGAAAGTTCGTAAAATCCCGGGATTTCCCGGGAACCGGGAAATTTTATTTTAATATTAAACCTTCGATATTATAGAACAATTTAATTATTTTTATTGAAAGAAAAATAAAACTTAGTAGAAAACAAAAACATATTTATTATTTAATTATTTAAAAAATTAAAAAAAAAAACAAAAAACATTCTTTTTTTAAGAAAACATTAAGCAAAAATAAGTTCATTTTCTTAATCAAGTAAAAAACACAGGAAATAAATATTTAATTTATGTCTTGTTGATTTAAAAAAAAAACGCAGAACATCAACAGAATCATCAGATAGGCGCGTTTTTTGTGACGATTGTATCAGAAATTGAAAAAACCTGTTCTGATTCTGTCGATGTCAGCTTTATAGTCTCTTCCCGGGATTTAAAACGCGAATCCCGAGAGTAGGGATTATAAAAAGCAGCTAATTTCCCGGGATTTCGCTCCCGGGAAATCCCGGGAAGGACCCACTAGTACTTATGTATATTTATGTGTGCAAGTATTGAGTTTCCAATTATCATTTGGTTTTCTACGCAGAAATGTATCATTTCCCTTCCGGTTCCGTTCAGTTAATTAACAAAAGTATAAAATAACATTAGTAAATACAAAATATTTTTACGAATGCAGGCAAATTAAAAAACTTATATTATGCAAATAAGGTTTTCTTGTATATGGACAATATCAGTAGCGTAACTAAACATGTAATTTTTATAATTTCGAATTTTTTACTACTAATGGAGAAACTGAGGTGCCACAAAAGATAGTGAATAGCTATAATTATTTAGGACGTCCACGAAAATCTATATTTTTTGACTAGTAAGTGATGAAGAAAATATTAACAAAAGAAGAAAAATTCAGAGTGATACAGTTTGAAAGACACTTGTGGTCGAATCGTATTTTAAACAACTGGCAGGATATATTATTATTTTTTTGTAGTACAGTATAATCATTACTGTTTCAGTTGGCAATACAAGATTTAAGTTGAAATTGGTAATACTATATCTTACTACATGTTGTTGACAGTGAGACTTGATAGTTTAGATTTAATTGATGGGTACAAAATAACGGCCTAAAATTCGAGCAGCACCTTAGGTTTTAGTATTTTTCTGCAATTTCAACAACAAAACCATTGTTTTACAAATTAACACATCCGGTTAGGTAAGAAAAATGAGAAGAGTTTTAGAGCCAACTGAAACAGTACAACTAGATCACGATGTATTATAAAAACGGTACAAATTAAATGATCAGTATTTCAATTTTATGGGCAGTACATTTTACCCCTATTTTATTTCAAATGGTCAGTATGATAATATATGGCTTTTGCTGATAGTTTTTCAAGAATATGTTGCGATTTTGCAAATTTTAAAGATCTATAGTGAACAAAGAACGACAAAGAAAAGTAGAAAGAGTTAACTGGAAATATCGCAAAAAAAGTTACTGAGAAAACTAGAGTGAAATAGTAAAAAAGGCGAACAAGAAATACCCGTAATAATAAGTAGAGCACACTAGTTAAAACAGAACGAGAAGGAACAAATCGATTGAAAACGAGAAAATAAAAAATAATATAGAAAAAGAAAGGCGGAGCAGAAGTACGACGCAAGAAGATGAGCAAAAAAAGAAAAGAAAAGGAAGAAATGTGAAGGAGAAAAAGAAGTATGAGAAGAACAACGGCAAACTTTATTATTTATGATATCGTTTATAGTTCTTTGATTTTAATAGTTTTACAGTTATTTAAGAAGAAGCAGGCATTTCTTCATATTTTTAAGTTCGAAAAATAGTACTCAGAGAGACTATAGGGTAGATTATTAAAATTGCGGTTGGCATTTTCATGCTTCTATGTACTCTTGAAATAGAAATTTTGGTTGCGAAAATTCTACAGACTGTTAAGATCTGGAAAGCTGTTTTTTTAAATTCTTACTGGTTGTGGCTCTAAATAAAAAACTTTGGAAATAGGTATAAAGTATAGAAAGTTCATGGAGGGCAACGACATTTTTTTTAGAAAGAATTCTTGTCTCGAAAACGAAGAAAAGGTGTTCGAATATTCTACCGACGACATCTAACTATGAGGGTTACACTGAAATTAATGGGGGATATTTTTTTACAAATCAAAATTAATTAATGTAGGAAAAACAATTGCTTCATCTTAGTCTACAGGCTTTTCTTTGCTTTTCAACATAGTCTACATTTCTTTGCATACATTTTTCCCATTGTTCTTCTTCTTCTTCTTCTTCATTCATATATGGTTATCCATATAGGTAGGCTTATTGCCTGTCTTTTCTCCTTCTAAGCCTCTTCGGATGTTGATGTCCAACATTCTCGCCACCTTTTTGATGGCCTTCCTTGTTTTCTTTTCCCCACTGGTTTGTTGGATTTTGCATTCTTGGCTAATCTATTATTTTCCATTCTGTCTACGTGTTTATTCCACTGTTTTCTTACTTGTCGTACTAATTTTGCTATATCCTGTATGTTACTCATTTCTCTTAAGTCTTCACTTCTGATTCTGTCGTGAAGTGTCTTGCCATGTATCGTTCTTATTGCTTTCATTTCTGCTGTTCTCATCATTTGCATCGTCTTCGTGGTATCATCTCTTGTTTCCGCCGCGTATGTCAAAATTGGTCTTATGGTTGTCTTATATATTCTTATCTTACTGTCATTATTAGGGTACTTGTTTTTCCAAGTTATGTCTTTCATGCATCCTGAAATACGCGAATCTTTCATCGTTATCCTTTTTACTTCTTGTTGTATGTTACCATTGCTTGTTATTTCTGATCCTAAATAATTAAACTTCATAACCTGTTTTATAACTTTCCCGTCAATTTCAAGCTTGCACCTTATTGGTTCTTTAGCTGTTACCATACATTGTGTTTTTTCCGTGTTAATTATCATGTTAAGATTTTTGGCATTCTGGTTGAAGATATGAAATAGCCTTTGTAGGTTGTCCTCAGAGTCCGCGATGAGTACAGCGTCGTCCGCATAGCATATAATATGGAAGTAAGTGTTTCCCATCTTGTATCCTGTTTCTTTTGGAAGTTGTTCTATGATCTTATCCATAATCATATTGAAAAGGAATGGGCTTAGTGAATCTCCTTGTCTTATACCGTCGTTAATTTTTATTTGGCCGCTTGTCGTATATCCTACTTTGATTGCTGTTTTACAATTTTTGTTCATTTCGCATACTATTTGTATTATCCTTTGGTTTACATGATTTTCTTTCATTATTTCTATAATATCTTTGATGCGTACTCTATCGAATGCTTTTGTCATATCCACAAAACACATATATGCTGGTTTGTTAAATTTTAGTGATTTTTCAGTTATCTGTTTCAAAATAAATATAGCATCAATAGTGGATCGGTTTTTCCTGAATCCTTGTTGCTCTTCTCTTATCTTAATATCCTTTGTCATTATTTCCAGAATGAGTTTTGTGAATAATTTCAAGGTGCTATTAAGGAGAGTTATTCCACGATAGTTTTCCGGTAATGTTTTCTGCCCTTTCTTAAATATGGGGATCGTTATGCTAGTTTTCCATTCTTTTGGTATAGTTTTTTGTTCTATAATGCTTCTAAAGAGAGCACTTATTTCTTTGTGCATTTGTTGTCCCCCATATTTCAGCATTTCGTTAGTTATGCTGTCCGGTCCAGGACTCTTCCGGTTCTTAAGTTGTTTCAGAAGTCCTATAACCGTATCTTCTGTTATTTCCATTATTGTTTCTTCCTGCTCTTCAAATATTTGTGATTCTATACTTTCTACTCCTTTATATAGATTTTTGAAGTACGTTTCCCACTCTTCTGTTGTAATTTTGTTCGTTTGTATAGTATCCTTTATCTCCTGTTTGTTCCTTCTTAGCATTCCCCAGATTTTCTTTTGGCTTCCATACATATCTTTCTCCATTCCTTTCGTAAATCTTTCCCAGTAGTCTTCTTTTATTATTTTTACTTCTGTATTTGCTATATTGCGTTCCCTAGTATATTTGTTCCAATTTTCTGGTGTTTTGTTGCGTAGGTACTGTATATATGCTTTTTTCTTTCTTTCGCATATTTTTCTTATTTCTGGGGAAAACCATGGTGTTTTGTTAACCTTGTTAATATTCACTCGTCTTTTTCCTATAGCTTCATCAGCTGCATTGATGATATTATTCTTTAAAGTTGTCCACTGTTGATCTATTTGTTGATCCCTGTTAATTGGGCATTGATTTATTTTTTCTTTTAAGCGGTTTTCGTATAATTGTTTTGTGCTTTGAATTTCTAGCGATTCAATGTTGTATTTGTCAATATAATGCGCTTTTGATTTTTTATAGTTAGGTACATTCAAACGGAGTTTACTTAATACCAGCTTATGATCGCTTCCCACGTTGGCTCCATTGAGAGTTCTCACGTCCAGTATTGTCTTTGGGTGAACTGCCCTATTTGTTATTACATAGTCTATGACCGATTGTTGGCCTCTCGTGTTATGCCACGTGTATTTGTACTTCATATCATGGCTAAAGAATGTATTATTTATTCTCATCTCGTTCACTGCACAGAAGTATTTTAGTAGATCGCCATTATCATTTTCCTCTTCTTCGTTAAATCTTTGGGTTATGCCGGGAAGTATTTCTTTGCCTATTCTGGCATTCATATCTCCCATGATTATTATTTTATCCTGTGTTCTTATTGTATTAACCAATGTTTGAAGCTCTTCATAAAACTGTTCTCTCTCTTCTCTGTTTTTGTTGATATCGGGTGCATACACGCTTATCATGTGTATGTTTTCTCCATTTAGTCCAGTCAAATGGTAATTTCACTTTGCATTTTGGGCAGCGATTTTTTTTTATCGATGCGTAGAGGGGTCAGTGGTGAGTTTAAGTCAGGGTTTTCGGGGTGGTAACCCCCTCCATTCGGCCGCCATCTTGAAAAGAAGGGCTAATTCGTTTTTTAGCTATATCTCTGTAGTCGTGCATCTTCCAAAAAGTGTGTACCAAGCTTTTTTGTAGAGAATCGTATTATCGTATTATCTATTATTAATAACTTTGTTACATAGCATTAATAATAAAAGAGTTATAAGCCGGAAAAGACAAAACATTAAGGGTTTACAACTTTTTTTATTATTAATGCTACGTAAAAAAGTAGTAAAAGTCATAGAGAATGTAATTTTCTACAAAAAAGTTTTATACAAAATTTTGGTAAGACTAACGGATACAGAGATATAGCCGAGAAACTAATTAACCCTTCTTTTCAATATGACGACCAAATGGAGAGGGCGGGTACCACCCCGCAAATCCTGATTAGACTTACCACTGACCCCCCTACACATCGTCAAAAAATCGCTGCCCACCCAAAATGCCAAGTTTGCCTTTTTATTTCGACCATTTGATTGGACTAGTCGTCCAGTCAAATGGTAATTCAATTTGCATTTTGTGTAGGCAGCGATTTTCTTTTTACGATGTGTATGGGGGACAGTGGTGAGTCTAAATCAGGATTTTCGGGGTGGTAACCCCCTCCATTCGGCCCCCATCTTGAAAAGAAAGGTTAATTAATTTTTCGGCTATAGCTCTGTAGCCGTGAATCTTACAAAAAGTTTGTTCAAGGCTTTTTTGTAGAGAATCGCATTATCTACATAATCTATAACTTTTATTAATGTAAGCCCACCCCTCCATGCGGCCGCTATCTTGAAAAGAAGGGTTAATTAGCTTTTCGGCTATATATCTGTAGTCGTGAGTCTTACAAAAAGTTTGTTTGAAGCTCTTTTGCAGAGAATCATATTCTATACAATTTCTATGAATAACTTTTTTTACGTAGCATTAATAATAAAAAAGTTATAAGCCCTTAAGTTTCTGTCTTTTCCGGCTTATAACTTTTTTATAATTAATGCTATGTAAAAAAGTAATTAACAAAAATTGTACATAATACGATTCTCTGCAAAAAAGATTTGTACCAATTTTTTCTGAGATTCCCGACTACATAGATATAGCCCAAAAACCAATTTACTCTTCTTTTCAAGATGGCGGCCGGATGGAGGGGGTTACCACCCCGAAAACTCTAGTTTAGACTCACCACTGACCCCTCTACACAACGATAAAATAAAATAGCTGCCTACCCAAAATGCAAAGTTTGCCTTTTTATTTCGACCATTTGACTGGACTAATTTACGTTTAGAGTAACTTGTAATATTCTGTCGTTGATGTATTTCTCTTCTTCGATATATTGTTTAAACTTTTTATGTATCAACATGCCTACTCCAGAATGTCCCCATTTTTCTCTTGATGCTCAGCTGTATATAAGGATATAGTTGTCAATTTCTGTTTTTCCCTTCCCTTTCCTTTTCGTTTCACTGAGTGCGCATACGTCGATTTTGTTTATTTTTAGCTCGTTTATTATTTCTTGGTCCTTTGCTGTCCAGGACATAATATTCCATGTTCCAATTCTTAGAATATTCTTCTTTTTCCATCTCATATTCCTTTTTCTCGCGTGGGTCGTCATCGTTTTTGGCTGTCCATGTTCCGAGGCTTGTTCGGTTCTGTGAGCATATATTTGTATCTCACCTGCAAGTGGGTTGCTGGCCTGGTTTGCAGATGGCCCTCCTCCTTTATCCGGGCTTGGGACCGGCAACAGCACCACTGAGCTACTCAGTCCACTCAGCGGCACTGCAGGCGGAGTTCCCATTGTTCTGAAAGCTTGAATACTCCCTTGTGGTAGAACTCTGTTCCATCTGTCCGAATACATAGAGGCACTGCTTTTTGAACGTTCTCGACCGTCTCGTAGTGTTGGCCTCGCATTTGTTCTTTTATTTCATACTGTCTGGTAAATTCAGTTTCCCGGCGCCATTTTGAGTCCGGAAAGTGAGCTATTACGGTATCAGAGCCGGAAAGTGTTACCAAGCAACACTTTCCGGACTGTTATTTTATGTACCCAATCAGAAGCCGTAAAAGTGTAACCAAGCCACACCTACCAGCTTTGACACAGTAATGTCACATGTTGACGTTTTGAAAAAGTGTCACATGTAAAAATTAAAAAATCAAATTGTTTACAGTATGAAATAAAATACATAACGACATTCGTCCGTGAACTCTTTTTACAGTACTCGTTTCGAGTTTCAAGACTCGGCTCCTTTCGTCGCCTCGTCTTTAAACATCTCACTCGTACTGTAAAATATGAGTTCCCGGACTTGTGACGTTAATTACTATTACAAGACCGAAGAGATGTTAGTCAGAGAGCGCCAGGTCCGAACTGTAGGGAGGGTGAGGACGAACTTCCCATTTTCTGAATTTCCACCGTGGACATATGAATAGAGTGAGGCCGCGCGTTATCGTGGTACAATACGATTTTATTTCTAGTGCAATCAGCGCACAATGCACGACGGAGATTCTTAAGTGTCTTCATATAACGATCAGCATTTATGTTTCCTTAGGATCAAAAAATTCAACCAGAATATACCCCCTGCATCCCAGAAATCGGTGCTCTTAACTTCCCAGTAGATTGCAATGCCTTTGCTTTCTGCTTGGTTGGAGAATTCATGTGGTGCTAGGTCTTCATTGATGTTTTTTTTTATGAAGTTTGTGGTCTTTCAACAAATGTGGGACCCAGCGGACAAACCTTTTTCGATGGCCCAAGCTTTCACTCATTTCCTGCACTGCACTGTGTCCTATTCCAAGTTTTGCTGTGATTTTATTCATGGTGATACGTCTGTCTTATTTAATGACATCCACTGTTGCGTTCAGTGGAGGTAGTCCAAGGGCGACCTCTATAAAGCTGATCTTGGATGTTCGTGTTTTCATCTTTTAAATGTTTTACCCATCTTCTAATACTGCTAGCGTCTATGCACATATCTCCATATGCATGCTGATGCTGAAGTCTTTGGTGAATTTTTGCAGTCGGGTTTATTCCCTTTAATGAGGAATAAATTATAACAGCGCTTGACGAAACGAAACATCAGTGTTGACCATTTTGCTTGTGGTCACGTGATCGAAGCTATTTACGATCTGCAATAAGTTTTGTTTGAAACTTTGGCCTACTTTCATTAGGATTTGGGATAGATGGCCTCCATCCAGTGGGGAAAGATGACCGTTTCAAATTTATTGCATAAAAATGCCAACGCACTATAAAAGAAACAGAGTTTCACCAAAGTATGGTATCCCTAGGACAACACTTGAAAGAAAGATAAAGAGTAATGTTCCCTCGGGACCGAACAGCATGTTAGGAGAGGCTGCACATTAAGAAGGCTGAAAAATTCCGTTTTCCTTTGACGGCGACAGTTGTTCGAAAGCTTGGATATAATTTTCATGTACATCGTAAATTTAACAATGAAAAAGACATTGCTGGTTCCAATTGGGTTAGGTAATTTTTAAGGAGACACCTGGATTCATTCGAAAAGCTGAGAGTGTGTCTCTTGGGCGAGGTCAGAGCATGAATCGTGTAGATGTAGGTAATTACTTTAAACTTTTGGAAACTAGGGTACAATAAAACAAACTTTTTGATAAACTTGGTTCTATCTATAATCTGCAATTAAATAATCGGCCAGGGCATGTAGCTGAAAAAGAAGCAAGAGACGTTGTTGCAATCACATCAGGGAAAAAGGGCGAGACCATCTCGTGTATTGGCTGTTGCAATGCCGAAGGTTGTTTTTATACCGCCAGTTTGTGCCTTCAAAAGCAAAAACATAAAAACCGAGTGGATTGATTCAAAGCGGCCCCCGGTTTACATATTGCGTTGTTTCTAGAATCAACTTACGTATTTGTAATAATCTCTTTGCAGTGGTTTACAAAACACTTTATTCCACGTAAAGATGAAGGGAAAACATTGTTAATCCTATGGGAATTCATCACATTGTTATTCTGCTGAATTTTTGGAAACAGCTGAAGCAAATTCTCCGAATAACGGTATATCTGTTTTAGATTTGATCCCCGGAAAGCTTTTAGAAGGATTAATTCCACACCCAAAATTATGAAATCTGTAAAAGAGAGAGCAAAATCCGTGGCTGCTCTATTAACATTTCTCGAACACATTGCAGATGTGAAGAACAGAGCCGCAAAGAAAACTAAACAAACAGAGAAGAAAATTTCAGAAAAGAAAAATGTCCAAAAGAAAAGATGCCAATTTTTATGTCTAGATCAAGAAGAAGATAACGTATTAGCAGACGTAGTAGGAAAGTGATATACTTGAGGATAATGATGAGACTGAATGTATAGAATGTGGAGAAAGTTATAGTAGTATCCGAAAGAAAGAAGATTGGTTGGGATATATAATATGCAAAAGGTGGTTTCACGAAAATTACTATTTTTTAATAAATATTTGCCAAAAATGCGATAAAATTATGTACAAAAAGAAAAAGAATCAGCAGATATTGAAGATATCCTATTTTTTCATTGAAGAGTTCTTTAATTTCGCGTTTTTTACTTAATTTCGTTTGTACTTTGTGGTCATGTCTCCAGTATTACGTTGGTTATTGACCCAACTGAATGGGATAAGATGGCCAATTGCAACTTTTAGTATTTTATTATTACAATATAGTTAAAAGCGTTTTAGGTATATCAGCTGTAGTATTGGACTTATATGTTAGCAATAGTTATGCATTTGCAGAAACAAAAAGAATACGTTTAAGCTGTACTAAAGATATGCAGTCATGTAGTTTCTAAAATATTGGCCATCCCATCCAACTTTACTTCAAAAAATGTTCGTGAAGGATGTTACAAATTGTTTCATGGCGGACATCTAACCCCGTTGCAGCTTGTTGCATATTATCACTAAATGAATTTAGTTTTGTAGTGATCTTTAATAAGAATTTGAAAACTAAAAAACAGCATAGTTGGGCTCACGGTTTTATAAACGCCTTCCTTTATTTTTCGAGATAGAATAATCTCTGAAAAAATATCCTCACTTTTGGTGAATATCCTGTATATACCAGAGAAGTAAAAACTTAAAAAGCAGACCTGAATTAAAGATAACTATAAAAATGTAGCCGTCGTGACCCAGTTGGTTCAACGTGCGCTGACCACTGAGATGGCCCGGGTTCGATTCCCAGGGTCACACATATACCGAAAACATCCGACTGCTTTCCTCGGAAGGCAATGGCAAACCACCGAGGTATTTTTGCCTAGTAAGTCCTCTCTGGAGTACAAGGTTGTTTGGAGCCTACTTTAAGCTATAGGTCACTTATGTCTATAGGCTACTGACACGCAAACCACAGACATATGGAGAAGATCGGCAACGCCACTTTTAGAAGATAAAAATTTCATGTACAGAAACCTTAATTAAGAATTCTTGCATCCGCTAGTTTCACCAACAAAAATGTTTTAACAACGTTTATTCTAAGAAGGAAAAGTAAGTAGTTCATCGTCGAGTAAATCATTAACTGCACAGACTTTACTTAATTAAGCATACTGTTTCAGCGTCTGTAATAAAATTTAATACCAGATTGTTACGCTGCAGCCCTCCCGGGAAATGCAATTAAAATCTAACTTCAAGACAGCAAAAACTTTACAAACTACTGATTTAGACAAATAATTATTGCTAAAGCTGCTTTGTTTTAGAAATGTGCGTATTTAGTTTGCAAAGAAGGATAATAAACATTCACCTGGGGGTTAAAATATTAACAAAATTGTTATAATTTTAATATTATGGTAACTGCCTGTTAGTGCAGAAATAAGGTCATATTTATTTCATCGTTTTATTGACAGTACGAGGTTGCTGATAAAATATAGCGGGCTCACTTAATTCTAATTAATTAACGTAAAACGGTATGCCATAATGAAGTCGATATTCTGCTAAAAGCTTCGCAGATTATAAGAAATATGTCATTGCATTTTTTTCTGTTAAAAGTTTTGGAAGCACTTAGTAGAATAAACGAGTTCAATATTTAAAATAACATAAAGAGCGTTCTTAAAACTTTTAATTGCCCTAAAAAATTAAAGTTAGCAAATTATTTTTTTAAATTATTAATTTTAGGGTCAACAGATATTTAAGAATTAAATTAAGAAACAATTTCACGCTTGAGAATTTTAAGTAACAAGAAAATTAAGAACTCAGAGTTAAGGTAATTTAAAAATGTTGTTATTTTCTGCAGTAATATTAATTTAAGGATTTGTTACACTAAAAAATAATTGCCGCTTTTACGGAACGTATTTGAAATTTACCCGAATTAAGCCACTTCGGGAATTTTTTTAATTTTCTTATTTTATGTAGAAAATTTTGTTATGTTTTTCATGCTCAAACGGGAAGAGTACTTCGGGAATTTTTTTTAATTTTCTTATTTTATGTAGAAAATTTTGTTTTGTTTTTCATGCTCAAACGGGAAGAGTATGGGAGAGTAGGATAAAACCGGGTATCAGACCAAAAACTGACTGTATTGAGTGTCACTTTATAGTAGCAGTTTCTTTTATTTTGAAATATTCCAAAATTACTTAAGTTTGATCTACCAATGTCAATTTTTATTAATATTTCTATAATTAGTCAGAACAATATTTTGCTTAAAAAAAAGTACCCGATTTTGTCCAACCGGTATGATAAAATCGGGCAGTAAATACCATGTAAATAAGCAAATAACAAAAAATCCTCCATTATTCAAAACATGTGAACAAAAAATCAAAATATTCATAAAAGTTATGAACAGAAGTCACAAATAAATACTTCATCTGTGTCATCACAGCCACTATAGGCTTCATAAGTCCATTTGTTGCACGACACACATTTTATCCAGCCTTTGTTCGACTTTTAGAGTTTGTATATAGTTCGTTTGCAATAAAGACACGCATTGTTATTATCGTCTTCTTCCTCAGTGTGTCAGAATCTGCAATCGGTAATTTCGGGTACCCGGTTTTGTAGCCACCTGCACTACCCGGTTTTGTAGGACTCGAAAACGAGAAATTAAATACCTATTATGTCAAATTTTTACGTTATGAGATATCATTCAAAAGTGTTGGCTAAATTAGAGTTAATATATTAGGTTATATGTAATATGTTTTAAAATTGACATTAATTAATCAGTCGATGAAAAGAAAACCGGTAAACTTACCTTAAAAGTCGAGTTTAGTGCACCTAAAATATTCAAGTTCGTACTGCTCCGGCACTTGTGACTCAAATGATATAAAACCAATACATGAGACTGTTGGCTGTTTAAGGACTTTAATTTTAGTAGTTTGGAACGGATGGCAACAGCCGTTTAGAAAAATTAAGCGGTACCCGATTTTATCAACCTACCCGGTTTTGTCCGACTCTCCCCTACCCTTAGAAATTCTAAGTTAGGCGATTCTGTTCCGTTGTTTTATGATTTGCTGTTAACCATTAGTCTGCAGATTTAATTAATTTTTCTCATATTTTTCCTTCAGTTTGTACTCGAATAAAGAATTTCTTTAGATGTAGGTATGTGATTGGGAAATGACATTCATTATAATGGCTGGATTACAGTATAAAGGTAATTAATTTGGTGTAAATAAAATATTTTACTTTTTAATTATTTCGTTATCCTGATTTATAAGGCCGTCAACGTGGGCTTTTATTCAATAACTAAAGACAAAAGGATTAACCCATGTCATTCTGATCTGAAAAGACAATTTAGAAAGACGTCCTGTTTATTTCTTCCTATTTTTCTCCCTTCCTTTATGCTTTTACGGTAAATATAGTTAGCGAGGGATTTCTGAGTGGTTGTGCGGGATTTTATTAGCGCGATATTCTTATCTTTAGGTAAAAATTTCCTTTATCTACTGAATGCATAAAAAAGCGAACACATTTGCGACGGTCTCGTGGTCGGATTAAAGGATAAACTTACGTTTTACATTGAAAAAATTACAAGATTATAAGGGAGAAGCATGGAAAGGAAACTCCGATACATAAATTTGGATCAACGCTCTGTTATTTTGCTTCGTGATCTGGAAACGAACGATATGATGAGGACACGATGTGGAACAAGAATATGCTTACTACGTGATGATGTAAATGGGACCGAAACAATGAAGCTCGCGGTACGCATTTTCCTCTACAAATAATATGGAAAAGGGTGCATATTTTAGAAAATTTCTCTTATATTTTTGTGAAGCGTTTGCAAAACTGAACGTTAGATTGTAGGAACTTAAAAAAATAACAAAAACATTCGTACATCTATTTAACACAGCTGCAAGTTATGCTTTAATACAGGATAATTTCGCTTCAAATAAACAACCGAGATTAATCCTTAATTTATTTGATGAACTGTTTTAGATCTAAAGTCCGCCTGACTGTTGACATAACTCTAATTACCATTTTAAGTTGTAAATTAGTTTACTTTAATCACCCAGAGTCGTTGCGCAGACACGTCGGACTTCTGAAGAATAAAAATAGTTAACGTTTGAATTCGCAAGTCTGTTTATTTAGGACTCATTTGTATTTAGAGGAAGAAGGGAAACGAATAAGGAATTCAAACAAACAACAATTTTTCTTGATATTTACGGACATCCCTGGGAAAATTTTATAAGCTAAACGCAGACAATCTAAGTTCGTGTAATAAAAACTCGACCATCTAAACAGATATCGTTCTTTGGATAAAAAATAAATAGTTCGTCGACCTTAGGGCAGTTTTGTTTAAATTTAAGTCAACTTGAATTGTGGTCGACATTCAAAATTCACTCATGCGTAAATGATTATGAAATATGAAACGTTCCTTGTTTATATTTCAGGAATTTTTCTCGTTACTCGGGACACAGGAATAAATTGTTTGGAAAATTGATTATCCTGCAACCCAAAATTGAATCACATTACGTAATATGGATCTTTCGGCGGAAGATTAGGCAGATTTTCAGGTTTAATTCTTTTTATTGAATTTAAAATGGAATTCTGTCGAGTTCATATCCGAAAGTGAATCTTTCCCAGTTAATTTTGTTTATTTGATACCGACATGGGAATACATTTATCGAGGGAGACGTTTAATACTTAATATGACCATAAAATGGAAATACAGATTGAATTTATGGTCGAGGTTGAGCTCTTCGAATCTTGGAAATGTTAATTCAATTCGCAGAAAGAAACGAAAGAATTTTTTAGGGTTGAAAATTCCAAAACTGTAACCCTTAGTTTCACTGCAAACTGGAGAAAGGGTTTGAATATTCCTTAGATTAATTTTAATTCTTTCAGTCTAGCGAAAATGTTATGTTTAATCCTCAACTAAAAGGATTCGGTTGGTTTAAAAGCAAATTTAAGTAAATACGGTTTGAATGCAAATACATTTCCAGCCTTGATGCTTTAGGTTAGTTTGGTTGGGGGTTTTGTGGAAAAGCATTGGATTCTATATAAAATAAAATATTTAAAATGTTTAATTCGCCCTTATTAAATAAAAAACTCGCTCTGAATTAACGTTTTGTTAGAATTTTTTGCTTTTTTTTATAGAGGAATTTAAAAGGCATTTCATATTTCTGATAAATTTCAAATGAATATTCCATTAAATGGAATGAAAATGTAATAAAAAGCTTATTATATAAAATCTCTAGAATAACACGGAATACAAAATTTGTTTTTTATTATTCCAATATCACATCTACAAAATTTAAAAGTTTGAATTAAATCACTTAAAATTAAGTAAATGGATTCTCTGCGAACAACAGATTCTTCGGCTTTTATTTTTAAAGCTTTTAATATTCGCCGTTTAAAATTCAGTTTAATGTGCCACTTTCAATTCACACTCAGGCAAAATCTACGCTAGCAGACGTTAGGTTTTCAAATGGATTTTTCAAAAATGTCGATTAATTTCTGACAGATTTTTCCAAACCAAAAATAGTTTCCTGAAGGTTCAAATAAAATTTCGTTAGCTGAAAATTGGTCAAGAAAAGCAATTTCGTAATTTCTGATCTGAAAAAATCTAATTTTCTACGCCGATGATTTTTAACCAATCAATCGATACCTGAGCGAACTTAACTTTCTCTAATCTTCGTTCTAAAATACTTTCCATATTGACTCTTGCGTTAAATTTACCAAATTCCTTTCGATTTACTAGAAGCGTATCTAATTAAAATGATAATACATGTAAGCTCGTAACGAAAGTGAAATAAGATTAAGGAAACGCTCGAAATTTAATTTGGTTTTTCTATGGGACAACGGATATTTTACGTAGTTATTAACTTGGTTTAATTTACAGTACGCCAAGGTAATTTGATTCATAAATGAAGATAAATGTACAAATTTCGTTAGTGAAGTTCATGAATAAAATTTCGCTTTTATAATCTGAGCTATATTTTACTAAAAGCCAGAGTAAATAAAAGCAAAGGATGTTCAATTTGTATAAGAGAATAAGAGCAAAAAAGTAAAAAGAGACCACGTACTAAAAAATTTTACCTCGACTAATTTAATTTGATAATTCAAAGATAAATGGGTAATACCATGAGATCGAAAAAAAAATGATTCTGAGCAGGCCTTGACTAGTACAACACGATTGGCTACACTGGTTCTAGAATGCCTATGAATTATAATGTGACAGTGACATTTCAAATGTAAGTCAGTTTTGCAATCTTGTTTCCAGAATTATTTAAGTTTATCGTTGTAATACTAGTGAAGGATCACATTTTGAACACCTACTCTAACATTCACCTTAGTTTTCAGTTTGTTCCCTAAATAAATACTGTTTTGTGTTTTAATTTATTTGACATTTATTAACCTCTAACCTACTGCCACATTTTGAAATCAGTCTTGCCAATCGTGTTGTACTAGTCAAGGCCTGCTCAGAATCATCTTTTTTTCGATCTCATGGTATTTAGAGTACAAAGTTGTACGAACGTACCTTTTATCTCTAGCTGTTTTTACGATTATGGTCTGATTATCCCAAAACTAAGCACTTTTGTTCATCAAACAAATTAAGATCTGAGCTACCTTGCTCTGAAAATGTAATTAGAAAAGTGCCCGGGGTGCTTTTTGGGCTTTTATGTGCAGGAGGTGGATAACTTAACGTTTCATTCTTAAAAATCTTGTTAGCTGTTAACTATGAAATACGCATGTTAAAAGGAAAGGAAGAAATACGAGCACAGAGCGCTTTGTTGAAAAAACAAAAAATCCGGTGGGAAGTGTAAGGTGGTTTATTATTTTTTCCTCCTGCTTTGGCGAATTAAAATTTACTGGGCGTTGTATGTCAGCTATTTAGATTTTGGGTTGCCTTAATAGACTTTAAATTACTTTATTCCCCGAATCTCGTCTTTAAAAGAAAATTAAATAATTCTACCTTCTGCTTTTAGAGCATTTATTCTCAATGGTTTCTGAAATAAAATAGTGCCAAAGAATACGCCATTTGTTGTCTCAAGATTAAAATTTTAATACATTGAATTATTCATTAAAATACTAAATTTACATAATTGCGTTGATCATAAAGTTGATTATAATTTTAAAACGTAAATAAAGATTAACTTTGAATTCTGCATAAAATATTAACGAGAAGCTGAAAAACACACGAAAGAGTTGGATTTTCAGAGGAGCTGTTTTGTTTTGTTTTTAAAGAAAATATTATTCAATGCACCCCATTTAAAATTGATTTGGTTTTATATATTGATATACCGAAGTTTAAGCTTTTTCAAAAAGGTAATACGAAAACAAGAGAATATATGTGATTGATTTTCTTAATAAACCAAGTGGCAGATTTAAAAATGTACGTAACATTTTATTGAAAACAATATTTTAGAGGTGAATAAAAATATCTGAAAAATATTTGGAAAGCTTTTTACATGTAGACATGTTGTTTATATTTAGGTACGTAACTTCACAAAGCTTTTGTTTTAGGCTATACAGCTTTGGGTATATACAGGGTGTTCCGTATCGTTACGTTCAAATTTTGGGAGCATAAAATATACTTTTTTCTATAGCAGCTGTTAAAGTGCTACTTTATCTATTAATTTGAGTAGATAAAGTAGCACTTTAACACCAAGGGTAGATAAAGTATTACTTTAACAGCAAGGGTAGATAAAGTACTTTATTTTTTGTTTTTAACCCTAAAACGCCCATACTAATGACATTTTAAAACGTGACTCGATTTGTAATTTTTTAAACGACAATGTCAAATAAATGTCAAATAAAATTTATTTTATGTTTTTCCTTTAAAATAAATTCTATAGAAAAAAATAGAGTATTATACACGACGATAAAATTTAGTTATATTCTCGAGCGTAATTAGCGTCTCGACTAGCGTCTCGACGCTAAAATACGCCCTCGAAGATAAAATACAATTTTATCGTCTTGTATAATAAATAACTATAATTCTAAGGCTAAAAAACACAAAAGTAGTAGGTCGATCTTTATTCGGTCTGAAGTTACAGGCCTTTGAAATTATAAACCATTAATAATCAGATCTAAGTTCATAAACCAAATAAAATCTTATCTTCATAAATTTTTAATTAAACATATTTTCAAAATGCCCTTCTCCTAGCTGAATACAAGCTTGTGCTCGTTGACGTAGCATAGTTACCTTGATTTTCAAAATAAACATTTGTGAAATAGGTTTTGAAAATCAAGCCAAAGACTATGATTGATCATAAGAAGAGACATGTGGTTGCAAATAGATGGTGCACCAGCACATTTCGGAATTGCTGTCCGGAATTTCATGAACAACAATTATCCACGATGGATTGGCCATGGTGGTCCTGTTGCATGGCCACCTAGATTATTTATGGTTTATAATTTCAAATGTCTGTAACTTCAGAACGAATAAAGATTGACCTGCAACTTTGGCGTCTTTTAGTCTTTTAGTCTCCCAAAATTTGAACATAATGATACGGAACAAGCTGTATATCAGAATTTTATACCCGGAATTAATATTTTATGAGCGAAAGCTTTTATAAAGATTAACGTTTTATGAAATGCCTAATAAAAATATTTTTACAGCGATTAAGATTTGTTGTTTATGAGTTAAATTTAGCAATTTTTTATTTTATTTGATTCACGATATTCAAGAATTTAGTGATTTGCTTGGAAGTTGCAGTTCTAATTTACTAAGTTATATATTTATGGATCTAGACCTACTACAGGTGTGCGAAAGTAAAAAAGAAGAAATTTAAATGCCCAGCAAAAATTAAAAGTTCGACTGCAACTAGGAGTTAAATCTGTTTTTTCTATATGGGTGCTAGAATAACTCCATTCTAGCACCCAAATGACGTCATTTGAGTGTTAGAATAAGTCGTTGGCGTGCTAAAATAGACTAGTAAAATTTACTGTATTGATGTTGGTAGCGTTGAACTATCTATCAGCTGACATACGCCAAAAAATAAATTTCACGAAGAACACACCCAATTAATAAATAACAATGAAAAAGAAGTTTAATTTAAATTATTACCGTGAAAAGTAAAATTATTATACACATTAACAGTTACATGTGATGTGACACCATGTAAATTCTCAACCAACAAAATATTTTGATGAACATTAGTGTTGCCTATAACAGAAATGTTTCTATTTGTGCCATAATCAAACCGTTGTTGTGAAATGGTGGAACATCCAGGTAAGGCTGAATCAGCTTGCTTACACCCAAGCATTTGTGCCACTTAATAACCAAGTAAAATATTTTCGGAAATTCCTTGTATGTTATTTTGCTAGCGCCACTCTTCAAATTTTTGAAATTCTTTTTCATACTGGGATTTGGACTTGTCCGGCAATAAATTTTCTAACGTTTTTTGTGCAATTTGCCTAATTTTCGGCGGTGTTAGTGATAAACTTTCTTTTGCATTCATTTTCAAATATTAAACGCGAAAGTAAAAAAACTGACGTTTCAAATTAATTTTTTTCACAGCCGCCTAAAATTACGCCACCTAAACGTCACCAACCACCGCAAAATTCCCTAGATTTAAAATTTTAATTTTTTAATTTATAAAATGGTATAAAATGGAAAAATAGAAAAAATAGTATAAAACACTCGTTGCAGAAGGTCCTTCAAGCACTCATTTGTTCCTCAACTCGCCGCTATGCGGCTCGTTTCGGAATTTCAAATTCGTGCTTGAATAGATGCCTTCTGCAACTTGTATTTTAATATACTATTCTGCCGATAACGAATGACTTTAGGTTATCCAGATATTGTATTGGAAATTTTCCCTTTCACGAGTTTGTTGTCTTTTGTTTCTATCATTCTCTACTTTCTCATTTTCCTGTCTGTAAACATTTATCTTCCATTGCTGATTTTATATAGTTCTCCCATTTCAGAGCAGGTCTACCTCTTTTGTTTCTTCCCTGTGGAGACCATTGCATTATTCGCTTAGGCCATCTGTGATTCGGCATCCGTTGTATATACTATCACGTGCAAAAGTAATGACACGCCTAAGATTTGTTATTGCATGATAAACAGCCTTGCAGCAGTCGATTAGTAACTTGGGCAGAACCATAAGACCTTGTAGGTAGAATTAACAAGTTAGAATAAGAAAGTTACTCATCGACTGCTGCAAGGCCGTTTATCATACAATAACAAATCTTAGGCGTGTCATTACTTTTGCACGTGAAAGTACGTGCCCATACCATTTGAGTGCCCGGTTTCATGACATGTGACATTCATTTTTCTCCATATTTCTTCATTCCTTACTCGATCGTATCGTGTTAGCTGTAGGCTTTTTCTTATGAAGTCGAGTTCCACAGTACAAATTTTATTTTGGATTGCCGTTGTAAGTGGCCACATAGCTTTTTTTTTTTTTAGGTTCTTGTCCTATGATGTTATTCCATATTAACCCATGGATCGCTTTTGTTGCTCTTTTTCCCATCACTTTACGGGTCTTAATGTCCCGTTCACACGTTCCTGCTGAGCTTATAATATAACCTAAATATTTAAAATTCGTACATGCTTTGATATTTTCTTCCTCTACTTGTATATCCAAAGATATTTTGCCCGTGCTTAGGTATTTTGTTCATAAACAATCCCCATTTCTCATATTCCTTCCTTAGTTTACTGAGCATGTATGTTAAGTCCTCTTCAGCTTGTGCAAATATAATCGGGTCGCTTGCGTACAGAAGATAATGAAAAGTAGTGTATCCGACTGCGAAACCCATACCTAAACATTTTCGGTGCCAGGTGGGCAAAGCCTGTTAGATGTAAATATTGAAGAGCAGGGGTGACAGGCTGCAACCCTGTTTTAAACTTCGAGAGTGCTGGGGGTTACTTTGTTTGCTATTTTTATTTGTGTCTTTGTGTTGCTGTATATTTTCTTCGTTAAAATGATTTGCTTTTCATCTATATTCTTTTCTCTCATCGCATTCAACAAATGATATCTGGGCACGCTGTCATATGCCCTTTCCAAGTCTATGAAGGTAGTATATACAGGGTGTTTCATAACGTACGGAGGAGACTGAAAGAAAGAGAGAAAGAGTAGCTATAGGGGACCAAAATAAAGTTATTTTCTTAATTTTTTTGTGTTCCAAGGGTTGCTTGATAATCATATCCAATTACGATTTGTAAATATTAGATAATTGTTGATATTTCATTCGTTAATTAAAATAAGTATATTAAACCATATATTTTAGGATTTACAGGTATCTCGTTTTCTTCAAAAAATTCTAACTCAGAAAATTCACTGTTACTGTTACTACAAGAAAGTCGGAGCGCTTACCACAGACAATTCTAATCAGATTGTATAGAAAAATCAAGAATTTTAAGCTGATTATGATCCTGATTTTTCTGATCTAAATTTGGCATGCTGATTCAAGATGTTAAAATTTGATTTTAAAGATATCCAAGTTTGTTTTAAATTATAACCACGTACCTGAAAAGAATTTCATTTACTTACATGCCAAATTAGATCGAATCCGACTTTATGCAATTAGAAACCTTGGTTTATGAATTGCATTTTATTCAGAAGAAGTCACTTGGGCGATCTTTGTTCAACTAGAATTTATATCTTAAATTGTAATAATTACTAAGACACTTAGAGACTTGAAGTTTTTGAATATGATACTGTAAGATTCGAATTTCAGTTGAAGAATGAGGTTTTAATATTTATGTTTAATTACCATGCTAAATAAATACCCGCAATTTCAATTTCAAAACCGAATTTAAAAATTCCGGAAATATATTCTTTTTCAAATCGGATCAACCACTTTAGATCTAAAATGTTAAACTTAATTAAGGTTTAAAATTCGGATTTCAGAATCTGATTTTAAACAGCCAGTTCTGGATCCGAGATTCCATGCAGGTTTTATTTAAAATCTTCATTCGGGATATAAAATTTGTTTATTAGTTACTATTTCTTTAATAATAATAATAATAATAATTTTATTGTTCCATTAGACACTACAGTGTATCGGAATCATCAATTTAAAAACATACATATGTGTACAGGGTGGGCATAATTGGATGTTTTAATAGGGCATCTCGGTAACCATAAGAGATAGAGGAAAACGAGTGGCCAAGTCTCGATCTCTTTTTTCGAGATATGTTTAGTGGCGAAAACAGAAATTGGCTATCTTCTTTTGTTTTTGAGTTAGAGCCCAAAATTTACTTTTTCGACTTTTTTTGATATCCTCATAACTCCCTTGTTTTTAACAATAGCAAATTACCGTTTTGATATTATTAAGGCACTTTCTTAAGGAGAATCTACTGGTTTAATCAGATTTTAAATTTATTCATTTGTTTCTCATTTATAGCATAAAGTTGTATTTTTTTATATGGAAGTCATAGTAGGCAATGAAGTGGTTAAAAAGAGTATTTTTTTTTCTTTTCAAAAATATATAGTTTGTTCGAGATATTTCCATTATCTACATAAGAAATGTCAAAAAGCGTATTTTATTATTCTTTTTTTAACGTTTAAGCCCTATCTAGTTGTCCTTGACAAACAAGAAGCTGCAAAAAAGAATTTGCATGTTCTGTCATCTAGTAGGCTAGAAAAAGCAAAACTACCAAATAGTTTGACAAGAATAATCTAATAATAACTAAATCTGTTTTTAACATCAAATTATTTAAGAACTACAAAAACTTTTCAAATTGTTCGCCGTCATTGGCCACACACAAATTGCACCTCCGTAGCACACTATTCACTGCATTCTGAATATGGATATTCGATATTGACTCTATGCAAACCTGGAAATTTTGCCTTAATTGGTTGCTGTTATTATTGTCCATTTGGTAGAGATGATCTTTGATGTATCCCCAAAAAAAGAAATCAAGAGGAGTTAAGTCCGGAGAGCGCGCTGGCCATCATACTGGTCCATTGGTCCCAATCCAGTTGTCACCAAAGTTAACATTTAGCAACTCAGACACTATTCTGGTGTTATGAGGTAGAGCTCCATCCTGTTGAAAGAAATAATTTCTTCTTTCGACAACTGGGAGTTCGTCCAGAAAGTTGTCGATAATATTTTGGGTCAGTATTTGGTGATACCTCTGACCATTTAAATGTTCTTCATAAATTTGTAGGCCCAAAATCCGATTTTCAAGTATGGCACACCAAACACTAAAACCGAACCACCCTTGGTTCTGAATGTCTACCGTTATGTGTGAATTGACATCAGACCAGTAATGGTGATTGTGCCGATTAAAAACTCCCGCGCTGTTGATGTAGGCCTCATCTGTCCAAATGGTTTTTCTAGAAAATATAGGATCTTCAAGACATCGTTGTTGATACCAGTTGCAAAATTCCAGTCGTCTTTGCGAGTCTACCTGCTAGAAGCTGCTGCTGCTTTCTTATAGCATGGGGCCTGAATTGTTTTTCTTCAAAATTTTTAAAGCACGACGCCGTGAAACTCCAGTCTCAGCTTCAATTTGGCGACTTGAAGTTGAAGGGTCTACAACAACAGCTGCTATAACATTAATGGTTGCATTGTCGGCATCTTCAATATTGTAATTTTTGGGCCTTGGTTTGGTAAATGACCCATAATCCATTAGATTTTCTTTTAATCGTTGAAAAATATACTTATGAGGTTGTCTTCGTTCAGGATAACGATTTAAATATGTTTGAGATGCTATATCAGCACTATTGTTACTTAAAATAAAACATTCCAACATATCGTATTTCTCGTTGTTTTCGTATGCCATTTTAACACTTTTCCACCATTACAAACAGATTATGTCATCAGCACTGTAAACAATTTTCAACTGACACTTATTGCTATTTTCTGGAAGTTGTCAAACTATTTGGTAGTTTTGTTTTTTCTAGCCTACTAGATGACAGAACATGCAAATTCTTTTTTGCAGCTTTTTGTTTGTCAAGGACAACTAGATAAGGCTTAAACGTTAAAAAAAGAATAATAAAATACGATTTTTGACATTTCTTATGTAAATAATGGAAATACATATCTCGAACAAACTATATATTTTTGAAAAGAAAAATAAATACTCTTTTTAACCACTTCATTGCCTACTATGATTTCCATATAAAAAAATACAACTTTATGCTATAAATGAGAAACAAATGAATAAATTTAAAATCTGATTAAACCAGTAGATTCTCCTTAAAAAAGTGCCTTAAGAATGTCAAAAGGGTAATTTGCTATTGTTAAAAACAAGGGAGTTATGAGGATATCAAAAAAAGTCGAAAAAGTCAATTTTGGGCTCTAACTCAAAAATAAAAGAAGATAGCCAATTTCTGTTTTCACCATTAAACATATCTCGAAAAAAGAGATCGAGACTTGGCCACTCGTTTTCCTCTATCTCTTATGGTTACCGACATGCCCTATTAAAACATCCAATTATGCCCACCCTGTACATATACAGTTAAATTGTAAAAATTCTTCTACAGAATAAAACGTATTACTCAATAATAATATTTTTACCTGCTTCTTAAATAATATGGAGTTACTTATATTTTTAACGTGATCCGGTAGGCAGTTGAATAATTTTATTGGTAAAATATAAGAACTGTTTGCACTAAGGGCGAGTGTATGTTTTGGTAAAACTAAGATATTTCTATGACGTAAAGCGTAAGGACTATTATCACTTATTTTAGAAAATTCTGATAAGTTGTTTTTTATATGAACTACTGATTGTAAGATATAAATGGAGACAACAGTTAATAATCCTAAGGTACAGAAGGCCGTCCGGCAGGATTCTCGTTGGGAGAGAGATAAAATGATTCTTAAAATTCTTTTTTGTAAGATCAGCACATCCTTAACATCAGTTGAATTACCCCAGGAAACAGTACCATACGATATGGTACTATTAACATAAGCATTATAGTATGATAACAAGACGGACCTGTCCACACAGTTCCTTAGTCTCCAGAACACATAACATTGAGTCGATAAGGCCCTTATGACTGTAGCGACGTGACCCTTCCAATTCAATTTAGAGTCTAGCTGCAGTCCCAAAAAACGAATATTTTGACTAGTTTTTAGACTTTTTCCATTTAATTTAACTAATAAACTGTAGGGTAATTCAATAGCAGAATAGGATATAAGTTCCGTCTTATCGGTATTTAAAAGGCCATTATCGCGGCAATAGTCCTGCATTCTGGTCACACATTCAGTGGCCATAGAGCTTAAATTTATCAAGTTATCCGCCGATAGTATAACAGATGTGTCGTCTGCAAATAAGGTAACTAAACCTGTATTTAAGACCTTAACGATATCGTTTATGAATATAATGAAGAGCAGGGGGCCAAGAATACTACCTTGGGGGTACCCCTGCTTTCATTTCAAGAGTATTAGAATGTTATTCATCCTTCCTACCGATTCTTAATATAACTTTTTGTGAGCGTTCCGACAAATATGACGCAATCCATTCAAGAGCCAAGCCCTCGATACCGCACGCACCTAGTTTAGTTAAAAGAACATTGTGCGGTACTGTATCGAAAGCTCGCTTAAAGTCAAAGTAAACACCAACAACTTTCCTGGTTAGGTCTAGATTTTGGATTATGGAATTATTTGAAAGGACAAGGGCATGTTGCGTGGATAAACAGGGACGAAAGCCAAATTGGGAGTCAGTTAAAATTTTGTTATCCCTCACATGCTCAAGAAGTCTACTGTAGAACGCCTTTTCATATATTTTGGAGAACACCGATAAAAGAGAGATTGATCGGTAGTTCTCAATCCTCCTATTATCATTTTTCTTTAATACAGGTCTTATTATAGCTTTTTTAAGGTAGGCAGGAAAAATGCCCGTTTTAAATGAATCGTTAAAAAGCTCCGTAAGCACGTGAGCAATAAAGTCAGTAGCGATAGCCAAAAGAAAACAAGGGATGTCGTCAATACCGGCTGATGATTTAGCTCTAATAACACTACGTATGATGCTACACATTTCTGGGACGCATACAGGTTCCAAATTTAGAGTTCTTAGTATGATCGGAAGAAATGGAAGAACTGGATGAAGGAAACTGCGAATATGGAACCCAATCCGATGCCCTAAAGAGCAAAATGATATGAAAAACAAGAAAAAAGTGGAGATATTTAATGAATCTGCATTAATTTTGAAAAATCTGTATTTAGAAAAATAATATTTAGCCATATGTAATGTACATATTGTTTTAAATTTCAGCTGTTAAAAAAACTATTTATCCCACAAAATTAACCTTTAAAATTTGACCTTTAAAGTTGTACGCCTACTTCAGGCTTCAAAAGTTTTGCAAACGTAATTTATTTATTTATTTATTAAGTGGATGAACTCTAGGCTTGAGGGTACCAGGTATTTAAACGCACATCAACTACTATTGCAATTAGCACTACCCAACTTAATATAATTAAAATTTTAATTAGGAAATGTGAATATCGATTCTAAAAACGACGAATAAAATCTTGGAGATTTAATTAGTTTGTAAAGAAGCACCAAATACCTAACTCTATTTTTAAATTTTTATTGGTCAGTCAAAATAACTGATCGAAATAATATCTCATTTTAAGTGTGATCATAAAATGTTCGTTGCTATGCTAAAACTTTAGAAATTTTTACTGCGAAAACACAATGTTGTTTTACTGAAATTTCCAACTCATTCCAGCGGTACCTGACTGATTTTGTTGGGTAACTATTCCCAATTTTATTTAATAACAAACAAATAAATCGATCATTTTGGTACAAAAATAAGCGAATAATAATATACTATTTACTTCAGTTTTGAACTATGATATAATCTTAATATTTAACAGCAACGGAAAGGTGAAAATGCGTTTCGGAATTGCCCTAAGTAATTTAAAAACAATTATCATTTTCATTACTGCGGATGTTGATATTAACTTAGGTTAATTATAGTAGCTAAACATTTATACATAGGTAATATTCTACCGTTTGCCGAGTATGCTAAATAATTAATTTTCACTTTGAATTCCCCGAAGACCTTTCTGTAACGAAAATCTTAACTAAGTAATTATACCTTCCTTGACATTGCTATACGAGAAAAGGTTACGTTTGTTTATTTTAATACCAAGCCAAGAAAATCACAAAAGGTTTGTAATGCACGCTACGTCGCGCCTGAAGCGGCGAAGAATCTTTCCTTTTATTATGTAAAGCATCGAACTTTCATATATTCCAGCTCTTTCATATCCTGCATTTTTTCGTATCTACTGAATGGTCTTTTATTTGTACTTGCGAATAACTTGCCGCCATAAAAGTTTAAAATTAAAAAGTACATTTCGTATTAAACCCTTCAAAGGTCGTGGTTCGAGTTCAGATATCGAAGGTTAAATTTGGAAATATGTTTCAGGAAGAAAATGGAAACAACGCTGGTGTTATCGCCGATAAACGCAACAGCTTTACCAACCGAAGATGCCGAAGCAGCCGCAGATAATACAACAACGTTCATAATAGGTTTCGGAATTCTACTCATATTCGTCGTTTTAGGAATTCTTGCGAGCGTATTTTTATGTATTACCCTGAAAAAAGATGCCTATTTATGGGAGGCCGATAGAGAGAGACAATTACAACAGAAAAGCGAGATGAACACCAGAGAATCGGATAGGACGCAAACGAACGAGAAAAACTTGGACAGTACGCAAATTTAATAGTATACTCAAGTGTGAAGTTTTTGAAGCAAAAGAAAATTTACACGAATGTGAGCAGAATGTAGCCAAATTGCTGTTGATACGTAAAATTTACGTCGATGGATTTTGCTCAAGACGCACTCTGATGTCTTGAATGCGAGGTTATTCGAAAATGAACGACAAATATTAGTTTTAAGGAATACTGATATGCTTATTTTTAAAAAATATTATTACGTGTAAAAATGGCCCTTGAAGTATAACATGTGGTACATTTTTCTATTGTTTTGTACCTTCTTGTAATACTGGTAGTGGTAGTTTTTTAATACTGTAAAATACTTATTCTGCTCGTTTAACTTTTCCATTTACAGCGCTGTGAGCTAGAATTAAAAAAAATGTCATATAACTTCCTTTGCACTTTTAAATAAATCGCATGTAAGTACGAACTTTTTAAAATATTTAGCGAAACTTCAGATTATGTGGAAATTTCTATCTGAAAATGATTGGGATTTGAACATATGTCCCCTCAGGTGCAAAAAGAAACTTTTACGCTACAACCATCAATTATGAAGAGGCCTAATTTTGAAATTTTATGTTTCGCCACAATCGTTGAATAAAATCTTTAAATCCCGAATTCTTTTTTTCAGTTAAATTTAAATCGACCTATATCCGGTGAATAACGTAAAATTAGCTTACAGACTTGAACTAAAGATAATTAAGAGAAAAAAGCTCTTTCGATGGCCTGATTAAATTTGACAGTAATGCGGTTTGAGTCTGCTTTGAATGGGAATTAAATCAATAATCCCATCCCATTCCTTTTTTCGCCCTTATTTATTACTTATGTGTGCGAGTATATTGATAAAATTGTAAACAATCATCGTATTGTAAAAGGTTTCTTTTACTATTTTTAAACAATTATATCCGTACGTGTACCTTAAAAGAATAATAAAGACTACTGCGTTGTTTTAAGGTTTTATTTTTATATGTACATTTCTGATGAGTAGTTGATCAGTTTAAATTTACATAGCATCACATATTACTACAGAGTAAAGAATACAATTCTTTCTTTAATACATGATATAACAGAAAGTAGGAAGAAGGTATTGTGGGTACAACAGGAAAAAAGGTTCTTAAATAAAATTAAGGACAAATAAATGATCGACAAACATGAAACGAAAACTCAACATAATTTTTTGTTTGTGATAATACAGACATATTTTTCATTAAAAATACAACAATAGGTACCAAATTCTTAAATTTGTAAATTAAGTACATCAAAAATATTCACAAAGTAAAACTTATCAAACAATTTTGATTCTTATTATTTAAATCCTTTCTCATGTTCCATGAGATTTCCAGATGTTTCTAGAAACTGATTCCTAGTAAAGATTTTTTACTTTTTAAACTCTTGAAAAACGAATTTCACTTTAAACAAAAACAAGGACATCGGTTTAAGAAACGTAACAAATTTTTTCAGCGTAAATGCTGTTAAATTAACTGAACTTAAACTTACAATATATAATTTGCATTGAAAAAATATCTTTATAATCGCTCAAAAGCGTCCTTTAGTACATAGATTTTTTTTTTTTTAATTTAATGATCTCCATCACCTTCACTAATCTTCCTGCCAGATTTTCCACGTTGTCTGAGAACGAGGGGACTCAGCGCTTCGTTTGGTTCCCCAGTAATGTGGTTAAAATCCACGTTAGAAAAAGCGTGGTTTATCATTTCCTCGAATTTATCTCTAAATATTGCCAACTGCTTTAAAATCTTAACATCCTGCAAAATAAACTCTTTTCACTACGTAAAACGATTAAAAAATTAATATTCTAACACGAATCGAAAGGTTAAATACAAAAGTAACAATTCTAAAATTTAAATCTGCATGTGTAAGTTTGGCTGATGCGATTTCAATTATAATTTATTATTAATTGTATGCCTTTTACCACAAGAAATAACCAGGCTTATTATGATTAAATCTTGATGCAATTTGAAGTTGTGCTATGAATTTGAAAGGCTGATTATCAGATCTTCGGTTTTAACTGGAATTTGAATCTTGATTACGGATTAACAATTACGATTTTGGTTTAGAGATTAGAATTTCAAATTCTCAAGGGGAATTCAAACCTTTATATTTGATTACAATTTGTTTCAAGTTCGAATTGGAAAATTCACTTTAAGGACAAAAAAGCAACATAAAAGTAACATGGATGGTCTTTATATTATTAAAGTTTCAAATTACTATTTGAAACTTTAATCATGACTGAATATCTGAGTTTTATATTTCCATTTTAGTAAGGCTGTCTTTGGGTAGAATCTTGTTTGTATTCGTAATATTTATACTGATAAGTTGCAAATTTTAAATTTGGAATTTAGAAGTGGAGAAAAACATCTTTTGGAACTTTACAACTGAACTTGCTGCTTGTAATTTTCAACTTAAATACAAATTCAAAGATGGATCACCACATCATAATAGTCAGTCTGAAGATTTGAATTTTGATTCTAGAATTCTATTTTAATCTTCTTTTGTCAGATCTGCAGTTGAAACCAGAATCATTATTATGCCAAATGGCAGATTTTCATTATTGTTTGGTTTTGAAATTTTTTGTGGAAATCTTAAAGGAATATTTAAACGATTTATTATTAACGGACTGAAAGTTCGAACTCACTATCTGTATCTTTGAATTTCCACTTTGAAGCACAAGATATTGTGAAAACTGACAATTCAAAATGATATTGGAATCCTCATCTTACAGAAAACTTACCGTAAAAAACTCAGATGAACAACAAATTATGTGGCGAAAATCGTGCACAACTTCGTTCAAACTTGCATATGCTTTGTTCTTCAATTTTTTTAATATCGTACTTAAATCTGTGGGATTTTTTACTTCCTCATCATCTGACTAAAAATTAATAAAATTAGCATTTCAACAGCTGACGCCAATTTCTTGTAAATCATACCCGGGAGAATGGAATTTTAAGATTAATATGTAAAGCAAAATCAGTACGTTCCAATTCTTTAATAATCCTATCAACAATCGTCAATGCAGCTTCTGTAAGTCCTCCAGTTTTATATTCCCAAGTATTAGCGAAGTTTCTTCGAAAAGTTGAGTAATTTCTAGGCGTGGGACGGTTCCTGTATGTTCTGGACGTAACTTCGAGTTCATTGCCAGGTGTGGAGTTACAACATGAAACCATTACTTCGTTGGTTTTGATTTTTCCTATAAATTAAATTTAGGACGATTCTGTAAGAAGTTAAATATAAAGATTACCAGAACCGGAAGGTTGTAACAAATCGTCTGTTTGTGGCATGTTTTCTTCATCTGCATCGTGCACGACGCAGTCAAAGAGATTCATTTCATTGTTCAGCCAACTTTCGATTTGTTTGTTCTGTTGTAGAGCTATGTCGTATAATTTCTCCATGTTATTAGTTGCACTTACTGATGAAGACGATTCTTCATTTTGTTTAATGAATTCAGGTGTTATATTCTGAGCTGTTTGCCAAACTTTGTCACGCAGCATGTCAGAAGCATAATTGTCTGATTTTTCATTTATCACTTTACGATGGTGAACTGAAACATTTTGTGCCGTGTCAAGAAATTCAATTGATCTCGGACTATTTGTATTAGATTGACTGGACTGTTGCTTTGTGGGTACATTGTAACTGCCAGGTTTCATATAAACACGACTTTCACTGTCTGAATCCTCATCCCGTGGTGAAACTTCAGTACTTTCTGAGTTTTGGTTACGACTTTCTCCTATTTCTGTAGACGTAGTTGTTGTAGGTATATGTAAAATACCTGGTATTCCTTTAAGAGCCGTCATTTCTTTATTTGACAGTTTTCGCTCTACAGTTTGTGTTGTCGATTCAGTCAATATTTGAACTACTTTTCTGGGCGTTTCTTGAAGAGGAGAAGAATTTCTCGCTTTGGCCATAACATTCGTTGTAGATGTTGAAGTAGAAGGGCCAGGATTTGAATGAGGCTGAATGTTACTAAGGTTTAGATTTGGTGAAGAATTGGCTTCGTCCAGTTTATAAAACGTTTGTATGAGATAATGAGTCAGTTGTTTCGTACATTTTTCCCACTTAGCATAGCAAGCTCTAAATTCGGGTGATATTTCACGATCTATCTTACCAAGATTTCCATCTTTATTTCCTAAGTAACCTCTTAAAATGCACCAGCAGTTAATAGCTCTGACGAAAGCAAATATAAAATCTTTAGTTGCCCATGGAACTCCTTGCGAGTGAATATTCGAAACAGTAATATTGGGTTTCATTACTTCACTACGGGTACGATTGCACAAGTTCTGTATATTTTTAAAACACGGCCTTTGTTCGTTACGTTTTGCGATTGTTTCCCCGATGAAACAGCCATTGTCTAAATATTTGATGTAATTTTCTGTAGATAAACTGGCAACTTGAGCTGCAGTAAGGTTTTTAAAGTTTTCTTGTAAATTTTCAGAAAAATTCACTGAACCATAAGCATTATTCAAAGCAAGTGGAGTGCACTGCAGTAAAGAATTACGATTGTCAGGTTTGTTTTTATCTGAAATTTGCCTCTGCTCGTCATAATCTTGACTATCCAGATTTCTACGATCTCTAGGAGGTGGGCCAAAAGCAAGGTCGACCGTGGATGGCGGGGAATGGCTCATGCTTTGTGGTAAATGCTGAGCCAACTGAGGAGGCAGTGGTACGTTATAAGCGGGGTTCAAATGCAACTGAGTATATTGATAATGATGGAGATACGAAGGTCTTGGAATCGGAGTGGGTTGAGCCAAAAGCGGAGGACGATATCCTGGCTGATAATAAGGATACATGACGTTGCTACAAGGACAACAGAGATGATGCATGTGAACCTGCAAGGTATGTTGTGCTGGTATGTTGTCTTGCCTACTTTGATCCATTGTCATGGGATACATTTTTTTATTTTTTTGAGATAAATTGTAACACTCGTATTGTTCACAACCAAAAGGGGATGGTGTTTCTGAAGTTTGAAGGGGTAAAGTTTTTTCGGATTGGCTACGCTTGCGTTTGTTATGTTTCAAATGTGAATATTCATTTTCAGTTTGTGTACAGTTGTCTATGTACTGCTTGTTATTCCGATACGATGAATAATGCCCGAAAATAATTGATTTTAGAAACTCATCGCCTTCTTTTGTTAACAAGTAGCGAGGTTCTATTGATGGATATGCTTTGTATAGATTTGCTAGTAATTCGTCACGTAACTGCGCTAAAGTCTTTTTGCTACACTTCTCATTGTTGAATAAATTTTCAATTTCTGGAAATGCTTCGGGAATTATAATGGGCGACGTATAGCAAGTTTCTGTACTAATTTGGGATAAAGTGGAACTTAATGTAGTTGACGGAGAATTACGAAACGCAAGTTCTGGTTGCACCGTCTGATGATCTTGACTGTCTACTTGATCTGAATGAATTAAGGGAGTTTGTTCTGAACCTAATGAGGACAGTAAGGAAGCTGTTTCTTGGGAAGGATGGGTTTCTTCGCTTATTGCCAATGTATTATTACGAAAATTATTTAACACTGGTTGATAATTTTCGTCTGATTCACCTGGTGATTCATTGGAACGTACAGACGATCCTGTTTGACACAAACTAGTTGAAGCTCCTTCTGAACCTGAAATACTTGCTTCGTCAGCATTGGAATTGAATGAATTATCAATTCTTTGAGTATTATCGTTTATTGGCGATGTCAAAAAAAGATTTAAGAAAGGATTGCGAGACCGATTCGCAATTTCCTGAAAACTATTGTTTGTTAATGGTGTATTAACTCTAAACTGATTTGGAAGTGACGAATGAAAAGGCTCTTGTAACGTATCGTTAGGTATTATTAATGTATGAGGTTGAACTTGATTTGAGAAAAGACTGCTTGGTGGACAGTTATGTTCTCCAGGACTATTATTTATCACTGGTTCTGCTGAGTAAGGAGGAACAAAGTGATTTTTAAAAATTTGCTGTATGTAAGCCCGTAAGCCGTAATTATTGCGTTCTAATACTGTGTAACTCGGATCTAACTGAAACTGACGAGGGTATTCTTGAGGAGTGGTTGTTGTTGCAAACAATGTTATGCCTGACTGTTGATTTACTTGGTTTAGGTCGAAATTATACGGAGTATTCTCTCCTGTGCTATTTAAAGCGTGCCGATTCGATTCAGGCAGCGTGGTGCTCCTTTTGGCTTTTTGATTACGACGATGCCTTTCTACTAACGTTGTGTCTGTAACAGCACTCTCACTTGATTTTTTATTTAAATTTGTAAATTTCAAATTATCTTCAAGAATATATTACTTGGTTCTTTATTTTATTTAAATTAGTGATTTGTAGCCACGTTCCTTGGTCTTCCTGAATGTTGGTTGGGATTTCTGAGAAAGTCTTGTCTATCCGATAGTGTAGGACGCAAGAGAAAGATTTAACTGAATTATGTGAACAAGTATCTGGATCTATTCTTTCGGGTAAATTATAAATGTCTTCTTTGTTTTCACAGACTGTAAATGGGGCGTTGGTTGGGGAGAATTATTAAAATGTATAGGTGGAGTTAAATGCGCACAACAAGATAAACTGAACCGGTCGGATAGTTCGGGATGCTGATTCTTCCTCGAAACCATGCTTGTACTTGAAGCTACAAGGAAAATTAAACTTGTTTATTTTGTTCATTAAGGATTGCAATCTGCGTTAAGATTGATTCAGTAAAAAATTTAACTTTAAGTTGAAATACGGAAAACTTTACAGCTTTTAAAGAGCAGTTCTCGTCAACTATTTTCCCATAAAAGGGAATATCTTATAACGTATTTTAAACTACCGCAAATTCGTGGAATACTTTAGAAAAAGTCAAGCTTTGGATAGAACGGTAAATATAGGAAAATATGGTCGCGACTTTTGTGTAATAGGGCTGAATCTTACTTTGTATTCTTGAAAGTATTATTTACTGAACCATATATGTAAGCTGTTATTTTATATCATAAAAAAGGAGACACATACGAAAACAGGAAAGCCGCAGAAGCTGGAGGAAGCAACCATTTTAGCTGATTTAATTTTCAAACTATTTAATAGGTACCTGCAAGTAAAACCTTTATTAGATATACTCAAACTTATTGATTTACAAAGTTCAGGATATTACCTTTTAATTAAAGTGAAAAAATCGCTAGTTTATAAGTTATTATTAATGCCAATACACGTAATTATTGAATAATACCAAAACATTTAATGAAACATCTTTATTTATTAAAACGAATATACTGAAATTAATTACCAATATTAAAAAGAGTTATTTGGTCGGATAACAAATTATCCTTAGAAGTGCCGTTCATTAATTACTGATGCATATGCAAAATTTTGTAATTTATGGATCTGAATCGTAGCTGGAGGGTTATGTTTCCCCATTACAAATTTTGCTGAGTTGAATATTTGTAATTTAAGATGAGGTATGAGAACCTCATATGTAATATTATGCGTTCATGTTACTGAATATTTAAATAGAAATCATGCATTAATTTAGTTAGAGGGTTTTTGTTAATGAAGGGCCTCTTAAAAATAATTGATTTATGAAAGACTTGTTTACATTCATGTGAGTAAAGAGACTTGTTTCGCTGGCTTATAATTTAGTGGAGCTTATTGTGGAAGATTTCTCAATTTTTGTTTTAAACTCTTTGCTATAAATATGTTAAATAAAGATATTCAATACTAATTTGGTTAAGTATAAATTTTAATATATTTGGGTGGTATTTCTGATGCAGTAGATTGAGAGTATGCTTCGTGACATGGAAAATCCTGCTAGTTAAGATGATCCCTAATAATCGTTATCTTCCATCTAAATCCAAATATTAAACTTAACAAAATATAAACTTTATTATTTTCTTAAACAGCAAGGAATACTAATGCTCCGAAAAAGATGAATTTAGGCTTTTTATCCTTTTGACCAATACTAATGCGAGAACTAAGCTTGAATTAAGAGGAGGACTTCCAAATAGTTTTCGACCGTTAATCTTAGGAATACAAGGATCTAATCAAAAAATTACTGTAGAGTTTTTTAAAAACTTGCTTCTCCAAGATAATGTAAAAGGCATTGGAAGGAACCAAGAAAACAATGTAATTTTTGGTCAAAGGATATTTCAACCAAACAGAAACAAGGTTCAACAGCAGTCACAAGGTAAAGGGCCTCGCTGTTTTGGATGTAACAAATACGGTCATATTAAGCCAAAAGTCCGAAAAGGAGAGAAGAAAAAGTTCCGAATATAAAGCTGAAAACAGAAGAGCGTTCCTTGCAGCAGCGTGTGGTGGTAAGAATTCAAAAAACTTTTGGTATCTGGATTCTGGTTGCACATCGCATATGACACCACGAAAAGATTTAATTGAAAATTACGAAGTTGATGGAACCAAAAAAATTGGAATTTCCAATGGGGGACAAATGGCAGTATCCGGCAATGGATCGGTTCGACTTCCACTTACTACTGGTAATACAGCTGTCGCAAAAGAAGTATTTCATGTCCCGGACTTAGCAGTAAATCTTTTGTCGGTTCCAAAAATTGTTAAAAAAGGTAAAACCTTAATATTTGACGATGAAGGTTGTAGGATCGTTAAATGCAAAATTGAAGTTGATGGTGAACAAATCATTGGAACGGCAACCCTTGACAGTGACATGAATGTATCGACTGGATGCATATGAATTACGATCGCCCTTTACAGCAGCAACCGTATCTTCTCAAGAACTTTGGCATAGAAGATTTGGACACCTGAATCAGCAGTCCATGATTTTGCTGCAAAAGCACATGTGCACAGGCATAAATTTACTCCCCAAACCGAAGGCACAATGTGTGGCTTGCGTTAAATGTAAGCAGAATAGATTACCTTTTTTAACATCTACAAAAAATATAAGGGCGAACGGTATTCTCGATTTGGTACATTCAGATCTTTGCGGACCAATGCAAATAACATCCATTGGAAGAGCAAAATATTTCTTAACATTTATGGATGATTGCTCAAGAAAATCATTTGTTTATTTTTTAAATTCCAAAAGTGAAGTTGCAGAGAAGTTTGAAGAATTTAGGGCACTGGTAGAAAATCAAACTGGCAGGGGGATCAAAGTGCTAAGAACTGACAATGGAGGAGAATATACTAACAACAGGCTTCTTGCAATTTTAAAATCCAATGGAATTCAGCATCAAACGAGCGTTCCTAGAACCCCGGAACAAAATGGAGCTTCCGAACGTTTAAACCCTATTCTAGTTGAACGAGCTAGGACTATGTTGGTGGATGCCGGTCTACCCACTGATTTGTGGACAGAAGCAATAAATACTGCTAACTATTTACGCAACAAGGCTCCGACTAAGGCTTTAAAAAAGGTGACACCCGAAGGGGCATGGACAGGAAAAATGCCAGACTTGCCACATCTTAAGATTTTTGGATGCACCGCCATGGTTCATGTGCCTAAAGAACTAAGGCAAAAGTCAGATTCAAAATCAGAACCACACGTCTTTGTGGGCTATTGTGAAAACACAAAAGGGTACCGAATAATTCACCCACAAACCCAACGGCTATCTAAAGCATGTGATATTATATTTCTCGAAGACACATTTTATTAAAATAATGCTATGGATATATCTTCACCGCAAACTGTTGAAGAAAGCACACCAACACAGCATCGAATTCCTGGAATAATGCAAGCAGAGCAAAATAATCACTTAGATTTCCGTGCAGATGAAGAACACCAAGAAAATGAAGAGACAAAAGAAATAAGAGCAGAAGAAGCTCAAGAAAATGAAAATCAAGTACAAACAAGATCGAGCCGATTAGTAAAATCAAATCGCAACATCTTTAATTATGATTTCCTTGCCTACTTATCCAGCAGAATTAACATCTAAAGCTGATCCACAAACCTTCGAAGAGGCTATGAACTCTGAAGCAATTAGGGAATGGAAAGCAATGATGGACAGTGAAGTACAAGCTCACTTGACAAATGGTACATGGGAATTATGTGACCTCCCACTGCAAAAGAACAGCCATTGAAAGTAAATTCGAAATTAAATATAAATCAAATGGAAAAATCGAACGTTACAAAGCTCGACTTGTAGCAAAAGGTTGCTCACAAAAATATGGTATCGATTATCAAGAAAGCTTTTCGCCCACTGTACGTCATAGTTCTATCAGATATCTAATCATTGCATTATTAGCTGCAAAGTATGATCTTGAACTAGATCAGATGCATGTAATTTGTGCATTTTTACACTCCAACTTAGAAGAAGAATAGTTATTTGTAATACAAGTGTTGAAAGCTTGCGTTTGCCACACGAATGTGAAGTTTGCAGCACGAACGATAGTGAGTGCTGCAGTCATATGAGTGTGGCAAATACAAGCTTTCAACACATGTATTACACACTATTTTTTCTACAACCACAAAAAATTTAAATATTTCTGCAAAATCAAATCTGACATTCATCAAATGTCATTTATGACATTTTGATTTGCGTGCGGAAAGTAAACAAATTAGCGTGTGGAAAGTTTACTTTCCGCACGCAAATCAAAATTTGAGTGTGGAAAGTTTACTTTCCGCACGCAAATCAGATTTGCGTGCGGAAAGTAAACTTTCCGCACGCTAATTTTCACTTGTTCGGCAAATACTCATTTTCAATACTCGTATCTATGGAGACGAAGTCTGAAAATCCCACTTTCCATGGTGGTTGTAGAAAAACATACATGGAACTACCGGACACATATCATTTCACACACCGTTACTGTCGTCTAAGGAAATTAATTTATGGGTTAAAACAAGCAAGTCGAGCCTGGTACAACAAACTGGACGAAGCACTTAATGAAATGGGACTTTAGAAATCTAAGGCAGATCCATATGTATTTATTTTAGCAATGAAAATGGAAAACTAATTGTTTTGGCCATTTCCATTGATGATGTACTCATATTATCAAATGATAAAAGTAAAAGGAAAGGATCAAAGATGAATTGATGCAACGCTTTAAAATGAAGAACCTTGGACAAGTTCATTACTGTCTCGGTATTAGAATAATACGTGATAGATCTGATGGCACAATCAGTTTGGATCAAGAAAAATATATAGAAGATATGTTAACACGATTTGGAATGAATGAGTTGTCACACCTTCTGACACAAATCAAATACTTACAAAAGAGATGTCACTGAAAACCCCAGAAGAATGCAGAAAAACGGAGAAGGTTCCATATCGAGAAGCAATTGGAAGCTTATTGTATGCATCACAAGGGACTCGTCCAGACGATTAGTTGGAGTTCAAGGAAGCACTGTCTACCACTGAAGCGGAATATCTAGCAGCCAGCGTAGCAACTCAAGAGCTTATATGGCTACGTCAACTTCAAGACGAAATATTGAAGACAACATCCGGGCCAACTAAGTTACTGTGTGACAACAAAAGTAGTACTCTACAACTGGCGACCAATCCGGTTCTACCATCTAGAGTTAAACATATGGACATACGTCACCACTTTATTCGTGAGAAAATTGAACAAGGAGAAGTCAAAATGGAATTTGTCGATACTCGTGAAAATGATGCAGGTGTACTCACCAAACCTGTTTCATCCGATACACTGAAGCAATGTATTCGATTAATGGGGTTTGCATGCAGTGGGGGTGTTAGAATAGCCATGCGATCATTATACATGTTATGAATGTTATGATGTATAAATAATATTTAAATTATTATGTAGTAACTGTACTACTGTACCAATAAATAGTTAGTTGTGTGTTCACTGTTAGGCTGTGTTATCTTTCATTTTATCCTAATTAAACCAACATACAAAAACAGACCGAAGAATGGTTCTGACAGCGTCATAAAAGCTACGTATAGTCGGATTCGATCTAATTTGGCATGTACTGACCGGTTCTGAACACAGTAAATGCTATCTCTTTTAGAGCGGCCATCTGCAAGACTTGCGCTCGCTCTAATAGCCTATACACACTAACAAGCTAGAAAGAGAGCAGTATAACTATACAAGTAACTATACTGCGAAAACCCACATGCCAAATTAAATCGAATCCCACTATAAGTATGTTGAAATTCCCGTTGAAGGCAAGCACAATATAAAAAAAAGATTTTTAAATTTGAAACAAAATCATTAAACTATAAATTCTTCTTGGTATGCAGAAAATTGGTTTATTCAGCATAAACTAAAAGTTAACATGTGAAATGTAACTTGAACGAACCTTGGGGAATATTTTGGCGTGTTTTGCAAAAATAATTGTATTAGTTAATGTCCGATAACGAAACAGAGATCAAGCAGGATTATTGATAATATTATTTCATTAACTGATTTTACATTTCTGAACAATTCATTTCGAGACAAATCTTCTCATTTAATTTACTTTCATCAATATCTCGAGGCATGGTTTCAGATTTCCAATAAACGTCATTAAGTATTGGTTGCCAAGATTCGCATTCGAGAATTTTAACTTTTGACTTTGATTTATGAAACCCTTGCAGAGAAATAATGACAATCTGTTTTTATACGATTTAAAAATAGGTTTTGTCGTTTCTAAATTAAAAAGGCAGCAAAAATGAATTCAACCTACCTGTGTAAATGCAGATATTGTTATAACTTTTCAATTTCCACTTCACACAAAATATATTAGTTTTTAGTTAATTTTGGACACTTTAAAAATGTATTTATTAACTTATTTTGTAAATATTGTCCTTGATTACTTTTTAAACGTAATAACTAAAAAAATGCACGAATATTTAGTTTGTTTGACAGTCAATGCCGTGTTTTGTTTAAAATGTATAAATCATAGTTCACATGTTCAATAATTTCGAAAAATTTCGGTTTTTGGCGCAAATTTTAAAAAACGAAGACATTTGTTGCAAAATCAAAAACCATTGGTAAACGTGTGAGATCCGTCATAGGAAAAATGCAGGAAAGTAAGTCAAATGTTTATGCCTTAACACTAAATGGAAGCTGAAGGGTCAACTTTTGAAAAAGCATTTGAATTTTTATAAAATAAGGTTTTGCCTTACAACACGCATTTTATAAATAATATCTGAAGTTTACTTGGTTGCGTTTTCTTTAAGATGCAGGCTATTACCCCTGCCAACCGGCTACTGTGACTGTAAATTGTACCGATAAAATTTGCAAGGCATTTCTCAGACAAAATTAGAGCATTTTGACCTGATTTACATACATACCCACACTAAAAAATGTCAATCAAAGTTTGCGCTAAAATTTAAAGAAAATTCATTATTTCCAAAAGTATAAAGGCTATGAAGAAAGCTTCGGAACGCTGTAGTAATTTATCAAAAGGGTCATTTTGGTAAAAGATAAAATATCGCTCTACTGAAAGGGTGTGGCGAAGGGCTAGCGGTTAAATTAACGTATTGGAAATTTTTTTTATGCATAATCTAAATTCCTTTTAAGTAAATTTCAAAAAGAAAATATTTTGTCTCTTGCCATTTCTTGTTACATTCAACGGTATTCGAGTAAATATACGAAAAGTAAATGGTAGTACAAAGCACAAAAAGGCTTTCTTGTTCTTGAATAAATTTTGACTGGCTCTATCTCTGCAGGGGTGCGTATTAGGATATAGGTAGGTAAATTAGATCAAAATTTTGTACACCCTGTATAGTTAATTCAATATATATTGGGCAAATAAGACGTAACTTTGGTATTACATTCAAAGAACACTCATTTCACATTTAATAGAGTAGAAAAATCGAGTGTAGCCCAACATATTTGTGAAACAGGGCACAGTATTCAAGATTTTAATTTAAAAATTGTGAAAGCATTATCTTCATCAAAGCAGCTAAATTCTTTTGAGATTACATATTTTTATTTTCAAGAGTACAAACAACCATGTGGAGGCGGTACAGTAGTGAATATTGGTGTGGCGCATCGCTCTGAAAAGTTAAGCATCGTTGCCCATGGTGAGAACTCGGACGGGTGAGTCGAACCAGGCTCAGCTTACTACGGCTCGGTGTGTCCTCACGACAAGCTATGGGCCTTAATGGCCTGTTAAAGCTGAATACATAGGTACATAGAAACAGCCATATTTATATTCATTACCCTTCGATATGCCTACTGCCCCCGGATAGTATAAAAGCACGTAGATTTACAATTTCCGGAAGAAAATATCTTCAGGGACTTCGACTAAGAAAATATTGGCATTATCGTCATGAAAGCTTAACACTGAAGTTCGTAACTTACAGGACTTCTGACGTTCAAACATATAAGCTAATAAAAATTTAGAATAACTATTTGTTGGAAGTAAATTGTTCTACGTTTCTTGGTATTTAACAGAATATTTAATGCTCCCCCATTCTTGTTAAGACTTCTCGTCATTAACTTTGTTGAAGTTGAAGAAGCTTCTTCTACTCCAAGATATGCCAGAGAAAAATGTGTAAATGGCGCCCTTTGTAGGTGGATAGAAGCCATATTCGAAGGGTAATTCCTTATTGTGTAATATGATAGCTGATTGTCTCTTAGACTAGAATTGGTCTCATGGAGGAATTGGAGGCTACGAAGACGATGTCTAGCAATAGCTGGGACAATGTAAAAGTTTTTCTGTTTGTTGTGGCGAGTTTGAGATTTCATATTTCGTAGTTGGGTTTTCCGAAACGTTACATGAGTTATTAGTTTATTAATTTAATTATCTGTTAGCAACTGGTAGTGAAAACCCCAACTAAGAAATATAAAATCCAAAGTTTCCCAATGGCAACATGGAAACTCTCTTGAACTTGTCTCCGTTATCTTTAGCAATATAGTTAACATTAATTTGAACTGGGCGATATAGCATATTAGCAGCATTTCTCTTCTTTATGTAAAATCTGGTTTTGTCATAAATGTTAGGCAAAAAAGCCTTCGATATACTACTTGCACACGTTAAGTACCTACTAATGAATAGAGCACGGGTCCAAACCAATACCCCTGCTTATTCAATTTAACTATTAACTATACTGTTACATGCAATCTGTCAAGGGATACATGTCAAGAGCTGGAAGAATTTACCAATGACAACTAAAACTAATTGCGCTTGTATGCCATGTTACAAATTATTAACTCACGACTTCAAACACACTTATCATGGTAAATCACGCAGGAGTAAACTGGTTTTGTTAAAAACAATTTGAGAACAAATCGTAAATATTTGTCAGATAATGGAAAAATCCAGCGAGTTTAACGTGCCAGTCTATAACCTGTCCTTTATAGACTACCGTAAAGCTTTTGACAACGTGAAATGGAACAAGTTGTGGGAAGTTTTGCAAGATATGGCCGCTCTATTACGCCTAATCAACCTTATGAAGAATTTCTACCGTAATAATACTGTTGCGATAAAAATCTACGGTAACATCTCAAGTAATTGCACTGTAAAGAAAAGCGTTAAGCAAGACCGTGTACTCCTCTCTTATTATAGGTACACGGAGAATGTATCATGGGTCTGGTTTTAGAAAATTGTGAAGGAGGACTAGTGATAGGATTATTAAAAAAACTTGAAAAAATTTGCAAGGACAGACACATAACAATAAACACCAAAGAGAATATTGTAAAGACCATAATTTTCTCAACAACGACATATGCCTCTGAAACATGGACCCTGAAGCCAGCGACAAAAGAAAAATCGACGCCTTCGATTTGTCCCGTCCCGTTATCGACATTAATATCACAGAAAATACTTAAATACTATGGATACATACAAAGAAAGGATGGCGATAATTTGGAACGGTTAGTGGTACAAGGCATGGCGTAAGGATGAAGATCGCGAGGACGTTCCCCAAAATGACGGACCGATGGATTAAAAGAAACAAAAGGTGGCAAAACTTAATCATACAGATTCAAAGTCCTAACCTCTAAATTATAAGGTCACTAAACTTCTGAAAGGAAGTAATGGATTACAGAGAATATGAGTCAAAGGGTAGGTTATACACATTTTTTGTTAAGCTAACGAATAATCGAAGTTCACAGAAAAAGCATCATATTTTGTTCATAAATGCATTATTTGTCATTTGAATTTTGTTCATTTTGACGAATGAGTAATTTAACGAAACCGTTAAATCATGATTGTACGACTTGTCCAAGGAAAAAGATGAGACTACCAAAAGGCCAAAGCTTACCCGAGACTGTTAAATATTGGATAGGGATATATGACAATACTGAACACCTTTGACACTGAGGGCGCACTGCATGAGGTTAAGATTCTCATTCAAAAAACCTTTTGGTTAGCTATTCGGACGGATCCATAATGAATACAGGAGCGGTGTAAGACCGAGAGGTAGCATTATTAAGTTAATTTAGTTATATATTTTCACTAGAAATCTTTTATACTTTTATATTTCTAATTGTTATGTTGTTGTTATTGTGCTACTTTTTTACTTAGCTTGCCATTTTATTATTTAATTGAACAATATACGCTTTGATTTTTGTTCTTATCTAATAAGATAATAGAAGTAATTTATTATTCTAGCTCTTGGAAAACACCCCACAGTATTTCAAGTGGCAATAACTGCAACACTATTATGTTTTGGGAAAATATAAGTAGGGGGTATGCATAACTACAAATGAGAAATCAGTACAAGTAAAAACACTTATAAATCAAGAATCAGAAATACGTACTCCTATTACACTACCGGAAATAGGAACAGCGCTAAGTGAAGTGGAAAATCACCGAGCACCTGGAGATGACGGAATAGTTACAGAGGCAATGAAACCAGGAGGAGAACCCCTCATGAGCTCAATAAGAGATCTGTTCAATAAATGCTTGGAACAAGGAATGATACGAAACGGCTGGAACAATGCAGTGATAATATTCACATATGTACAAGCTAACGGGTGTTAGAAAAATCGTCTTCTCAGAGTCACCTGTGCTTATTAAAATGTATGTCCCGTATTGTTCCTGTATTGGTACCTAAGTTAATTTTCAAGTAGATTTAATCACAATTAGTTAAATGACAAAATCTAAGACACTTAATTTTTTTTCATAGGTGACTCTGATAAGACGAGTTTTCTAACACTTGTTATTTATAAACATTTTAACGAATAGATTAATACCTAAGCTGGACTTCTACCAGCCAAAAGAACAAGCAGGGTTCAGAGCAAGATATAGCACAAACAATCATTTACAAATTTTGATCGAAAAGTGTATTCAAAATATAATAGACCGTTAGTGTTAGCGTTCATAGACTATGACAAGGCCTTTGATTCGGTAGAGTAAGAAGAAATATTAGAAACACTAAATCAAAGCTGAGTAGATTATAGATTGATACATATACCTTATTAATTAGGAACATCTATAGAAATGCTACATTAAACCAAGGCCCGCTGAAGTAATATTGCATATAAGGCCGTACCCCTTCATTTAGCCAAGACGCAATTAGCAAGGACGCAGGCGCCATTTGACGTGAACTATACATTTGACACAAATGTATAGTTCACGTCAAATGGCGCCTGCGTCCTTGCTAATTATTGCGTTTTGGCTAAATGAAGCGGTAAGGCCTTATATGCAATATTAATTCAGAGGGCCTTGCATTAAACATACGATTATACAAAGACACCGAAAAATTCAATATATAGCGGGGTGTAAGACAAGGGGATAACATCTCATCTAAACTATTCACAGTATTCACGGCTGCTTTAGAATTTGTATTCAAAGATACACAACAGCACGATGTCGGTATTAATATTGATGGCAGAGATTAAATCACGTAAGGTTCGCCAACGATATTCCACTGATCTCAGGTAATCTACAGGATGCAATTTTCATGATAAAAACACTTAAGACTGCTCTAAAAAAGCAGGAATGAAAATAGACTTTGAAAAAACAAATATCATAACAAATCTGGTAATGACCGACAACATAACTATTGATAATAACATCATACAACAAATATGTACGTACATACAAATATCTAGGCACGAAATTAAATTTGGGAAAGACAATCAAACGGACGAAATAAACAGACAAACTGGTCTGACCTGGGCAGGTTTCTGCAAGCTGAGTCATATTTTAAGAAACAACATCGTAATGTGTCTAAATGGGGCTGGGCAGGTCATCTGGCAAGAATTCGAGACGATTGGTGGGCCAAACGGATTATGGAACGGCGGTCCAGAGAGACCAAAAGAAGCCAACGAAGACCACGGGCTAGATGGACAGATGACCTGCAAAGAACAGCAGGAAATTGGATACGGTAGGCCCAGAACAGACATAACTTCAAAAGACTAGGGGAAGGCCGATGTCCAGCAATGGACGTGATTGGCTGCATGATGTTGGTGGTGATGATGTATAACCAATATATCTCCATAATGATTGACAGTCACGAATATTTATCACGAATATTTTCCAACCTTTGTAATAAATTTTTATAGCGACAGGGATGTTTATGTTTATCATTCGTAAAAGGACCAATCATAGATGAGCCATCCACATGAGGATTATTTCGAGCAATTGCAGCATATTAGTCATAAAATTCTAACATGGTTCTCTCCATAATATCTCGTAACTGATCAGGAATGTTTAAGCGACATGCATTTTCCAACATTCCCCATACAGACACACGTAATGTTACATGCTGAATATATTCATTATAACGTTTAGCATCTCCTGATGTTTCTTCCTTTACATATCCAGGTTCATTGAAATATGGTTGTCCATTCATAAGGCTTTGGATGGATAATAACAAACTAGAGAGTTGTTGAGCGGGACTCCATGTTGAACTCTCCCATGTACCTAAAATACTTAAGCAGATTTTTCCACTTCGGTACATGTTTGGATTGAATTGCACCCTGCCATTATCGGTGGCCATTATTGTTTTTTTTTTTGGGCGGATGAATAGGATAGTCATTTGGGCAGCATAAGACGAAGCAAAAGAATTCCCCCAATGAGGGCATGAACTATTTTAAGTTTTGATTTATCACCAACGACAAATAAACCAGGTGGTGGCTCAGTAAAAATACTTTTTTATATGAAGCTGTGGCAGTTAAAGTACCCTGATCTGCATCAAGGGTTGGAGCCCAATCAGGCCATGGCACAATATTTTTCAGGTTCACTTTCTTAGACGTAGCTTAATCTATAGTCGGCATCTATTGAAATAAAATGTAGAAGTGAACACGACACTGGATTTTTGTTTATTATATACATTTACTTATCAATATTGACAGTCATAATACCTTGAAAGCCCCCTATTTCTTTTTGAAGTCCTTAGCAATGAAAAACCACGACTTTGAGAGGTAGCGAGATAATCTATCTGAAACTTGGAAAGGAAAATACATAACCAGTAATCAGAACTGAACAGTCTATAAATGTACCTGATAAACAAACACATTAACCAAAGAAGCAGAATGGGAAAAGAAAAGTTATTAAACATAGAAAGCTTTGATAAAAATAATGAAAAACTGAAGAATTATCAAAAACAATTTAATTGTTTAAGCTGTTATTTTTGGTTATTTGTAAAAAAGCCTTCTAAGCCTTTTAAGCTAAAACGTTTGTCGCTTTCCATTCAGAGGCTTTTACTTCGGTTTAGAGTTTATTTACGTCTTTCTGTGCAATATGGGAGCATACAATTGAAATACGTTTCAGGTGAATGGTCGATCTTATTTCCACATTTGAAATTGTTGTTCTGTCAGACTATAGAATATAAAATCAACAATACTTTTAGAAAAAATACTACATAATTTTCAACTTAATTATTTCCTGAATAATGTATCATACATTGAAAAAAAGAACCGATGCCAACAATTCAATTTTACGTTCAGATTTTCAAAATTAGATTTTTAACTAATAAATTGACTTATTTTGTCACAGGTTCCCCAAAGCGATAGAAACACAATTTTAAGAAAAGCAAATGATAACAATTGGGATACAAAATGCGATAGAGGGATTGTTTGTAAAACGAATATAAGTAGGCAAAGAGAACGGTTAAATGAGGAATCTATACTTCAGATTTTGATGTTATGGATTTCAGATATGTGTTTTATTAATAAACGATTTCTTAAATTGCTTTTAATGTAAAAGCTTAAAACAGAACAAAGATCGTCCTAGTATTTTTGCTTATAGAAAGTCGATTCGAGGCATATAGATCTCAAGTGTAAAATTTTTGAAAATTGATTTAAATTGATGTTAAAAAGATTTTTTCATTGAGATTTAAATTTGAATTTGTAGATTCTATTTTAAAGCGAATTTTTAATTTTTATTTTTTATTTATTTTCAGCTAAACATGTTCTCACAATAAAAAAGAAATTGAGTTGCCCTTCAAACCAATCCTCCTCTGAAAATTTCAGATTCAGCAAAAAGGCCGGCCGTCTTCTTTAGATAAAACTTTTACAAAAGCTGATTTTGGGAATTTAGTATTCAAGATTTAGCTTTTTGAAAAGTGGATTTTCGTAGACTTTAGATTTAGTTTCCCGTGTCTTCAACTAAAGCATATGTATTAAAATACGTTTTTCTGGCATAAGAGAAATTACTTTCCTAAACTAAAAGTTCTATATTTTTAAGACAAAATTAATATACAGGTTTTTATTTAGTGTAAAATTTAAAACGTTTGAATGACGGAGAAATGCTTCTAACTATTTAAAATTGCGTATTTTTAGAATGTAGAAAGTAGAATATTTATAATAAAGCAACCATAAGTTTAAACGCGTAATTATGTTATGTAAAGTTATGAAAACTATTATTTCAGTAATGTCTTGGTATGTTTATGAGTAGCAAGTTGAAACTCCGTCACACTAAAATGGAATGTAGAGTTTCAATATTTCTACCCCACAAGCATTCAACAATGACAAATGTATTACTGAAATCTGAAACTTCATTAATATAGCTTGCGACAATTAGCGCTGGAAGTTTGTTAGTACGCTCAATATTCACAACCAAATTTTTCCTTTGTTGAGTCGCATTTTTATGAGGTAAATGTTAGTATTTGATTTCACATTCTTACATGAATAGAAATATTTGATTTTTTATAGAATTTAATGAACATCATATGAGGTGATTTTAGAAAGCATTCCCCTTTGTTGGAATATTTGATCAGACCTACAAGTTTCCTTTGAAATGTAAAAATATTTTCGCATATAATTTTTTTGCTTCTTTATTTCTGGCATGTTTTCTGATCCTTGATAATTGAGGTGGTTGTTTTGTTTGCATAAGAAAGCTCTGTAGTAACGTATCGTATTGAATTGAATGGCATTTCATGTTTTCAAATAAGTCCTTGAGTGTTCATCTTAAATTTAACAATTCGAAGAATTCAAATTTATTTTTAAATCGTAGTTGATGCTGTTTTAATGCAAATGATTTTTCGTTGCAGGAAATAAACATTTTCGACCAAAATCGATTGTTGAGATGTTTCTCAAGAAAAGACTTTTAGCTCTTGATGTAAGAAAATACACGTGGGTGAACTTAGCTTTATTATTTTTCTGTAAAAACGTTGTGCTGTCCAATCATTTTAATTATTTTGTATTTGTTAAAGGAGAATTCTAAAAACTTTTATTCGTTTCATTTTTCCAGTAAATTTTAAGTATTTATTTATTTATATATTCTTCAGAATTTTCCATCTTAGATATTAATATTACTTTAGAAGATCAGACTAAGTTATATGTGTAATTTACGGTTTTTATGAGAAATCTGTTTTGAAAGAAAATCAATTGCTTTTGTTGATAAATACCTTTAGGGCAAGATGTTTAGTTGAAATGAAATAGTGCGTGGGTAGTAGCTTCGCTTTATTATTTCCTCGTAAATGTTCTTCAGCTCACATTATTTCGTTATTTTAATAACCTTGTTATAATGTTTTACTAAAGGATATATATCTTGCTAGTGAATATAATTCGAAGAAAAGCGTCTTATTTTACCAATTTTGGTAGTAAATGTTTCTTTTAGGATCTAAGTTCCAGAAAAAAATGTATTAATTTAATGACAACTTCTTTTTGAAGATATTTTATTAAAAAAGTATAATCAAAGCGTTTTTGAGCCATTTTAACTAAATTTATAAAAATCAGTCTGCTGTTTAAAGCCTGTTACTTTAACAAGCCCAATCAATACATAGATTTTCAGAATAAATACAATTTTTTGATTAAAGTTGACTGATAATCACTGAATTGCCAATGGGTGATGTTTGTTGTTAAGGTTTACTTGCATGAAGAAACATCCTTAAATGTTACCCGGTAAATAAACAAATCAATTTAAAAGCGCCCCTTAAAGGTCAGAATATACATGAATCATTGATTAATTTCTATTTTTGCTTTTTAATTGCCTTCAAAACAATACCTTCTGTCTTCCGATACTCGATGAAATCAGATGGAAGCTGGAATGTGACTTGTTTTATATAGGAGGTAATTAAAATATTTCGTTATTTATTTTAGCATAAAATAGTTATATATGTTATCATACGTCGTAACTGTTGAAAGGAACCATATGAGAAAGCATCAAAACAAAAGCTGTATTCTAGTTATTGCTTTTCTGAGTATCATATTAAACGCCTCCGTTATTATTACGTATAGCAACATGAGAAAATACTGAACTAAAATGAAAGAAACGTTTCCATTCTTGGTTATGAAGTTGATAAACATTAAATCAGACCATCAGTTATACTAAATAACTTTCTATTTTTATACTTCGATACACATTTATCTGATAAGATATTTTGATATGAAATAAATCGACTGAATAAGAAAGTCGGGGTGGACTGAAAATGATAATTTGCAGAAAAAAATGTAAAAATTTAGGTAGATTTAAGAATATACAGAATGATTTATTAAAATAGGTTGCTCATGTTTGATAATTTACATCAAAATGTTTAGAAAATAAATAAACCCCTTACCAAGTTTCACAAACGCGATGATGGATTGCTTAAAAACGTGACTGAAAAGTTAATTATGAAAACAAAGCGCTTGGAGTATTCAGTAAGGGCATGCTTAATTTAATAACGACCCTTAACTAATGATAATAAACATTTTATTTTCAATGCTGTATAATTTTCTGCTTTCATTCATAATAAAATATTATTTAGACGTAGAAAAATACTTGATATTTTTGAGTAGTTCTGAGAAAAGAAAAAACTGAAAGTCTGAATTTTCACGTGGAATTTAAATATTGAAAAGACAGTGTAGTACTTCTACGGCAAGTTTTGAATAATTTTTAATTTTATTTTTAACTGTTACACAATTTCTGCTGTTATTGGTTTTTATTGCCCTTTGTTTTAGGTAGCCTGGATGATGAAGTGGTAGCTGTTAATAACATCATCGTTTTCAAATCTTAATTATGTAGTGTGATATTTGAAATGCGAAACAAGGAATCACACAAAAGCTTGGAAGAACATTTACGTAAAACCAGTGAAATTTTAAGAAAATCTTCAATTTTTAAATTTGAAGCAGTCAAAAAAATCTAAAATACACATTTGAAGAAGTAAAAAAGTGTATTATAAACAACTCTTTTACTGCGCGTTAAACGATATTTGAACTTAAAATTTCAAAAGTACAACAAAGATTTTTTTTATAAATCAAAAAATAAAGGCTGCAAAACTCAAAATAAGTAAACATTAGAAATACTCGTACATATTTGGATCAGGATTTGGTGTAGGGGATGAACTATGTTCATGTGCACTTAGACCTCGAAATGGCCCATTGTACTACCCCCAAGAAATCATGGTGGTCTTATTCAAGCCATTCAGTCCTCTCAGTACAACTGACGATGCTAGCCAAGGGTGTGCTACGAATTCCTGCCATATCAGGCCAGAATGGGACATGGCATCTCTACCTCCCAACTACAACGCAGAAAGGTATCATCATCATCAACATCAATTGACATGGTGCAGATCCTCGTGGATCAATCCTGGATTACGCCAGGCCCACCCCATGCCAACAAGGTGTGAAGGGATTTGTTATGATAGGTGGGGATCGGGAGCACTGCATAACGTTAACATGCCTGTGACGCTAGCCGCTAGACACCGCTTCTGCAGTGCAAGGTAGTTAGTAAGTCACATATTCAATGGGAGTTGGATATATGACTGAGATGGTTAACCATGTTTTATCATGTTATATACTAACAGTATTTCTAGTATTACAGCTAAGTTTCTAGGCTTATGATATTAAACACCTTAGCTCAGACACGCCTATCATGTTACATGTTCCATTCTGCTAATTTAGTCTAATCATTAGTATTGCCATTATTAGTATTCTATTTCTATTGTTATTATTATTGTTATTATTATGATATTTGTTTCTTCGTTGTTCTTCTGGATTTTCGTTCTATCGTTGTTCTTTCAAATGTTGGGTATGTGTGCTCCTAGGTACTTCATTCTTCTTACTTGTTTATTTTCATATTTTCATCCATTGCGTCTCGGTTGTGTAGTCTTGGTTGTTGTATCATGCTTCGCATTTGTTGATGTTTATTTCGAATCCCACGTTGTTCACATTTTCTGTGATTACTATGAACGAAAAATAAATTGCATACAAAATTGGGATGTTAGTGGACCAGTTAGTCAGTTGTCTAGAAAACTGTACCAACTTCAAGTTGTACAATTAGTTCGTACGTTAGTGGGCCGTTTAAGACAACCGCTACAGCTCGGGCTGTTAGTTAGCCTTAATCGGTACATAATATGTTTCTTCAGTTTGCAGTGTCCTGAAAGTATACCTACAAAAAGTCGTAGTCTCCTTCTTGGTAACTGCATACAGAATTTAGACAATATCGATGAGGAGGCTGATATATCATTTGCGCCTGATGACATTTATCCAAGTTAACCCATCTGTTATAGTGGCGGCTGTGGTTTTTTTGTTTTATTATTGTAAGGAGCAAAGTCAGGGATGGTGCCACTGCTGGCCCAGGTCCCCAAAAGGGTTGCGTTGAAACTCCTCTAGCCAATTAATCAACCTGTTCATTTTCATATATGTAATCCTGCGCGTCGTTTATATTAAGTTGTAGGAGTTGTAGCAAATTTCTGGCAGCTAGCTCCAGTGTGTTGTGGCATTGGAGTACTACTTCTGACGATATTTTAAAACTATGTATTTAGAGCCATCAGTGCTGCTTTATTGTTTCTAGCTATCCTGATGATTTTATTTTGAATTTTTCGTTTTAGAATCTTATTTGCACCTTGCATAATGGCAATAACCTCCGCTTGAAAAACGGTAGTAAGTTGGCCTAGTGCAATACTTGTGTAGAGGTTCAGGTCATGTGAGACGATTCCTGCAACCGTCCCTTCCACGGCTTTAGATTCATCAGTGTAGATGGATATATTATATTCGGAAACATCATCGGCGTTCATATTGAATAAATATCTGGGAGAGAAGGTCAGTTACTGCTCCCAACCTCCTTAAGGATAAGATGATGCCCTTCAGTGTCCTTATCGTTCAACACCCCCCTCGACTGCAGTATTAGGGTTGATCCCAACGCAATCTCTCCCACATACATATCCAGTGGAGGAAGGTCCAGGATAGTCTACAGAGCTGCAGTGGAAGCGGTTTTCATTGCACCGGTAGCATGTAAACATACTAATCTCTGTATGTGTATGAATTCACTTGATGTTTTGGCTTGCCTGACTCTGGGCCACCAGACCAATGCACCATAAGCCTAATTATGACAGTGCAGCCTTTGGTGGAGTTCCTCAAAGTCCCGTATATAATAAGAATTTCTAAATTACAAAATTTGAATCCTTAATACCAGCTCATTCGACTTTAAGCTTTAGTTTGAACTTAACAAAGATAATCGAATTTATAAACTCAAAATTAACATTGAAACTCGAGCCCAAATGAAAATTAAATTCCTGAACTGATGAAACTAATCCAGCAACAGCTGTGAAACTTGGATACTAATCCAGATTTTAACTTTGGATCTTCGATTAAAATTAAAATTGTAAAATTTAGCCACAACCGTTTGGATTGCAAGGATAAAGCGAAATATTTAAATTTGCGTTTACTTACATTTACTATGTACAACTATCAGTATTAAAAATGAGAGATTTAGAAGTTACCAATGCCCTAGTTTACTATTTCGTAGACGAAAACCATAAATTATACCAAGGATTGGCCTAAGCATAAAAAACAAATGCTTACTTAAGTCACATACGAAGGGAGCGGAGTGTGTGTGAGCTCCGATAACCGACAGAGGTTAACGATGAGTATAGTATCGACACACCCGACGGTAGAATTACGTTTTGCATGACAGTAATTGAAGTGTAATAATAAAGTGGTACCTCTGGCTTAGTGATTGTTACTTGTGATGTGGAAAGCTTGCATGTTGTGTATGTTTAATTAAAGGATTAGCTTACAGGAAAGATCATTAAAAAGAGGTATTGGCTGGTAGTGGAGTTGCTCCTGGTTGTACTTGTGTGGTTCCCGAGTACCTGTGTGGTCCCAGTCAGATCTTTCGATAGGGTGCATGAGAGTTGTTCGGACAGACTAAAAATTAAGATATTGTTAAGAGTATGAATGAGGTCCCTATTGACTCTTTGGCGTTAACTAGCCTCGATGCTGTGTGACTACGGGGGTGGCTAGAAGAGGAGGGAGCTCTGAGGTAGCTCCGGAAGATCCAGGTGATTGGTGAACAAGGGCTACCCCGTGAAGAAGATGATGGAGACCCAAAGAAGTAGTAGTAGGTGCACACCTGTATCCAGTGAGGGACGCACCGGAACAAGGGGGTTGTGGACGTCCGGCGAGTACACCTTCACGAGGTGAGTTTTGCGGAGCAGTAATTGTTATGTTTGTTTTATGGCAATGGCCACTGGAGCTGCAAGGGTGTCGCGTGCACTGCTGTGTTTGTGTCCCTCGCTTTCTGTCCAGCCCTTATGTAAGACGAGAGGTTAGTGGCCCAAAAATGACAACAATTGCCGCTTTATTCTAACATATGAAACCAACAGGTTGTCTAAAGTGGTTTATTTTAATTCTTCACTAGGCGTTGAATTTGTAAAACTTTAGAAATCTGATTTTAAGGCCCAAATCTCTAATTGTACCTCGAGTTCAGATTTAGTATTTTAATTTAATTAATTCTGGAAGCTCTACAACTTGCATTACTTGAAAGGGCATATTTTAAAAGAAACCTAAAGTTATTACTGTACCAAAAGTTGGCATATTACATTCTTAAACTAAATTCGAAACAAAATAGGAATCTCTTATATTAACTTCCGATTCAAGAAAAACCTAATTAAAACAGTATCTTTGTTACCTAACAAATGAAATATGAAACCTCGCTTGCTAATTAATTTCCACAAAGTATTAAATTTCAGTTGAATTTCCAGTTAATAATAAAACATTCAGAATATGTTACGTTATAGTATTCGGTATGCCCATTACGAAAGGGGTTAGCGTTTTTGGGGGATTAAAGTAGATCTTAACAAGCGCTTCATTCTGTGTAGTATGTAGACCGCAGGTGGTTTTGAACAGCTTTTAGATCTCCAGGGACTTTTGAGAGATAGCTGTAACTTAATTCAAATTTATACCGAAAATTTTGTTTTATATTACACCTGAATTTTAAGAAGTGAAAACTGTACTAAAATTGAAGAATGGAAAATATACTTTGATAAAGGTTACGTTTGTTTGTGCCATGGCATTGAGTGGAGAAAAAAGGGTAATTAGCAATGTAACCTATACATTTTCTTTTACCTAAATAATTATTTTCCTGTTTGTTATTTCTTTATAGGATTTGTTCCTAATGGTTGTAATTCTAGGAGTGATTGGTTTACCACAACGCATTTTAGAGCCTACTTTTTAAATGTTACTAGACTGAATTTAAGATCAAGACTTAAATTGCATTATGGTAATGATGTAAGGGAAATCTAAATAAAACAGTTTATTTACATTTTTTTATTAGTTATAACTTTCCACCAGCAGCGGATCCAAGAGATTTAAAATGAACTGAAAAACAATCAAATCAGGGTGAATGGATCCGCTTCTGTGTTCGTGGTTCGTTTGGTGCCGTTCGAAAAATAATTAGTATACAATATTAATATTCTTGGTAACACACGAATAATTCTATTGTTTATAATTATTTCCATGATATTTTGGCAGTTGGTATCTAAATTCTAAAACTAATTGCGAACGCTTAACGCTTATCTAAAGCTAAACAAATTAAAAACCTAAAATTATTTCACTAAGTCTACTCTGATACTTACCGATGAATATAATTCAACATGAAGACTATATACTTTGAATTATTAACAATTGATGTTAAGCATAATATCATTGTTTTAAAAGTGTTTATTTATTACTACTCTAGATGTTAATTTACTAACTAGGAAATTTAATAATCTACTAACAAATTCTTGCGATAATTAAATGACAGATGCACGCAGATAACAAAAATTCTTACGGAAACTACTAAGGTCACGTTATTTGAAAACTCCTAAATAGGAATCTAAATAAATTTCCCTTAAGTGTACTAATACTGCTTTTGATGCGTATTAAGCTTTAAAAAAATATAAGAATTTAATATTTTTTCACGTTTTTCATTATTGTTATGCAAAACAATCGTCGAAATAGTACAATCAAAATTAAAACAGGCAAACTAAAAAGCTTACATATTGGTGCAGCATTTTGAATCTACAGGTAACACAAAAAAGTGTGCTTCTACGTGCACAACGGCCACAACCGCAATTAGAATTTTATCTCCGCCCTCAAAATTCTAATAATCTGAGCAATTCATAACAGAAAAATACAATTACTTCCAATTATCCTTAGTTACTTTAACATCATCGATTTTATAGCTCTCACCAACATAATTTCAACGTTTTGTAAAGGAGGTTTTGAAACGCACAGAGCCAAATCAAGACGAACAAAATTACTTTCCAAATCTAACGATAAGTTTTACAATCGATCATTTTTGGCCATTTTGTTTGTAAATACTGGAACTATTTAGGTTTTTCATTTCAATATTGTGGTTAGAAATTTTGTGCAATTTAAAAAAAATACTTTTATTCTTTACCGAATTTTATTTAGCTACACAAAAACCGGAGATATATTATTGTCTTGTGACAAACCTATTTAATCACTGCAACCCTAGAAATTTACATTAAAAGGTGCTGGTAAAAATTCCAACCAACAACTAAATTATCTGATAGTTTATATTAAATTGACTTCTTTACATTTCGTTATTTTCAGAAATTTTAATTATTTTAACTTGCATTGCAAAAAGTTGGAGAAAGGGTTCCATTCACTCTACAAATTTGAATTAAGGCTTAGCACCTTCTCTATTTTATATTTTTAAAAAGCTGTGCGAAGATACGTCACATAACAAACAAAAACAGTTCCATATTTTTAAATGACCACATAAAACCTAAAAGTTTTAACAATTTACTAATAAAAGTTTTACAAAAATTGTGCGTTTAATACCGAAAACGACGAATATTTAAAAACAGTAACCTACTCAAACGCCTAAAAATTCAAACACGTTTCAGTCATTATATTCGAGAAGCTAGCTTTTAAGTTTGCATTTTTATTTGAATATTTTAACGATTAAAAATTAAAAAATGTAGAAAACGATTTACGAGATGAATCACGGTTGAAGTTTCAAAGGGCGGATGAGTAGGCACCTCCAATTAGAGCAGCTTCTCCGATTTTCAAAACCATTAGATACTTACTTTTTAATACTAGTAACAATAACATTCAGTGAGATATTTTAAGGATGGCGTAAAGAGCTAACAAGAGAGAAAACGATGCTATTAGGGAAGTACTCGAGTTGCAGAAATCTTTGTCATTACAAGCGCATACTTCCTGACGTCCTCCAAAACCAGAACGGTGATAGCAATGATTTGCCAAGGATTCATTGTACCAACCGCAACTTCTTATTATACGACTATCGGCTGGAACTAATTACAAAATATTATTTCATTAATTAGGTACGATTAAGTTTATAAAATTTCGAACTAAAGCGGCCAAACTGGAATTTATACTTTAAGGAAAGAATTTCCTCCGAACGAAGAGTTTGGTGTTAACTTTAATTGTATGGTTTGAAAATGACACAAATTTTAGCATTGCTTTTTGGTAGTTAAGGTAATACTTCTATTAAATAGCCTGGGTGGTAATAATATGTAAATTTGTCGTTGCATGGTTATTGGACTACTATTGTTCAATGAAGATGTTACACACAAACGTGCAAGGTGAACAAGTACCAAGGAAAGAGGAAAATGGTATTCACGTGCAACTTATTAAAGAAGTACCAAAGTATTATAACAAAAAATAACTCAGATGTAATTAAAAACAAGAAGTTGTGAAATAATAGCCTACAAGATATATGCCTTTAGCTGATGAAACTCTAGGGTTTGGGGTATGATTCAATCGACTTCTTTTTCTTTTCGCTCAAATCCAAGGTCAAAGGTTAGGGACTGTCTTCTTTGATACTACCATAGTAAGCGTTTCTAAATTCTAATAAGTGGCAGTGATGTCCACTGATGATATGGATTCGAATTCATCAAGAGAAGAGAAACTTTAAGAATACGATTTTTTGTAGGATCAGGAAATAACTAGTAGTAATTAGAGAAGTCAGTAGAATTGTCACGATATTACATTCAATGAATATTAGTAAGATTTAAAAAATTAGAACATTAAAAAGGAAGGCGTAGAGACATTTCTGTGAAGAGATAACTACTTGCCTGATGAGAGTACTTCGAAAAGATGGAAATGTACAGGTAGGAGAAGCTACACAAAGACAGATGCAGAAACCTTAGAGATAATCAGGAACTGCTTGGAAGTACTACGATGCGTTCACAAGCCGATTGGGATTTAGCAAAAGAAAATCAGATGGGCTATGGGGGAGCTTTCCTTATTTAAATCGACAGGCGAAGACAAGATCTTCTCTGCCCTTCTGCAAAGGAGTTCAATGCCATATTTAATTAAGATATTTACATCCAGTCTTACGGTATATACCAAAACAACGGAGGGTAACAAAAATAGCATTCATACCCAAACTAGGGGAAACTGACTATATTGATCCGAAAACATTTAGATCAATTAGTATGACATCGTTTTTTCTTAAAACGATGGAGAAGTTGATAGGCAGATATTTAATGAATGGATCTATTAAAGAGAAACCATTCTGCCTACACCAGTATGCCTACATCCCTGAACGGTCAACAGAAACTGCTTACCAGAATAGAGAGGGTATTGACAGAACATAAGTCCGCACTAGGATGCCTCCTTGATATCCAGGGAGCATTCGATTATGTAAACATGGCGAACATAGAGGAAGCTTTAAGAAGAATAAACATACATCTATAAGAGAATCGGTGCAAGAAGTCCCACAAACAAGAACATTAACTGTAACTGTATGGAAGTGTAATAAATTTTAATTAAGAAAGGCTGCTTGTCACCTCATTTATGGTATGCAGTCATAGAGGGAACTAGAATGGCAAGAAATATTTGCACAAGCGTATGCTATTGATGGAACCATTTTGCTAAATGGACGGCATCTAAGTATCTCTTGCGCTATATTGCAACAAGCACTAAAGATAGTACAAATGTGTTGTTAGCGAAATGGTCTTTCAGTTAATCCGCTGAAGAGTAAACTAATTCTGTTTATAAAGAAAATATACATAAGAGGGTTTCAAGGGACCTACATTATTTGGAAGGGAACTGCAGTTACAGTAAAAAGTCAAGTACTTAGGAGTCATTTTAGACAGTAAGGTTAGCTGGAAGAAACACGTAGAAGAGAAGTGTGGGAAGGTTGTTATAACACTATGGCATTGTCGACCGATAGTGGGCAGTAGATGGTAACTTACACATAAGATTACCCACTGGATATACACCATGGTTACAAAACCACGTCTACGTTATGAGAATAACGCTAACTAAGGCTATAGAAGTACTGCTAGCGATGTTAGAGAGGAGAGGAGGGCAATAATGGTGTGCTACAGATCAAAGAGGATAGGTGAGTGGAAAGGAAGAATAAATGACAAAAGACATATGGGCATATTAAAAGGGCTTCGAACTAACGTACCGGCCATAAATATGCTCATGGATTGAATAAAGAAGGAGTATAGTTTTAAACTAAACTTTGAAGTTACAATACCAACGAAAAAAGAAGACGTAAGAATACCTGAACTTATATACCATATACATATACCAGCAGCAAGGATCAGTGTATCAATCCCACTGGGCAAGTGATAGCAATTTTAGATTGTGCAAGACTAGAGCAAGTACGAGAATCAGGACAGAAAATAGTTCACATACTCTCGGACAGTCAGGCGGCGCATGGGTGTCGAGTCACAGTAGAGTGGAGGACAACGAAAAGGCTGATGAATTGGACAAAGTAGGTGCAAACTCTACATTTACAGGACCGGAACCAGCGGCTGGAGTTTCCGGCCAAGTCATCAAGCTCGCACTAAAGAAAAAACTGTTGGTGGATATAAGAAGGGAATGGAGATATACAGGAGATAGCTGCAGACAGGCAAAAGAAATTACTAAAGGGCCGGATTTAAACAATTCAATTTTTTTCTTAGAGAAGCAATCTGTTAGAATAATAATAGGAATTTTGACAGGTCATAGTACATTGAGAAGACACCAGTATAAAATAGGAGTAGAGGCTGACCCATACTGCAAACAGTGTGAGTTCGAAGAAGAAACTGCTATGCATTTTCTAACAAAGTGCGAGAAGTATGAAGAGCAGCGAGCAATATTTGACAAGAAGAAGATTAGACCTGAAGAGGTGATGCAACAGATTAATGGAGAGATCCGAATAGGACTAGATCATGAGGGCTGGGGATATGGACCCGTGAGGGCTTGAACGCAGGAAGGCCACACCCGTAACTCTCGGCATCTATCTATCTATCTAAGGTTTAAAATTATCTGCAACGAGAAAAATGGAAGAATGATATGCAAAGAAATATTGGAAATGGACATCACCAACAGAAAATATGTAAAGGATGTGATGAGAACTGTGAAGAAGAATGTAAAAGATTATGTAACAATCTACTGCAGGACGGGAGTTCATTTGGAGAAAATTCTGAGGGTCAGTTAAGGTTCGGGGACAGTGATTAGTTAACAGGTAGTACATTTGCATCTATTGTTATGAATTTAAGTATCATTTCATATTTGCAGCAATGAAGAAAGGTTTGGATAGTTAAATCAGGCAATATCGTTTTGGGCCCATATCCTTCGCCGATTTTTTAGAATTTTATGCTTAGTTTAAACCAGAACTTTTCTTGATTATTATTGTATTGTTAGGACGTTTCTTGGCTTAAAATGGGCATAAATTACCTAATTTATTACTCATATATTTTTATATTGAAGCTTTAGAAAAATATTAGTTTTGCTGAATCTGGGATTTGCAAAAAACCTTTTTTGCATATTTTGGATTTTTAAATATCAGTTCTAATAGTGCACGTGGGGTTTATTGATTGGAAAAATGTCTGGGTCCGCATGTTTATATTATTGATAAAGTAAAAGCCAAATGTTAATATGTTAATATAAACACTGAGACTTCTTTGAGGAGAGGATAGGTGCATGCCTCTTACGTAGGTATCTTCAGTTTGATTTACAAGAAAGGCGACATCGCAGCTGGAATTTGTAGAATGCCGTAACCTCGACAGCTCCGGATGTCACATCGACACCTTTTTCCCTCTCTTCGATGGATAAGGCTGGTCTGTTGTTAAGATATACAAGCAAAAATGGCCTAGAAAACTCCTACTGCGAGTTAATAAACAGCTATTCGTCCAAACCTCGTTCAAAGAGCAGAGAAGAAGAACTAAAGTTGCATCATTTGATCGTTGAAAAGAATCCATGACTGATTTAATGATTATTACGGCCATTAAAAAACTAAGGATTTAATGAAGTTGGATCGTTTCTTACTCCTGAGCTTTTCTATTACAGTATGGAAGAAACGTATGATTGCTGATTAATAGTAATTAACGTCACAAGTCCGGGAACTCATATTTTACAGTACGAGTAAGATGTTTAAAGACGAGGCGACGTAAGGAGCCGAGTCTTGAAACTCGAAACGAGTACTGTAAAAAGAGTTCACGGACGAATGTCGTTATGTATTTTATTTCATACTGTCAACAATTTGATTTTTAATTTTTACATGTGACGCTTTTTCAAAACGTCAACATGTGACATTACTGTGTCAAAGCCGGTAGGTGTGGCTTGGCTAGACTTTTACGGGCTCTGATTGGGTGCATAAAATAACTGTCCGGAAAATGTTGCCAAGCAACATTTTCCGGCTGTGATACCGTAATAGCTCATTTTCCGGACACAAAATGGCGCCGGGAAACTGAATTTACCAGACAGTATGAAATAAAGAAATGTACGATACAACCAAATCTCTTGGGCCTCTCTCAATTACTTATCGAACAGTTCCAGGTTTTTAACGTAGCGAAGTGCTAAATATTAAATGAAAATAAAAATTTACATTTGGGCACTTTTTAAATTATTAATACCAAGTTTTTTTTTACTGTTGGTAATAAGCTGATGCAACCTCAACTCGGACTTTTCCCTAAGAAGAAACTTGGCACTCTAAGCCTAAATATACTATACGAACAAAAAGACATTTCCGTTAGTTATGCACTAATTTCTCTGCTGGAAACACTTCCATTGTTAATTAAACCGACCCAATAAAATCCAGCGTTGAACCTTTTAAAATTCCGAGTTTCCGAGCAGAATCGTATTATTAAATGAACAATCGATGTAGCAGAAACGAACTTGGACCATTTAATAAGGGTTAGTCTTAAGGGAAACTTTGATTCAATTAAAAACAACAAATAAATACGGATTAAAGTGAGTAAGTCTGTACCACAGCATAACCCTGGAAACTCTTTATTCCATTAAGTTAACACCAATGTTGTTCGCTTTTTTAACCATGGAAATACAAATTTCGTGCAAGCATTTATGTTATTTACGTATAGATCGTACACTACTACTTGGATGAGATATCTAACGAGTGTTTATAAACTGACAACATCCCAGTAGGTTATGATTTCAGAAACATATTTCGTAATTAGATTCAGAACACAAAACCAAATGTCAAGATTTGCAAAATGTCATTGTCTATGATTTAATCTAAGACTTGTAATTTGTTTTTCAAAGCAACTGAGATGTCGTCAGTTAGTTTGAAACACACTCAGCCTTAAATACTGTTATTAAGTTTTATAAAAACAGCCCCGGTTTTAAAAGGCTGTTTTTAAAAGGACGGCGACTTTTTCAACATTCATATGGTTTAAGTCCATCTCGCCAACGGGTAGTGTACGACCTGTAACAAAAGTTAACTTACGATCATTGACTTCAAAGTCGATAACTTGTTTAATTTTTCGGCACAATATGTAATCTTTTTTATGACCACCGGCGCAGTCAACTTTGAATTCTTCTGGAGGATTATCGTTGCATCTACTGTCATTATGACTGTTGCAGACGAAGCAGCTTATAGAATGACCTATAATAATTTTCTATTAAGTAACTTTTAACTGTAATGCTAAAAGCAATTCAAAAGCAAAGCGGGATGAACTGCGGAGGGGAGTAGTGCAAGGAAAATAAAGTTTAATGCAAAAGTTAAACTACTTAAGGCTCGGGCACACAGAACGCGATCTGTCGCGGCGGGCAGCGATCCCTGCCCGCCGCGGGCGGGAGATCTAGTTGTATTACACAAGATTGCATCATCCCTGTCACACATAGGGCGATCTGTCGCGGCGGGCCAGTCTTGATCGCGGCGACAGGCGATACGGTTGTACAAAATTACAAAATTATCGCGCGATCACTGCGATCAGTAGGCGTAATGGGGGCAGAAACCGAGCTGCTTATTGAAAAAGTGAGGAAATACGTGTATTTGTACGACACTTCCCACGTACTGTACAGAAATGTAGTAAAGATATCAGAAGTGTGGAATGAGATTGCAGTTTGTAGTTCAATAGGTACAGAGGCGGTGGTACTCTCCAAATTTTTCTCTTTTTGTGCTGATTTCATGTAAATAACATCGTCTTTTTTTTACTTTATAGTGCTAATTGAATGAGGAGTTGCTCCTCGTCTGAACTACTCATTCCTGAACAAAAACTGCAAAAACAATTTAAGAAATTTAGCAAACCCGCTGGCTAGAAAGCAACCACGACACTGGATCGCTCACAAAAATATCGCGCCCTATGTGGCGTTGCCATATCGCCGACCGCCGCGACGATCGCGCGGTCGTTGCCCGCCGCGACAGATCGCGTTCTGTGTGCCCGAGCCTTATTAGGGTTTCAGAGTGTTTAAGTTTTAGCAGTTTTGTTTCGTTAAGCTTTAACTTTAGTGCATATTTTGCGAATTTTATTTTCATCTTAAATTAAAATTTAGCACAAAAAGAAAATTTTAATAGGATATTCATGTATTTGTTCCGTAACTAAAAATATTGACCTATAATAATTTTCTATTAAGTAACTTTTAACTGTAATGCTAAAAGCAATTCAAAAGCAAATCGGGATGAACTGCGGAGGGGGTAGTGCAAGGAAAATAAAGTTTAATGCAAAAGTTAAACTAATTAGGGTTTCAGAGTGTTTAAGTTTTAGCAGTTTTGTTTCGTTAAGCTTTAAGTTTAGTGCATATTTTGCGAATTTTATTTTCATCTTAAATTAAAATTTAGCACAAAAAGAAAATTTTAAAAGGATATTCATGTATTTGTTCCGTAACTAAAAATATTTGCCAATTAAAAATATAGAAGTTCACAATGTACATTTAGAATTTGCCTTTTTTTAAATTTAGATTTGATTTTTACGTTTAGTTAGGATTTCCGATTATAAAAAGAATTTAAATCTCCGACTCTAAAAAATAGGCACAATTATTTTAATATAAACTAAAGTGTAAAATTGAATATTTGAAGCCAGGTATTAACTTCTTCGGGGTTTTAAAATTAACATCAAGGTACGATTTCTTTAGTCAAATTTAAATCACATATAATTAACAAGTCAGTATTTAAAGAATTTGAAATAAATAGATATAAACTTTTTAAATTCTCTGCAAGTGTTTTAAAAGCCAATCTGAATTAATAGTTTTCATGGAAATTACAGGATTACACGTACTCGTATGTGGCGGATTAATGATAATTTATTAGTTGTTAACGCTGATATTGAAGCGTTCCGAGATATTAAAATTTATGATGCGATCTTTACATTTAAAAACTTCCAATTATGTTCTTTAAAGGCGAATTTAAATCGCATTTTTTTAGAATTAAATAACTACATTTTTGCATGTTAGAAGAAAGGTTTAAAGCATCGCATTTGTAGTTCTGAATTTTTTAAAATTTATTCATTGCGTTGTTTTGTAAGATTTATTTATAAACCGAGGAGTTTAAAAATAGAGTCGATTTCCTAATTACATACGCGAAAGTAACTAAATTAGCTCGCCCATTACACGTTCAAATATGTGATCGAAAAGTATTTTCACACCGAAAACTTCGAACATTCGTGTTTGTTTACTAAGCTGGTTTTCCCAAATGTAAACTATTATTTAAACAGCACAAATCTGAAGATTTTGCTTTTAAAGTTAATGAAACATTTTGGTATCTCGATAGCTAAAGTTTTAAAATCTTTTGTGCATTCTTAATGGCCTTATTTAATTACGAAAAGAAACTTAACGAACACTTATATAACGTATAAAATAATCCGCTTTTAAAGTGCAAACTAGGAACGACCTACTTTCAACACAAAGACGAAGTAGGAGTTTACATAACTTAACGAGTTTTAATGTTTACAAATGCAGTGTCAAGGGATTTCAAACTTCCATTTTCCTTAAAATTAAATGGAAATTTCCTGCTGTATTTTCGTGCTGTTCAATAGTTCATGCGCATTTTAACAATTTACAAAATCAATTCGCGATGTAAACAAATTTAGTGCTTTCCACACGTGACATCACATTTTTTATTACCTACAAAGACGAAACTCAGTAATTTTTACTTTAAAATTTTAGAAACGGTTAAGGCCTTCAAAAAAGTTAAATAAATAACTTTTGTATTTTTTTCAAAAATGTTTTACATACTAAAGTTTGTTCGGGTTTTCATGTGAAAACTATAAAAATGACCTTCAGAAGTTATTGGCAAAATTAGAGTTTATTTTTGGAATACCTCCGTTATGTAATGTAACCTATTTATTATGAGAACCTTATATTAACAAATTTAAAAATTCAAAAATAACATTATACGAAAAATAGCAATTTTTAATTATTTCTATTTCCTACTCCTAATCGAAAATTCTTCCAAGCACAATTTTTTGGCATAAACATATTCTTTATTAAATCGACTCGTATCTATAGCTGAATTCAAAAAACCATTGGAAATTGCCATTTTCTAAATAATGCTTTGTTTTATTTTAATTTATTTCGAACGCAAATAGTATTTAATTAGAATTTCAAGGTTCTGATAAACTTGCAGTATAAATAAGATAATATGCAAAATGCCGCAGTCTTGACGCATTTTTATTTTGTTTATGCTCTTTTATAAGTACTTAGTCGGTCGCAATAATCGGCATTAAGGAAACAAAAATGATAAATTATTCGTGTAAAAACAACTGCAATTATTAAAGTTGATAAATTCTTAATCGCAATTCGTCAATGCCAAGTAACTAACGAGAAGCGATAAGTTTAAATGTGTAACAAAGGTTAGATTTTACAATTTAAAAAAACAGAGGCAAAAATACTTTTCTAAATATATGTTCTTTAATTCCTTGTTTTATAAATAATAAACTGAATGGTTTCGAGTTCTTATTCAGGATGGCTAAAGTTCAAACTAAATTTTCTTCTAAATATGGTTTGTATTTTTATGGTTTAGAAATAAAATCAATTTCAAGTAATATGACTTAATTATTATTTAATTTACGTAAATCAATTTTTTGAAAGTTTATAATAATGAATAATGAAGTAGAATTACCTTTGTTTACCATAAAATTGTAAATGTTAGTTTTTAGAAAACTAATGACATGAAATTATACTGGTTGATTCAGAGAAGACCCCTTAACAATTGGAATAGGCAACCCAACAACCCAACCCAACAAATTCAGAAATATCGTTGATCTATGTTAATTATCAATTAAACGTAGGTAATCAGAGTGACTTGCCTCAGAATGGCAATATTATAGTCCAAACTGAAAACTTTCATAATCTACAATTAGAAAAATATTAGCAATAACAATACTTAATTTATATCACTTATGAGTATAAAGACCAATAAGATGGCCCGGATTCGATTCTCAGGGCCACATATTCACCGAAAACACTGGACCGCTTCCCTCGGAAGGCAATGGTAAACCACCGAGGTACTCTGCCTAGTAAATTCTTCCCTGGAGTAAAGCTGTAGGTCACCTATGTCGGTGACACGCACACCACAGGCATATGGAGAGAGGATCAGCAACGCCCTGTAAAGGGCATGCCACTCCAAGAAGAAGAAAATGGGTATAAAAAGATACAACAAAATAATAATTTTATATACAAATCCTTAATAAAAAATTATTTTCATGACTAGAAATTCCTAACTGTAACTTTTAATGAATGAGTAAACAGTAAGTATTTGTGAACATATCTACTTAATTTTGATTTTGTTTTTTAACTTGGAACTATAGTAGTTCTGGAAACATGTACACATGTATGTTGGGTTGCATTTGAGGATTTTAAGGGGCGTGTCTTACGTGAATTACCCAGTATATTAGAGCAAGTCAGTTTTGATTAATTGATAATGCTAACTACAGTTGGTCACTATTTTTAAAAATCCTGAAATTTATTGATTCTGACTTTAAATTTAAATATTTGCAGAATAATGACCAATTTTCAATAAGGTTAGCAGGATATTTTCGATAAAATTATAAATTGATAAAAATTCGTTACTCTTAGTGTTGATTTAGTGTTAATTTATAATTTCAAAAAATTTCCATAAACAGTCAACAATAAACCAAAATACGGCAATGAATATTAGCATAGATAGTTAATTCTTATTAAATTTCAGATTTTTTGATAAAGAATACTTAACACACAATAAAATAAATTATTTTAATATTGAATTGGCAGGCAATTTTCTAGAAATTTTCTTTTTATAAGCTGGAAATATTATATCTCAAATTTTAACATGGGTCCTTCCAATATTAAATTTTAACTAACTTTGAAAAAGCTTAACCTTTTGGAATATTTGTAAAGGAATATTCTAATAGTTAAAAACCTGTTTTCAATATTTGATAAGCTTCGAAGCAATAATATTTTTATATTAAAAATAAACATGTTTGGGATTAAAGCACAATAAAATTTATCTTTTTATATTTTTGAAGATTAAATTAATCAGTCGCTTACAAAATTATGAAATCAAATGAAGAATTGAAGTAACCACGATTAAAATCAAGGCCACCTAAGAATAATTATGTAGCCTTCAATAATTTAATAAACATCGCCAGTCCTGATGTTAATTTTTATTGAATGCAGTAGACAAAGATGTACATTTTTTAATAATACAACGTTATCAGTTTCTGATACCAATATTTACGAGGGTGTGTTCCTAATAATTTTTTATGCACACAAAAGATAAGATTCACTAAAGAACTGGGGCATAAAATAACGAACTAAATGTCTTAATTACTGATCGTATCAAAACTAAACTTCCAGTGACCCGGTTTGACCTTGACAGTAATGGAACGGAAGTGGGTAAAAACGGAATTTTTATTTATTATAATTTTTATTACAGTTGTACAAGTACCGATCACGTTCTCATTCAAGGTCTTGTAAATAAATGAAACGTATGCAAAAATACGTTTTAGATTTAGGTGATAATTCTTGTGCTGTTTACAGGAATCCTCCAACGCAACGTTTTAAAATGTGTCAGATTATTGATCTATAAAACCAGGTTAGATTGTTTGAATTTAATAGAATTAGATCAAGGTCTTAACGTATATAAATCTCGTGTTATCGCTCATTTAAATTTCTGAAAGTATTCATATGAGATTGATAAAACGACCGTAACTTCCTGTTAAGAGTTCATTGTGGTCGGAATCGAATTAAGTTTGAAACGAGCGCTCTTTCGTTTAAAATTATTGATCATATGTTGGAATTTCGGTATTAGTTTCAGCTGCAATGAGTTATTTTTGGATACAACTGCAATCATTTGTAAATGCTTTTCGAGTTTGCCTAAGTTGGACAGGAAAGCTGATTTTCAGTGCAAGTATTGATCCGACCATGGTTTACAGAGCAGGCGCAAATCGAGGTTAAAGGTTTAATTTTTTAAATTTTTCCTTAAATAAATAAATAAAATTTGAAATAGACACGCTATTTAATTCAAAGGTCGCTGTTTAATATCTTCTAAGCGAAAGTTAAACAGCAAAAATTGCCCCCTAATTTAAAATAATGACCCGATTGATCGTGCTGACATTAATAGTTTCCTGCTGTAGCTTTTCATTTATGTATTAAGTTTTAAATGTTAACGGTGTGCATTCAATGGAATTTTTAGGAATTAAATGGAGTGCCGGCTTAATAAGGCGTTTTTAAATTAGGGCAGTGGGAATCGCACGCTTTTAGAAATAACTCACCTCGTTGAACACACAAAAATAACACAAAAGCACAGGCAACAACGTACTGTAAATGCCCCATATTTAATAAAACTACAAAAATTTACAATATTTACACTAAAAATAGTCTTTTAAGACTGAAATAGTTAGACGGACTCTGTGAGAGTGCGAACAAACCTTCACGCGCATATATTTTACTGCGCTGATGCGACACGAAAGGAACCGCCAGAAAACGCTTTTTCAAAATCACCTAGCGAGATTCTTAAAAAATACGATCTGAAATAAATAAATATCGTCAAAACAGTTTGGTTTAGTATCAACCGAAGTCTTATCAGTGTGTTTAAATATCGGACATTCACCGAAATGTTAATCAAGTTACGAAATGCACGTTCTTATCTAAGGGCACTGGGTGCCCTTAGTATTTTTCCATTTTTAATGTAACAACGATTTTACGGGGCAATTGCAGATCTCAAATGGGTAATTAGATATATCCGGAATTTTTATTAAGGTAGTGATACTAGTAAACCTGCTAACCAATCAAATGAGTGCGATAAATAAGAATTGAGCATGTGGTAGTAATGGGAGGAAGAGGCGACAGGCTAATGAAATTACTGAATTTAGTTGGCTGTGATTGCGAATGTGAAGAAATATTGCATACTTTATGTAATTAGTTTAAGTGCTTAAACTATGATGGTACAATTTTGTTACATTCATTCTAGTGGATTATTATTTTTTAGAATTTAAAATAATTTAAAATAACTTTGAGCAATTGTACGTCGCTTAATTAACTTTAGTAAACACTTGTGGTAAACAAATTGAGTACATTGTATCTACCAATAAATTCTTGGAAATTAATCGTTCAGGCCGTCTGCAACCCACAACACAATGTGATTCATGGAGTAGCTACTAAGAATTATTAAAAGGTGCAATTAAATAATATAAAATATAACTAACCGTTATGATTAAGGCTTACGTAGATAATTGTAACATCCTTTCTCAATTAAAATGTAAACTGGTTCTTACTTGTTATTATTTTACAGCCTGGTGAGTTTGTGTGTACATAGCAATTTACCAATTAAGATATGTATATTAATTCGTGAAAATACAATAAATAATTTTTGAGTTTTTAACATTCGTATAATAATTATTAGATGTATGCATTATAACTAATTTTTAAAACAAAGCAGTAAAAACATTGGAAATGTAATGGAATTTTACAAAGGGAAATTAAACATTGGCATGGCTAACAGAATTAAACTGCAGTTTCCGGCTGTCATAAAAAATTCCGAGTTACAATCGGCGTCGAACAGTTTCGCACTTAAGTTTATAAATTTATTTAATCAGAAAATTTGGATGATATAGGGTACTTGCAATTTATTGTATAACAGAAAAAATAAAATAAAGAGCAAAATACAGTGGATTTTCAAATGTTCATGATCCTAAATACTTGCTATTGTTTACTAAATAGTTTGAAAGTGGCATGCATATATAGGGTTTTTCAAAAGTAAGTAGTATTTTAAACTACTCGTATCGTGGCTGATTTTTATGCATTTTTGAAAATAAGGACATTATCAGGTCACAGGGAAAACGGAATTTTTTTATTTTCACCTTTTGGTCGTCATAGCAACAAATTTGTTTAAAAACAATTGAATGAAAAGTAACATTGTATGCAAGTGTCATCACAGGTTTTTCAAATTAGATCTTAACCCTGCTGATTTTTGGTTATGGGGATATCTAAAAGAAAGGGGGTTTTTAACCAAACCTAATTCAATCCATCAATTGAAGGAATCCATTACACAAAACATAACAGCTATTCCAGCAGACCTACACAGAGCTGCGGTTTATAGTATTGTAGAAAGGTTACTTCTTGTTCAAGAAGAAAATGGCGGCCACATACAACATTTACCATAAATGTAATATTTTTAATAAATCTCATTTCTTTCTGCACATGCAGGCATTTTTAATTTTCAAATTGCTCAATGAATGATAAAAATATCAGTATTTCAAAATACGACTTACTTTTTAAAAACCCTATACATAAAACAAATGTAGTTCAAAGTATCAGGTGTTTGGTTTAGATGTTACTTAATGAAATGTTTACATACCATATACACACCTTTACCACAGCAAAGAATATAAAAGTAGCTAGCACAGTTTCTGATCATAAATAAATTTACAAACCTTTAAATATTATTTATTCCAATTATGTGTCAAAATAAACCCCGTTTACTATTAAGGACAAACAATTCTTCGATACACTTGGCAATAGATTTATCAGTGGAGGAGATCTCAACGCCAAACACCAGTGGTGGGGCTCCAGATCAAATAGGCTAACACTAAAAGGAAGACAGCTCTGTCTAGCGATGCTACATAACAACTTAACGCCTATCCACGGGTGAACCTACATACTGGCCCGAAGTTAGAAGACGTTTGCCAGATCTCTTAGACTTCTGTATAACAAAAGGTATAGGTACCGTCTATACACCTAAATATTCAATCATGCTTCGAAGCGTCGACCTATCATCCGGTCGTTACCCTATAATTGCTAAACTAGATGTGAATATGGTACAAAAAGCCAGGTCACCTACGCTACACAACACAACAAATTGGCCTCTGTTTAACAGTTGTACTAAGCAAGAACAACTATTTATTATTAGCTACGGAGACCTAAACAGAGAAATAAGGGAACACATCATAAAAGCAAAAAGAGTATCAGGATGTCTTAACCACGCCATATGGGGTAACAAATGCATAAGGAATGAAACAAAAACTAGCATATACAGGGAAATTTTCTTTTTAGTATACATATCCCCTATGTATACTTTTATAATAAACGCAAATAGGCAACCCACTATACACTATAAACGTCACGTCACGTGGTGCGTAAAGGTTATGTTTCATGTTTGTAAATAAAAAATAAATCAAAATTAGTGGAATATCAACATAATTTTAATTCAACGATTATTCTAAAACATAAAATATCAACAATACAAAACAGAAAGGAAAATAAAAACAGCAACAGTTAAAGACTAATTTTTTGACATTAACTTAATTTGAAGATTTTTGCCACAGCATGCTAATTTTTTAACGTTTATAGTGTATAGTGGGTTGCCTATTTGCGTTTATTATAAAAGTATACATAGGGTATATGTATAGGTACTAAAAAGAAAATTTCCCTGTATAAAAGTACAATACGACCGATTCTAACATACACGGCAGAGACAAAACCACAAACAGCCAAAAGTAAACAACAGATGGAAGTCACAGAAATGAATATATTACGAAGAATAGCAGGAAAAACGAGATACGACAGAGTAAGAAATACAAATATAAGGGAAATATGTAAAGTCGAAAACATCAGCGATTGGGTTTCATACAGAAGAAATGAATGGAATGCACATATGGAAAGAATGGACGAGAGTAGAGTAGTACGAATTGCACGAGATGGCCAACCTGAGGGAAGACGAAGTATTGGCAGACCCAAGAAACGATGGAGCGACACCATCCAATAATATGGCAAAAAACAGGCTGATAGCCTACTTTAAAAGTTAGAAGAAGAAGAAGAAGAAGACTAAGCAAGAAACACTTCAATCTGCCCCTTAAAATCAAGGAAGAATTGTATCTAGCTGACGATTTGTTAACCCAGGCTATCCAGGAGGCTGCATTGTTAGCAATCTCAGAGATGGACAGCAAACTGCAACAGAGATCCTGTTCTAACACCACCAAAGACATTTTTTCAGAAAAACGAAAATTAAGAAAAAAAATTGCAGCAAATGAAATCTTCTCAAGATAGAACCAGGAACAACAAAGCAACAAAAGAATTAAAAAAAAATTTGCAAGAACTATCTGCAGCAAAAGACACCAACCACTCTTTATGGAAGGCGACGAAAAACATTAACCGCCTCCGATAACACAATTCTCCAATTAAACTTGAAAACCGCAAATGGGCTAGATTAAATATAGAAAAGGCAGAAACATTTACTGAAGATCTCGATAAAACCTAGAATAATTACTGAAAATGAAGAAGAACAAATTCATTCGTTCTTAGACTCACCACTACAAATAGAGCTTTCACTAAAAAGGTTTAAAATACAAGAAGTCAAAACAAGTAACAGACAAAGATCTCAATACCAAAAAAGCACCAGGATGGGATCAAATTACAGGCAAGGTGCTCAAAGAACTTCTGGCCAGCTTTCTAACAGTGCTCCGCGAACCGCGGTACCGGGTTATCACATTTTTATCTTAGTTAATAAATCAATTATCACATAAGGTTAACTAAAACTTAAGTCGATTTCCCCCGTTGGGGGAAATTACGAAACATTATGACGGAACCAACAGCATCAATAGGCATCAAAAGAAGAAGCGACCAACTCACTCCACCTGCAGACGAAGTCATTAAGCGATACACATGGAATCAAGGCCCGCTGAATTAATATTGCATATAAGGCCTGCCCACTTCATTTAGCCAAGACGCAATTAGAAAGGACGATGGCGCCATTTGCGGTGAACTATACATTTTTTAAGGGAGGAATGTATAGTTCACCTCACATGGCGCTATCGTCCTTTCTAATTGCGTCTTGGCTAAATGAAGTGGGCAGGCCTTATATGCAATATTAATTCAGCGGGCCTTGCATGGAATTGCGACCACCTACTAAAAAATAATCCTTACTATCCCTTAGCATCCCAAACCGAACACGCCGGCGATAACCAGTCAACAACCGATAGAAACAGTCAACCCATCCCACAAACTCAGGTAAAATTTAAAATACCATCAATATTTCTACATAATCTTAAGAACCATAAAGAAATTGTAACAGACATCGAAAAAATAACCGAAAACAGACAATTCACAACAGTGTACAGTAATCAATACTTAAAAATAAATCTATCTACTCATGAAGATTACCGTAAATTAACAAAATTTTATATGGAAAATAAAGTTGAATTCCACACATTCCAAGACCCAAATAAAAAACCCCTATCAGTTGTAATTAAAAATGTCCCAATTTCAATTAACGAAGAAGACACAAAGCAAGAACTCGTACAGAAGCAACTACCAGTAAATGCAGTAGTCCGACTACTAACCAAAGAAAAAAAAAACAATTCCTATCTGCGCAGTTATCCTAACGGCAAACGAAACATCAAACGAAATTTACAAATTAAAAACGCTATGCCATTCTATTGTAATCGTAGAAGCAAGGAAAAAATTATCTACTATCCCACAATGCCATCTATGCCAACGATTCGGTCATACTAAAAATTATTGTGCACTAAAACCACGTTGCGTCAAATGCAAAGAAGAACACGAAACAAAAGCTTGTAATAAACAGCCCAACGACCCACCCTACTGTGTCAATTGCGGTGGAGATCACCCTGCCAGCTACCGAGGGTGTCCTCACCATAAACAACTGCTACAAGCACGGATCCCAATAAGGAATGCATGGAAAGCACCAATTAACAATATACTACCCCAAGACATTAGCCAACAAAACTCATCCCTTACAAATACACCCAATAATCCTTACAATAGTCGCCGAACACACTACGCCCAATAACCCATCCGCCTCCCTAGCCGATACCATCCTTCAGATAATTAAACAGCTAATTATCCCTTACTTACCCCAAATCAAATCATTTCTAATTCAACACATCCTTCCCAGTATTATCAATGGCTAATCCACAAAAATCCCTACAAAATATAACACTCCTAAATTGGAACTGGAAATTGGATCGAGGAGTAACACCTCGCCAAAAACCCGGGTTCAGCTGGCACCGGCTGATAGCACCCTGTAAGGGCCCCTATCCAGGGTTACGGATGAAGACCACAACGGCGATAGAGGCGGAGAAGACAAACTTCAGTACGGCGAAATCGGCGGAAGTGGCAACCCTGATTTTAGGGGAAGTATAAAATCAGCAGCGTCTGTTCCCAGATAGGGCGGCTGCAAACAGCGTCGGTACTCCATGTTAGGAGCGGCTGAATGTAAACCTGGTAGTAGGTATAAAATATATCTTCCAACCCGTCTGGCCAGCGTGGAAGATTACGGCCAAAACCCCCTTATGAAATATGCCATTACAATTACAAACACGGCCCTTAGTTCCCAGCGACTTGTTATCCACCAACCAAGGCAGCGGTAGGACAAGGAAACAAGTAAGGGGTGCTAATAATCACTGGGTTACAACAGGCTGCCAATTGAGACTATACGCGGCTACTTACAATGCAAGATCATTAAAATCCGAAGGACGAATGGAAGAGTTGGAACACGAGTTAAAGTCAATTAAATGGGACGTCTTGGGAATATCTGAAACTAGACTACAAGGACAAAAATGCACAATATTAAAATCTGGACATACGCTGTATGAAAACAACAGCGACAACGCTAAAAGCGGTGGCATCGCAATAATGATCTCAAGAACGTACCGAAATCAAATATTAGAAATGACAGCCATTTCTGAAAGGGTAATATACGTAGTACTAAGACTCTCAAAAAGATACAATATAAAATTTATTCAAGTATATGCACCCACAACATCACACACGGAGGAAGAAGTTGAAATATTCTACGATGATATCCAAACGGCATTAGAACAATCAAAAACGCATTTTACCATACTTATGGGAGACTTTAATGCGAAAGTACGCCAAAAAGACGAATCCGACGAAGAATATATAGGTGACTTCGGATTGGGAAATCGGAACAACAGAGGGGAAATACTTGTAGATTATATTCATCAAAATAAACTATACCTAATGAATACCTTTTTTAAGAAAAGGAAACAAAATAAATGGACGTGGAGAAGTCCGGATAGAGTAACAAAAAATGAAATAGATTACCTAATAACAGATAAAAGACATATAGTGAAAGATGTATCGGTACTCAATAACTTTAGTACAAGCAGCGATCACCGATTGGTTAGAGCTAAACTATCGATAAACATCAAACAAGAGAGAACTAAACTCATACAAAAGAAGAACGTGAAAAATATGTCGGAAATTCTAGAAACTCATCAAGACAAGTACCACAAGTTCATGGACGAGAAAATGGCATCTATAGAGCAAAATAACACTTTAAGGCTAAACGAATTAACAGAAAACATAACAAATGGCATCTTGACCTGCGCCAAGAAAGCTTGCATGGGAGAAAAATTAATTAAACAACAGAAACTAAGTGCTGCAACTCAAGAACTGATGCAGGAAAGACGCACAATAAACAAGAACTCACCCGAATATAGAAAAATAAGTAAAGAAATAACTAAAAGGATAAGAAAAGACATTAGAACATACAACACTCAGAAAATAAAACAAACAATAGAAGACAACATGAATATGAGGGTGTTAAGACGAGAAAGAAGTAAAGGTAAAAATATGATTACAAAACTAAATGATAAAGAGGGAAGAGAAATTACAAATAGAGAAAGCTTAAAACAGACTGTAGAATTATTCTACAAAAACTTATATAGTAGCAGGGATATAAATAAAAGAAGAGACATTCTACTTCAAAGACCTACAGTAAGGAATGTAAACTCAGAGGATGTTCCTGAAATAACCAAGGAGGAAATCACCAAAGCTTTAATGGAAATGAAAAATAGACGTTCGCCTGGTCGAGATGGTATAACAGTCGAGATGATGAAGATAGGAGGAGACTCGTTATTACGTATGGTCCAAAGAGTGCTAAACATGTGTATAGAGGATGGTAAAATACCAAAGTTATGGAACAACGCCGAAGTGATTCTACTGTATAAAAAGGGGGATCGTGCTAACATACAAAATTATAGACCTATTAGCCTGCTGTCACACTTGTATAAGTTATTGACCAAAATAATATCTAACCGTCTGAATAATAAATTGGAATTTTACCAGTCCCCAGAGCAGGCGGGATTCAGAAAAGGATTCGGCACGACAGACCACCTACAAACAATCAGAAATTTAATCGAAAAAACCACAGAATATAATATACCCCTTCATCTGGCCTTCGTGGATTATGAAAAGGCCTTCGATTCGATCGAGACCTGGATGGTACTAAAAGCACTAGACAATGCTAGAGTGGACTCTAGATATACCGACTTAATCAAAAATATCTATGACCATGCCACGATGACAGTTAGAATAGATGAAGATACGGTAACTGACGAAATTAGTATACAAAGAGGTGTCAGACAGGGAGACACAATATCCCCTAAACTGTTTACCGCAGCACTTGAGGACATCTTTAAACAACTGAAATGGAACGAAATGGGGATAAACGTAGATGGAAAATACATAAATCATCTCCGATTCGCAGATGATATAGTCATTATCAGCGACAACCAAACTAATCTAGAACGTATGTTATCACACAATATCCCCTAAACTGTTTACCGCAGCACTTGAGGACATCTTTAAACAACTGAAATGGAACGAAATGGGGATAAACGTAGATGGAAAATACATAAATCATCTCCGATTCGCAGATGATATAGTCATTATCAGCGACAACCAAACTAATCTAGAACGTATGTTATCAGAATTAAATAGCAGATCACTAGAAGCGGGATTAAAGATGAACTACCACAAAACCAAAATCATGTCACCAGAACCAACTCATATTGCCATCGATAATATTCAAATAGAATATGTGACAGAATATATATATCTAGGACATATCATTAAACTGGGCAAAGCTAACCAAACGGCTGAAATAACTAGAAGATTACGACAAGGATGGACAGCGTTTGGCAAATTGTCGTATATTCTGAAAAGCGAAATACCAAATAACCTAAAAAAGCAAGTATATGACAAATGCATTTTACCGGTAATAACTTATGGCATGGAGACAATGGCTTTAACGGAAAAATCCATGAAACGGTTAAGAACAGCTCAGCATGCCATGGAAAGAAATATGCTTGGCTTGAGGCTTAGAGACAGAATTAGAAACGTCGAAATCCGCCGTCGAACAAAACTTATAGACGTCAGTAGAAGAGTAGCGGAACTTAAATGGAACTGGGTGGGGCATGTAGCCAGACAACCTGACGAACGATGGACAAACAGAACCACAATATGGAGACCAAGAAGTTCAAGAAGAAGTATTGGCCGGCCACAAAAACGTTGGCTGGACGACATAAAAGAAGTGGCAACAAGAAACTGGCTACAAACAGCAAAGAACCGTGAAGAATGGAAAAGATTAAGGGAGACCTACGTCCAGAAGTGGACAGAGAAGGGTTGACGAAGAAGAAGAGAAATTGGAACTCCAATGGAATAAAACCCCAAAGATCACAGTTCATTTAATTCCTTGCCAGATACAATGTCGACATCGCCTGTTTAACAGAAACACACCTTTCCGAAGAAGCAACCTCCAGAGTAGCTGAATATAACATCTTTAGAACTGACCGACCAACCAAAACAGCCTGGGGTGGAGTAGCTATACTTATCAAAAAGCAACTAATAATTAGTACTCCTATCGAAATACACACAACAAGTCTAGAAACAATTTCAATTACCCTAACCCCTCATAACCCCATCCAATAAGGATAATATGCGCCTACAAACAACCTAGGCTAACACTCAACGAAGATGATATTATCAACATATTCAGTCCAAAACTAACCACATTGCTCATAGGCGATCTAAATAATAAGAACAGACTTTGGGGATGTCGCGAAAACAACCCCAACGGGAAAAGGTTAAACGAATATGCAATAAGCCACCAGCTTCAAATCGAGGCCCCAACCAATAATTAATAAGCTTAATTGATCAATATTAAGTAATCTCAAAATTCTTCGAAACTATTAGTATTCTTTCTCAAAGTTCGAGAGGTAATTCAAAACATGTTCAGAAAACATACATACATATATTTCTGATTCAAACAATAAAAAGCATTTGAAATTTAACTAGTCCTAAGGTAGGTATTAGAAAATGATTCATTCTCATTAATTTTCGTTAAACCAGCGAATAATTTTATAGAGTTATTAGTAGAACAAATTCAAAATTTAGCATGCTTTGGAATTTTTAATAGTTCAACAATACAAATATTTGTTGGTTCGTTCTATGAAATTACTACATCAAAAGTGTACCGTTAATCACGTAAAACAACCTGAAAACACGTTTATTGTGCTTCGCATTTTAACTCTCATGAAATATTGTTTACCTTTATCAAAAACTGATACTGACCTAAAAAAACTACACGCAAGATCCGTCTATAATTAACTTCATAACATCAGGCAGTTAATGAAACCACGTACATACATTAAGCAAAGCTGAAACATTTAGCGTGTATGCTTTTAGGAATTTCAGAATCCACTGTCGAGAGGGCCACGCAAAAATTTCAACATTAATCAATTCTGACATTGACGTTTCACACTCGCGCTTTGACATTTTGTTTCAGCAGTTTGTATTCGATTTTTGTGTCATCAAGAGTATTGGAAAACTTTAACCTTTGAATAAATTATAAGTTATATCTTGTAAAAATTAAGAGTTCCAGGTAGATGCAGCACGATGAAACTATTGAGATTTAAGTGTAGAGGTTAGTCAAGTTTATATAAAATTCTTGGCACATTCTGTAAGGTTTAAGAAGTGTTCCCCTGTTTTCAGTTTGCCTTTATGTCTGGAATGTTATATGATGAAGCTTAATTATGTTGCAACCCTACTGATGATATTTACTAGATGCTTAATGTCTGGTATGTACCCTAAATATTTCAAATTCCTGGGGATACCAGGAACTCCTTTTTATGCTGAAGGTATTAGGTGTATTTTAAGTTTTAATTGCTGAAAGTTTAGTACAGGAAAAGTTTATTGTTATTTAAATTAAATAATAAACAATAAATTTCAAAAAATGGGAATAGGAATATTACAGACGTTTAATTCTTTTTTAATTGTAAAATGCCTGGATCAATGGTTAAAATAGTTTTTTGAAATGGAATGTATGCCGAAAAATTCAGTTTAAACGCACCAAAACCCCACAGCAAACATTATTTTTAGAAAACTTAGAACTCTATAAATTGAAATTCGATTTGAATTTATATTTAAATCTTGGTTAGAGTATGGCAAATATTATCAGAATAGTGTTTGTTCTGTATCTAAAAACTTGATATTACTAATAATTGTGAAAAATTGACGGATGTAGTCACAAACACAGGCCAATGAATTTGAGTTCTCCTGCTGAAAATAGACTTTAATAATTTTTACTTCAATAAAGGTATAATGGGCAATTCTTTTGGTTAATTTAAAATGAAATCAGAAGAGTAGAAGACCAGGAGTTTGGTTCAGTCTGCATAAATAATTCAAAACAGATACTATCAAATATAGATGAGTTATGGAAGGAGATTGTTCTAGTTTCTTACTCAAAATAGCGTTTAACAATATGGCTGAATTAAGTTGATCTGATGTTTTGGACCTTTACGCCGTATCGACCAATCCCACCAAAAATGTAAACAAAAGCAATTAAGCGAGATAATTTGTGCTGTAAAATTTTCCATAATTTTGGATACTTGCTGCATAAATATGAAAAAACTTTGTTTCTTCTGATAATAGTTTCATCGTCGCTAGAAAGAGTTTCGGGAATACGCTGATATTATAGGCATAGAAAGTCGACATGGCAAAGCCCAAATTACACTACAAAAAACAAAATAGATATTGTACGAACGGAGAAGATACATAACTAATGATGCGACCGTTCTCAATGAAATTCAAACGAATGACTATCAATTACTAAGAACCAAGATCAAAATAAATGTTAAAATAGAAAGGAATAATAAATTCTCAAATACGAAAAGACAGTCAAATATACACTACAAAGAAAAATTAGAAATAAATAGCTCGAAAATAAAATAAATCTATCGAAGAATTCTATTCAAATATTATAGAAAGCATAGACGAAGCTATTAATAACAGCCACAAGCAAAAGAAATCCGAAAAGTAAATTAAAACAGGAAGGAAAAGATCTTATACTATCTAGAAACCAAAACAAAAGCAAATTAACTCAAAAAGAATTAAAACAACTCAACGAAGGAATAAGGCGCAAAGTTAGACAGGATGTATCCATCGTAAACAACAACACAATACATACAACGGGTTGTAGAGGAAAGTAAAGATCCAAAGGTGTTCAGGAAAAGGTTAGCAACACGGAGAAAACAGATAAGACTAAAAGATAATCGGTGAAATGCAAGCTGAATTACAATGATAGAACACTTGTACCAAACCTATCTATCGCCAAAGAACCTAGATCATGCCCAACAGACCAAAGATTAGCAAAAGGCCAAATAGCACCACTCACAAAGCACTTTACAGATATACCAGATATAATTAAAGATAAAGTAGGCATTGAACCAAAAAGAAAATCGGAAAGTATCCGGACCTGATGGGATCATAATTGAAATGGCCAAAGCTGAGGGGCTGACACTACTACAGCATCTTAGAAAACTATTCCACAAGTGTCTAGAATCGGGAATAATACCAAAAGCATGGAAAACCCCTGACGTCAAACTTAGCCACAAAAAAGGAAACAAGGAAGATTTTTTTTTTTAAATATTTTATTTGCCAGTTCAGCAGCTATGTGCTGCTAGTCATGACATTTGTATGAGATACAGGTTATGGCTTTACATCACTTATGGGTACCACGTACTTACGAAATAGCAAAATATTTTTCAACGATTAAATTAGATACAAATCCTGGGGTAGTTGGCGTTTTAATCTAGTGTGTATATTTTTGCGCCCTAAGTTATAAAACACTGCACTATCACACTGGCTAATATTAGTATGAAAGTTAATGCTAAGTTTTTTTATGTATTCAGGCACTGTTAGTATGCCTAGTTCTTGATGTAGTTGGGCATTAGTAACAAACCACTCCGCGTTCACGGCAATTCTTAAGATTTTGTTCTGAATAACTTGAATTTTGTTAATGATAAGGAAGATTTAAAAAACTTTAAACCAATATCCCTTACATCACACATCATTTGCAAGCTTTTCATCCGAGTTATAACAAACAGAATAGCAACAAGGTGGATTCCAAATACCCGAACAGGCAGGCAATCGATTCAGTTGATATCTGGGCCCTAACGAATGCGCTCAAAAGATGTAGAATAGACTACCCATCATCACTGTTAAACTATTCGATAACACAAATTCAATCAAGATAGAACGAGGTGTAAGATAAGATGCCTCCCTCACTCCGAAGCTCTTCACTAACTTATTATTACAGGATGTTTTAAAAAAACTTAGATGGACCGAAAAGGGAATAAATGTGAACTGTGAATACTTAACAGACACAAGATTTGTCTGTTATATGCAAGAACTAGAGACAGTGGTAAATGATTTAAAAACAGCAACGTAAGAAGTAAGATTTACGAGTACTTTAAACATTTCCAAAACTAAGACAGTGACAAATCAGGAAGATGGAAGGCAAGTACAAAATAGACGGAGAAGGGAGAACTAATAGAAATAAGGACCGAATATACATATTTGGGACAAAAACTTACATTAAAAGAATCAGCACATATACCAGAGACAAAAGGAAGAATTCAGTTGGACTGCCTATGGAAGCCATAGAAACCTATTCAAAGACGCTTTCAAACAAATTTTAAAAACAAACGTGTTTGACCAATGCGTCCTTCCTATATTCACATACCGATCCGAAACATGTGTCCTGACAAAAACCAAAATGGAGAAAATAAAAATAACACAATGGAAACTGGAAAGAATAATGTTAGGCATAACATTAAGCGACAGAAAAGCTAACACTTACATAAGGCAATATACAAAAGTCAAAGAAGTTTCAGTATGAATACCTCGCCAGAAGTGGCGTTGGACAGGACACATGGCAGATCGAGTGCAAAAATTATAGTCTGGAGAGTGCGAACGAGAAAGAGGGACGGAGGTCGTTCAAGGACAAGGTGGAAGGACGATATCAATCGGTCCCAATTAGACTCCAAAAGCACAAGACCGAGAAATTTTGAAAAATCTTGAGGAGGCGTATGTCTAGTGAAATGAATAAATCACACTGATAAAGAAGAAGAAGATAGGCAGATTCTTCGAATCTTTAAAAAATATCTATTCTGATAGTTCATTTCTATCACAGAGCAGATATTAATATCTGCTCTGTGTTTCTACTAAAAGAATAAGTCTTAGAATACCATTTAAATAAGCTTTGTTGTATGCTTTTGTGGTACTGCTTTTAGAAGACTGTCATACGCTAATCTTTCTTTTTTATGAAGTAGCTTACAGTTTCAACTTTATTTATCTTGAAGAACATGAGGAAGATTCATGTGGCATAGAGCTTTGGAATTTTATGAACTCATTAAATAGGTTGATCTCGGTTATAAAAGACTTTGGCAGAATTTCTTACAAATGTATTCTCTTATTTTTCCTCTGTTTTACTTTTCGTTTATTGTTACTTTCTAGTCAGAGTTTCTGCAGAGGAAATAAACTTTTCCGTATCCATGGTATGTAATTGACAGATTATTTATCTCATTTGAGGTTAACAATGGCGGATGGCGGGTAAATATGAAAAAGCGGGATGATATGAACATTTGCGGGTTTTTACCGTGCATGCTATCGACGTGACATCTACCGATAGAATTTAGAATCAAAATTATTATTTGATTATACAAAAATCTTCATTTGAGTGATTGATAAGTGTAATTATTTTTTAAAATTCAAGCAAATACGATTATTTTTTACATAAATTCATTATAGAAATTATTTTTAATACGCAAATTTGACATGTGTAATTTGAGGTTATATGTCAAAAACATAGGTACGTATTATATTATAACTATTTTTATTTAATACGAACTTCTCATGGATGCGGAAAAATAACTTGTGCCCTACGGGAATCTAACGGCATATTTCATCCCTTAGCTTTTGCTGCCCTCGCTCACTACGTTCGCTCGTGCAGCAAAAATCTTCGGGATGAAATATGCCTATATCTTCCCTTATGACGCAATATACTATTAAGAACCTTTTATAACCTTGATTTTATCATAGGAATGAGTAATTTAGCAACATTTTCTTAAATTTTGCTTTTCTTTAAATGTTCCCTTCAACTTATTATGGAAAATGCCTATATTAAACATGATATCAGTGTTTAATCTAGAAATATCGTATATCGAGGGGAAATATCTATTTTGGGAGAGGATCCATAGCTTGTGAACTTAACCAAAAGCTATATAAATCAAAACTTTATGTTAAAGTAATAGTATATAAAGTTTGAAGCCAGCTAAGAGTTAGTCGTGGTAGTGTCTCAGCTGGTTCAGCGTATGTACGACCACCGAGATGACCGGGCTTCGATTCCCAGGGCCACACATATACCGAAAACACTCGACCGCTTCCCTCGGAAAGCAACGGCAAACCATAGAGGTCTTCTGTCTAGTAAGTCCATTTTGTAGTAGGAGTGCAAACACTTTCGTGGTTGGGAGCCCACGTTAAGCTGTAGGTCCCCTATTTCTGTAGGATACTTAACATGCATACTACAGGCATATGGGGCGAAGACCGGCAACGCCCTGTAAAGGCTACGCCACTGCCAGAAGAAGAAATTGATTCCAATTGAAATCTTGGTTAGCAGTACCGTAGATAGGTACGGCTTTTCTGCTCAGTTCGGGAACCAAGATAACCCAAAGAAGAGTATCTTAATGTAGTATCACAGAAGGAAGGTTGTTTTCGGGGTTTCAGCAATGCAATTTTAAGGAGCCGCTTACATCAGTACTGCTATTTAGAGGTGGTAACGAGACCTCGCAGCTCTAGCTCGCCTCGGCTTGAGCGAGATTTGTTGAACTGAACCGAACCGAGCGTTTTCTGAAATTGCTTGTAAAACTCGGAACTCGTTGCGGGATTGAAGCTCGGTGAAGGCTTGAAGTTCGGTAGATGCTCGACATTCAATTAAATTCAAGAAATTTGTCTTATCTTTCTTCGTACTTCTCGGTAGAGAACCAAGCTCAGTAAAAGGTTCGAAGCTCAGTAAAAGTTTTAAGCTCGAGAAAAGCTCGATGCTCGGTAAAAGATCGAAGCTCGTTAACCGAGTCAAGGCCCGCTGAATTAATATTGCATATAACGCCTGTCCACTTCATTTAGCCAAGACGCAATTAGCAAGGACGCAGGCGCCATTTGAACTATACATTTGTCACAAATGGACTGATGCCGATCCCCACACTAGAATGGAACGATTTTCAGAACTCTTGAGAAGCGGCTGCTTGTAGTGTGGGGATCGGCATCAGTCCATTTCTTGTATTGTTCCATCCCCAGTCAGTAGGAGTCTTGTCACTTCCATACCACTGCTGAACTTGTAAGTATGTACGAAATGAGTGCATACGAGCTGCTTCTTCCGTTGGAGATAAGGACGCAAGATTGAACAAACTTTTCGTTATAGATTGCGCAAAACACTTGTATCATTCGTTATCTGTTTTTCTCAGGTATAAACACACAAGGCAAGTTCAATATGAACATAATTCAGTTAGATAATTTAAAAACATATATTAATAGCGTTTTAGGACACACAGAATATTAAATAATGAAATAAATAGAGAATGGCACATACAGGGTGTTCCGCAACTCGAGGGATATAGTGAATATACATATTCCTGAGGTCATTCTGGATCAAAAAGTCCTGATGGACATTCATCCTTAAATGGACCGTTTCCAAGTTATGGGTACATTTAAATTTCAAGTGATTGTAACAGTAAAGATTTATTATTTAAGTACATTTAACGTTTGAAATTTAATTTTTAATTATATTTAATCTAAAAGTGACTGAAAATGGCCACCCACGTTATTAATGCAAAGTTGGGACCTTCGAATAATGGAAATAACAGAGCGCATGAGAGTTTCGGGATCATTTTTCATTTCATGTGTGACTTCCATTATCCTGCCTATTAATTCTTCCCTGGTTTGTATCCTTGCAGAACCGATTGCTTGGCCGCGAGATCGCCTGATCTCACGCCCCTCGATTACTATCTGTGGGGACACATGAAGACACTGATCTATTCTGCAAGGAGGCAAACCAGGGAAGAATTAAAAACTTAAATAAAAATTAAATTTCAAACGTTAAATTTACTTAAATAATAACTGTTACTGTTACACACTTGAGATTTAAATGTACCCATAACTTGGAAACGGTCCATTAATAATAAATGTTCACGAGGACTTTTTGATCCAGAACGACCTCGGGAATATGTATATTCACTATGGCCCTCACCCTGAAGATGCTGCGCGCTTTCAATATCTGTAACTCAGTAACCCATCAATTAACAAAAATAGTATTGTTGTATAAAAAGGTCATTTCGGTATGTTCACCAATTACCATGGCCACTGTGTACTTTTCGATTCATTTTTGTACTAGTACAAAAATTGACGCAAGATAGGGTTTTACATGTTAAATTTTAAATAAAAAACGTACGCTTCGTCAACATTCGGCAATTGCCGTCGTTTTTGTTTATTTTCTCCGTATAGTGATTGTTTATTTCCGCAATAACAGTTCTCAAAAATATTTGATTTTAAATAATAAGTCATATTATCGAATTTATGAGTAGTTGGAGAAAAAATAGTATGTTTCATTCGCACAAAAAATGCGTTTTCGGGACGCGTAAGACTCGTCGGACTCCGCTCCGCGTCGTCCGGCGATCTGTGTTACTTGTCCCGAAATCATACACATTTTGTACTACTATTGTAGACAATTTTATCTACTTTATTTTCGATAACTTGATATTTTGCTCTAAAGTTGATCCAAACTGAGATATTCACGAAAATCAATAAAAATATCTTTTTTCTTCAAACGTCAGAAAAACACGACTTTGTGTCCTTGGATACACACAGTTAAACATTCACTTTTACTCCTAGGAGTAAAAGTGACATAAACATTCACTTTTACTCCTAGGAGTAAAAGTGAGACTTAATGAGCCAATGGCAACTCGTAATTTTTATTTTTTATAACAAAGCAACGACAGCTGGTATGACGTTCATTTTTGACTTTTTTTAAATTTTCTTGCTGAATTGCTTTTAATTTGTGCGTTTGAAGAAAAAATAACATGTGTTATACGGAGTAAAAGTGATTTTGTGTGCCTCGCATGAATAGTTCGACTCGCTAGCGCTCGTCGTTCAAACGTCATGCTCGGCACACAAAATGACACTTTTACTCCTAATAACACAATATACTATTTTCACGTGGTTTTTTCAATATGGCGGCAAAATCCGGGGTCGCTAGACCGTGCAAAATTAGTATGCCTTTTTGAAGGTCAAAATTAAGAGAATAAAATTTATTCCAGCTTGCCACCATTTATTTCCACAGTAGCCTCTTTTAAACGCCCTGCCGACTGGCCTAAAGACCAATACAGGACATACATTTTAATAAGCACAGGTGACTCTGACAAGACGAGTTTTCTAACACCCTTTGTGCATTGCACTGTGTGTTGCATATTTACAGAATTTCAGGTCGGTTCTAAAGTTAGATGAATTATAATAATAATAAATATTAGCAATTAAAATACAAAGATACACCTGGTAACTGCTTTAAATAAATACCAGGAAGAACATTGCTTTACAACTGTCTTTTTCAAGTGCATAGTATTAAATGCTACCAGTGTCGATCAGATTTACAAGACAACTGCGACGAAATAACGACCGACACTTATTTATTACAATGTGCCAAACCTCCTAGGCAATTGGAGCAGAATGTATCGAGGAAAAGAAGTGCATCGTTACCTTATTGCCGAAAAATTACACAGGCACGTAAGTTAATTTGATTGAAATGAATTATACGCGTAGAACTGTAAAAATATTTGAATTATTTAAAATTTTAGTGTATTTTACGCAAGAATACGTATATGTAACATTCCGAGAGTGTGCATTTATTAATGAAAATCTAGAAACTTGTTACAAGAGTCCTTGGAAGGATACTAAAGTGATAGCTTGCGACTGCGACACAGAGGGATGCAATAAAACAACTAAAATAAAGGCACCTCTTTGGATTATTTTTTCATGTACATTTCTTAGCATAATTTTTCTATCGTGGAGGTTTCTTTTACTTTTGCTCCAATGTTTATTACGTGGTGTCATATAAATGTAATACTAAAAATGTTCGAGTTTATCATGAATTTTTTTCGTGTTATTTTGTAATTAAATTACAAATAAATTATTTTAGCAAACGGATTCGTTTTACTGGAGTTTATTATTAAATTCGGCCCTTTAAGGAACGACTATGAAATAATAGCGGGGTTAAGTGCTTTCTTGTGTAAAAGCCATTAAATTTCGTCCACGAGACATTCTTTTGTTGCGCTGCTTTGTTGGTCTTCTCTTTGGAAAATAATGCTTCTGAATTAAATCTAAAACGAGTTTTTAAATATGATGCTCAAATTATTTACATTTTGTAAGTATTCCATTTGAAGTTAATTTATTGTGAAGATTTTTAATATCAAATTATGAAAGACCCGCAATGAATTTACTTAAGAAAGAAAATTCTGCCCTAATTAATTTAAAGGAGAATAATAAGAAGAAGATGAAAATTCTTTTAACAGTAAATACTTTGCAGCATAAAAAATTGGGATTTTTGTCAGTACACAAATTGCATTCATTTGCTGTAGTTTAACATAAGAAAGGTCATGATAGTGTTTTTTTTAAATAAAAATTAGACTTCGAATGTGATTTGTGAGGACTCTTCCTTTGATTTTAAATTTTGTGAAAGTTGCCTGGTTATTATTGCAGCTTGAGTATGATTTGAAATCCTTCACCTAAGAGCACCAGAAAAACAAAGTAGCATTAACTTCATGGTTTATATTGATCATTTAAATTCTTGTATTCGCAGCATCACAAAGCTGTACAATCTGTACATACATATTTTTAGATGTTCTGTGACAAAATATAGAAACTACAAGAGTTATGCGGCAAACGTTTATACTACAGTGCATTAAAGGTTGCCTGTATGTAAGGGGTTATGTTCCTAAGAGTTTATTATGCATATTTATTAATAACTGGTTATTTCAATTTAAATAAATTTCTAATTACCTTTGAAACTTGTTTATTCTGACCATCCTTATTTTTGTTTTACTTACTATAATTTGTATTGCATTTCTAACGATGTGTTTCCTATTTAGTATTCAGTAATGTAAATACTACAACATTCTATCAGCGGAGTTTGAATTTATAATAATCTATAGCGTATTGTCATCTAAGCAAAGAGATATATTTGTACATTCTCATTTTGAGGCGTCGTCGTCGTTCTGTGATGGATTGGGCAGTGGTGGCTCGTAACTTTAGGAATGGGCGAAGCAGATTATTAGGTCTCTCCTCACCCCTTTACGGGTCGAGCTGTAGGGCCAGCCCCCCGGTTGCCATTTTTTCAAAGTTCAAGGTCATTTGCTATTTTACAACTTGAAATTTTGATGGAATCCGGGTTCGCTTAAAGTAAAACTAAAAATATATATTTTGGAAAAACGGAAATCGATGCCAAAGCGACTCCAGGAGGTCATAGATAACAAAGGCAATCAACCAAATATTAGGATAAATGTATTAAATTGTTTTGTGATATAGCAAGCTGTCGATTATTAAACTGTATGACCCGAGTGTGTCAGCAATTTTCACTGTCTTTCCAATAGTTTATTGTTTAGAGTAGAAGTAATCTTTGTACAACTATTGACAATTGTTAAATAAATGATTTGTAAAAAGTAATGACAAAAAATTGTTGAATTTCGTTTACCTATTGTCACGTGCCAATTTTGCACTACGACATTAAATGGAGGATGATGGAATCCCTTAAGCGCGCGACTAGCTAAACAGTGAAGATGGGGGGTTCGAAACGGTAGAAGCCCCTTCAATTAAGGGTTGGTCATGATAGGGATGGAAATTGTTGAGCGCCACTATGATATTAAAATCACCAAAAGATCTAAAAGGAGGAAACCCATCATAGAAGATTCCCAAGGGCTCGGAGAAAGGGGTCGTCGTAGCTGCTTTCTGCTGCAAGATATGACTTACCTAGCTACTGAAAATCCTTTACTTACTTTAGTTTAATGCTCAAACTCGTAGGCAGGCTAACACTTTACACATAAATCTTTAACAGAACACTGAAACATAAATAATATCGGGGAGCACTGAATACGATAACAAGAACAAATTGAATTGACAATGAAATATTTAATGAATCAAAAGGCAAACATGAATACAAAGACATTACATAAAAGACAATCAAAAATGTTACGTTAAAAACAAATCATAAAACACAGTTACTTTAAGGGAACGAGAATTGAGGGCACTACATTTACTTTAAGTACTGCAAAGATATTCACAAGCTAAGCCCCTCAATTCCAAACAAAGAATATAGAAAAACACAAATAATAATACATTAACAAATTCAATAAGTACCAATAATTTTACACACATGCAACATAACACAAAATAATTTCTTAAACTTGACTTGATATTTGAATTTCAATCTGAACACAAAGGAACGTTACTTGAACACAAAGGTTTTCGTTTGACACTCGTGTCCTATGTTACCACAAATGTTTTGTCCCAAACATAAAACTACTAAACAAACTGGTTAACTGAATGCCGGAGACCTTCAAACTTTACTCGCGTGGAAGTGAATCTGCCAACAGGCAATCCACACAGCCTTCTCACGTGCCACCGGATCAAACAGATGGGCCAGTCATCGACTAATTCAAATTACAAGTTGCACGCAAAACACAAAATGACAAATACAAAAGGTGGTACTCATTAAACTTGAAACAAACTGAAGAACGTTAACATCAAAAGGCCTGCCAACAAGAGGTAATCGTCGGCATTGAAACTAACGTTGAAACACAACGGCAAAAGCAGGTGCAGCGAAGGGATGTTAAAAATTGTTTACCTGGCCAGCTGTTGGTACTTGGTCAGGGAGTACGTGGCAGATGTTAAATAGGCTAACAGCAACGAGGAGATGGTGACCTTCCTCCAGAAGGCGGGTGCAAGACAAACGAAGAATATTCCAGAAACTTTAGGGGCTTTCTTGGTACCGTATTAGGGAAAATGTGTGATGACCATACTTCCAACTACCGTTAAACTCAACACAACAATCACACACAACTGTCTCATTCCGAAATTGTATGGTTTTTCTTGGGATTCTCCGGATTCTACCGTAATATAGCATAATAAAGTTACCAAAGAAACGAAAAACCTTCTCGGTGGTATAAGCACCCACACTGGAAACAACAAACTTGCACGCCCGTCTTAATTAAGCCAAAACGTCCGCAATGGTGGAGAGATTGCCACGTACTAAAGAGGCGGGGTACAATACTTGAAGGTCTTGAACGGCGAAGAGGCAAATCCGCTGACACAGCCTCGCGTACAGGGGGATTCCCCGAATCGTATCATGAGACGCTGTATCAACTGGAACAATATGACAACATGTGTCGATAAAATACACGCGTGAATTGGGTCACCTTGGGATTTTGAACAAAGAAAATGTTTCACAAAGACGAAAAATACTGAAGTGACTTGAAAAATTCGTAGAGCTTTAAACAGAACGCGCTGAGAAGCTTGACTTTTTGTGGCCTCCAGACTAAAACGGAAATAACTGTAGCAAAACTAACATAACAAAGCACGAAATTAAAATTACGAAGTACAGGACCGTACTAAAGAATTTACCACAAATTTAAAATGACTCTAAATAACATGGAATTACAAAACCACGTGACACTATGTACGTATGCATTTGAATTTGCATTTGAACCAAACACGCGGCGCTGTACGGATACGAATGGGAGCCACTGTATGTAACATCGAAACAGAAGGAAGGTTGCGACTGACGCAGGTCTTGAATCTGTTTCACCTCTTCGTACAAATTAATTTGTAAGCTTGCCGTTGCCATGGCAACAGCTCGTACGCAAACATATTGACGCAGTATTACTGTATAAGCGAACCTGCTTCAGTTCAACGCTTGTGGTCTCCAGTATGTATTGCGGCATAACCTGCAGGGGCTTGCTGTACGATGTACTGTGCGCCGGGCATAAAATACATAAATTAGAATTATTTTCTATATCAACTGAATGAAAGAAAATGGAAAAAACAAAACGATTTCGGATTTTGAAAAAAAAAAAATTTAACCGAAAAATATAGCTGAAGCAGGTTAAAGTTAAAGTTGGTACGGCCATTGTCTTATAAAACTTAAGCCTGAAGGTCTCGTTTTGTTTTTGAGGTGTTTGCGTATTGTGCCACATATACTTCTGAATTTGTTGATTTTATTTTGTATGTTTCTATTTCTTGTGTATGTGACTTCGCAGTCCAGGTAATTGGAATTCTTTACTTGCTTGAGGGGGCTCGAGGGGTCAATCGTTATTTTTGTCCTTACAGGTTCTTTTTCAACAAAAGCCATCGTCTTTGTTTTTTTCGTAGATATTTTAAAATTATATTTCGAGTATAGGAGATGGAGAGTATAGACCGCCTCTTGTAGATCAGTGATTCTTACAGTATCCCATGATCGCCGGCGTAAAGGCTTTTATTGGCATTTATTAGATGTTGTGGGTATCCGCGCTCTTCCACTATTTCCCAAAGTTTGGCTCCTTTTATTTTGTCGAAAGCTTTCTCGTAGTCTAGGAAAGCTAGATGCGTTTCACAGTTGTATTCGCAACGCTTTTCTTTATTTGTTGTAGAGTGAACACGTTATCTGTACAAGATCGCCCGATTCTAAAACTCGTTTGTTCTTCGGATATTAGGGTCTCTGTGATCGTCTTCAATGTGATATTTATTACGCTGGCGTAGATTTTGTAGCCAGTGTCTGTCAAACTGATGCCTCTGTATTTTTAGCAGAGCGATCGGTGAAATAACCTTTGTCTTTAGCCATTCCATTGGTATTTTACACTTACTCCAACACACGTTGATTAAATGTAAGAGTCGTAGTTTTAGTAGGGGTCTTCCATATTTAAAGAGTTCGGCATTCGTTAAAACTACCAAGCCAATAGAAATTGAAATGTTCTCTAGTATACGATACCTAGGAATCATCATTGACAGCCATCTAAAATGGAGCGAACAAATAAACAAAATATAAAAACAACTAAGATATGTACTATATGAATATAGGGACATGAGCCAGTTTTTGGATAAAAAGAGCTTGAAAATTATCTACACAGCATTAGCAGAAGCAGTTATACATCATGGAATAATCGCTTGGGGTGCAACCTCACTCACAAGGTTAAAACAAGTTGAAATAATTCAAAAAAGATTCCTAAAGATAATGCTAAACAAAAATCATAGATACCCTTCAGAATTATTATACAAGGAAGCAAGTGTCTTAGATCCAAAAAAGTTATACTAAAAAGCAGTAATAATATACCAACATAAACACAGAGACCTGCTTATAAATACTGATCATAAATACTACACAAAAAGCAAGCAAAGAGGTGAATACAAAGTCTCCAGGTCCAACAAAACAACGGGGAAAAGATCTCTTGCCTACTTGGAACCCAGAATGTATACAGCGCCAGTGAAAGAAATCAAAACTGCGAAAAAATTCAAAAAGGAACTCTTTTATTGGCTATTGCAAGTAGACAAGAACTACATAAACTAAAAGTAAATAGACAATAAATTTATAATAGATATTAAATTTATAATCAAAATACAAATAATAGAATTACGCTCTTTATAATAAAAATAGGGTAAACTAATTAAACTAGGTTAGACATGTGCAAATTTCATAAACATAAAATAAGACTGTTAACATTAAGATATTAAGCAATAATTACTCACGCACAAGCTCTGCTTTTTGTGAGTTAGCTTGTTTATTCAATAAATTATTTAGTATACAATAGATCTGACATTTAGTAAAATATTCTAATAATAGCAAAAACATATGTATGGTACACATTGAAACTGTATAAACGTTATTATTATTATTATTATATATTATTCAACCCATCTAATCCGGTTGCTTTTCGGTTTTTCACGTTCTTGAGCGCATTTTCAAGTTCTTCTAAGTATATAGGGTATACACTAATAGTTTTTCTTTGCTCTGAATTTGTTTCTAATGTATCCGAGTTTGGATCATACCATAGTGTCTTGTAATGTTGTATCCACTCTTCCTCGTCAATTCAATCTAGGCGCGCCATGTCCCCTTCGTCTTTATTTAAAATTTGTATCGCCTTATATGCAAATTGTTGTCTTGTCTGTGAATATCGCTCTCTATTTTAGTGATAAAGTTATCCCACGAGTATTGATGTGCTTTTCTGCATACTGTTGAATTCGACGGCATTAATTTGTACATTTCTTATTTTTGATTTATGGTGTGCTTTATTTCAGGGTTCCATATTTTTAAACCTTGCCTTTTTTGTTTTCTGTTTTATTCCTAATGCTGGCTTTTCTTACTGCATTTTAGATGTTGGCCCACTCTTGTTCGATATCTTCGCTAGTTGTGTGTTCTTGTATATTCCTTTGTAGTCTGTTCTGGTATAGATTTTGAATCCTTGAAATGGACTTTAAACATATTTGCTTCTATTCTATTTGTCTGTGAGCTTTTAGGCTGGTGTTTTTTTCCATCTTGTATAGAGATTGATCTTTGAAACGACTAGAAAATGGTCTGTATATAAATTGTACCCTCTTTAAACACGGGTATTTCTTATTTGTTTAGATATTTTTTGGTTCGCTATTACGTAGTCTATGATTGTTTTTGTCCCTCTAGCTGCCTATATGTATTTGTGGGCGTCCTTTTTACGGAAGAAGGTGTTCGTAACTTTAAGGTTGTTGAATGTGGCAAAAGTGTTTAATCTATGTCCGTTGTTCCCCATGGATCAATCCTGGATTACGCCAGGCCCACCCCATGCCATTAAGGTGTGAAGGGATTTGTTATGATAGGTGGGGATTGGGAGCACTGTATAGCGTTAATATGCTTGTGACGCCAGCCGTAAAACACCGCTTCTACACTTCTACAGTGCAAGGTAGTTAGTAGATCATACATTTAATAGGCGTAGAATACATGACCGAGATGGTTAAACATGTTTTATCATCTTATACTAATGGTATTTATAGTATATTACTGCTAATTTCCTAGGCCGATGATATGAAACGCCTTAGCACAGACATGTTACTTTATGCTAGCTTAGTCTATAGGTACTATAGTGCTCGTAAGTATTTAGTAGAGCGCCAAAATATTGGCACCACTAAAATCTTTGAGCTGGCCGTGCCCAACTTTAGCAGGCTGTGAAAATGGTGATATTGGTTTTCCAGTAAAGCGCGGCATTTTTTATCTAGCCCCCTAAAAACGTGAAATTTAGTGTTTGTTCCAAAGGAGGCGGCTCAAAAGTAGTTAGTAGGACACGGTAAGTTCAAAATAGACCACATATTCCTATCTGTACGTTTGCCAGATCACATTTTTTCTTGTGTTTACATCGCTTATGATTGTTTTGACACGGTTCGACATGCCGAAACAGAAAGAATATTCCTCGGACCTAAAAATAGCTGTTCTAAAACGATTAGAAGAAGGCCAATCCCAGTCTAGTATTGCCAGGCAGTTAGGACTCTCCCAGAACACAATTAGTTATTGGCACCGCAAGAAAACAAACCAAGAAGCGGGCGACCATGCAAAACGTATGCCCTACTAGACAAACTTATTCGACGGCTATCAATGATTGACCCGTGCAAACCAGCGACTGTTATTCGCGATGATATGGATGAGTCATATGGGGTTAAAGTGCATGTCTCGACTGTAAAAAGGCGCCTAACAAGTGCATGGTCTCTTGGGTAGGCGTCTTAGCAAGAAACCTTTTATAAGCTCAAAGAACTGGACGACCCGATTAGTTTTTGCCAATAAACATAAATTATGGAATTCAGATGACTGGCAGGAAGTCCTGTGGAGTGACGAAAGTAAATTTAATTTAATGTCTACCGACGGAATTAAATACGTTCGTCATCCCGTAAATCAAAGAGACCATGTGAGGTACCAAGTTCTGGCTGTTAAGCATTGCGGCGGCAACATCATGGTATGGGGGTGCTTCTCCCGTGACGGAGTTGGGCCCCTTGTGCTCATTGATGGCATTATAGGCAGGTTTCGGTACCAGCAAATCCTTAAAAATCATACGCTTCCCCACGCTAGGGCTAGCATCTAGCATGTTCCGTGGTTGGAAGTTCCTTGGGGAAGTTCCTTGGGGAGGAAAAGGGTAATCATTAATAACTGTTATATTTCGTGACCTATTTTTTCTGTTTTTAACTACAAAAACGCCATTACATTTGTGGTAAATTGTATACCATTAAATTTGTAGTGAAATTGTTCATCATTCACGATATATTGAGTTTGTAGATTTTGAAGTAAACTCCCCTTACAGCCTTTCTATCAACTTAACACATTTTGATTGGCACCAAAAGATATTTTTAGACCCTGCTGTTAACACGTTTTTATAACCGACAATAAGGGGATTTTTATTCAGGCTTTTAGAGATTTCCTATAAATTTTAACGTGGTTAATTTGAAATTACTAAACGATTTATATTTGTAACAAGTCAAATAAATATTTGAAATTAATTTATGGGTTATAAACGTTGATTCATTATTTTACATAACTTTTGCGGGTTTTTTCCTTTCAGTAAACATACTAAGGTTATCTTTAGAAAAGTCATACTCGGCTTAGAAAGATAGACAATCGAAATTGTAACCAAAAGTAGCGAAAAGACACTTTCTTATTAAGTCAAATGTTAAATATTTAAATTTATAAAATTGTTCCTAGGGTTTTGCAAAGATGGTAGTGAAAACCTTTTAGACCAGGGTCGATAATTTTTTAAACCAAAAAAAATAATAGTAGGATTAAACCCATTGGAAAAGGAAGAGAATATAACAAAAATGAAAGGAAAAATAATTTACGGGCGATCTGAGGTCGGGAAGTGGAAGGGGGTGAGTTTTTAAGGGTAGAAAACTGTTTATCTCGATTTCCGGCAAAACTACAAGTCCTATGGAAAACAGTTAAATAGCAAAGTTGTAGGTAATAAAGAGATCTACAACTTTTATATTTACACTTTTTTCACATAACCTCAAAATTTATGTGAAAAATTCAAATAACCAAGTTTTTGGTTTTTTATTTTTATCTTTTACAAACAAAATTTTTTTTTCACGAAATTTGGTGAAAACTTACCTTTTTATGTCCCAAACATACTGTAATTTTTTCGATTTAAAATATTTATTTTTTCACCTTATTTTGACTTAATATCGAAAAAGCACCCTAATTTTCAATCGAAAATTCTCGCGTCAAAATATCTGCTTTTTTAAAAAACTCGGTGGGCTTTTTGTTCGTTGAAATCTCTACTTTTTGATGGTGTAAAAAAAATATACATTACTAGGGTAAATGTTCTTAAAAAATGCAAAGAAACGAAAAAAAACTCGAATTCGAATTAAATATTAACTTTATTAACTTATTTGGTTGTTAATTATAGTAGTATATTTCGACTTGCAATTTTTTGTTTATCAATGTAACATGGAATCTTACGTTTTTCGAGTAATTAAAGTATAAATTTTAATAAATAGCTCAAAATTGTACATGATGATTAAAAAAAAATAAATTTCGGATTCGAGTTTTTTTCGTTTCTTTGCATTTTTACCATAGTAATGTATATTTTTTTTTACACCATCAAAAAGTAGAGATTTCAACGAACAAAAAGCCCACCGAGTTTTTTAAAAAAGCAGATATTTTGACGCGAGAATTTTCGATTGAAAATTAGGGTGCTTTTTCGGTATTAAGTCAAAATAAGGTGAAAAAATAAATATTTTAAATCAAAAAAATTACAGTGTGTTTGGGACATAAAAAGGTAAGTTTTCACCAAATTTCGTGAAAAAAAAAATTTTTTTGTAAAAGATAAAAATAAAAAACCAACAACTTGGTTATTTGAATTTTTCACATAAATTTTGAGGTTATGTGAAAAAAGTGTAAATATAAAAGTTGTAGATCTTTTTATTACCTACAACTTTGCCATTTAACTGTTTTCCATAGGACTTGTAGTTTTGCCGGAAATCGAGATAAACAGTTTTCTACCCTTAAAAACTCACCCCCTTCCACTTCCCGACCTCAGATCGCCCGTAAATTATTTTTCCTTTCATTTTTGTTATATTCTCTTCCTTTTCCAATGGGTTTCATCCTACTATTATTTTTTTCACTTTTTACCATTTTCAAAGGCTTCAGCCCTGGTCTATTTGTTTACAATTGCTTTTCAATTAAATTTAAACGTAGACAAATTCTGTATTATTAAATCTAGAAATATTGCAGTTTACATTGGTAATACTCGGTTCAACGAATTGGAAATTAATCAGAACTTATTTCGAGATGTTAATTTTAATATTTTTATATTTATATTTAATGTAGAATTAAGGGAGATTAAAAACAACAAAAACTGCTTTCAAACCATTAAGATTTGTTAATAAAAATGATTTTTAAAATCCATATCCTGCTTAAGGATGTAGATATTTTAAACCTTTGAAATGCTTTTTCATTTTTATTTACATCGGAGGTTTTTCACAAGTTGTGGAATAAATGTGCCGAATATTATTATCCAGTCAACTAATACAATTTGTATTTCTCAAATAAACAGCAAAGTGTATACAATAAAGCTTTAAAAAGAACAATATACAACAAAGTAGTTGAAATACATCCGTTAATAAAGGATTTAAGTTAATCTTAATAATAACAACTCAAAGCCTTATCAAAATCATTATCCAGTTTTGAAATCCACGAAAACTGGTTCAATCCTCCTTAATTTTGCTGTAACCGGTAAATAAATTATACAACTAAAAAATTACGTTTTAGTTTTAGATTTTTATTAAAAAAGTAAGTTCCACAGTGAATCTTATCGTGAGTTGTACCTGTTTTCTGTTGCATAGGTGCAGGTTTCGTAATGGAATTTTTATTGGTGCATAAGGATGTTTGAGGAGCTGATATGCAGCTATTTTATTCTAGTTTCTGAACCGGTTCAACGTGTAAATTACGAAAGTAGTACTTTTGTTTCTTTTTTTTTTTGATCATCACTGTTTGGAAGTTCTACGCAAGGATTTGAATTTTGAAATCTTCACTGAATCAGCATGGAATTGGAAAACACACATTTTAGCTATAGGATTTTGTATTCAGTAACAGGATATGTAAGTTAAACGAATAAATAAAAAAACCTTGTAACTAGGATAACTTAATTGTTGCACCTTGTTAAAATTATTATTACTAAGCTAAAATAAATTAACAAAATAATAAGGCCTGCTTCAACGGAATGGCCAATATTTATGAAATACAACATTTTCTCACTTATTTTGAAATCCAAATTGCTTGGAAAATAACTAAGAAAAAATATTGAATGTAGTCTTAAACATCGATTAGGACGATCAGATTTTCGAAGGTTGTCATAAACGGTAAAAATATAGATAATAATCGAACGATGTTAAGATTTCTGGTCAAATCGAACGGAGCATTGAAAAGGAAAAAACGAAGGTAACTTACACATAAATCAATTTAAAGTTTTGAAGGCAAGCACTGTTTTCATTCAATATTGCAACAGTATTTATTGGCTTGTAATTAAGGACGGCTTTTTATGTTTTTATAACGCTCGAGGCTAACAAATTAGGTAATCATAAAAAATATATATATATATCCAAAGTTCGTCATAAGCACGTGAATCAATGTGTTTGAGACCGTTCTAAATCAAAGTTATGTCCTGCAAGATCCGCTACATTTTTGCTAATTCTGGTATTAAGCAGAGTAAGCTTGAGAATGTCCAGTAAATAAGTGGAAATATTAATAATAATCTTTTATTACTAAGACTTGGATTGTGATAATAAAAAAAAAACTGTTCATGAAATGTACGATAGTTTCCTTTTCCAAGTTTTAGAAGCTTTAGGGCATTAGTAAAAATGTTACATATTAAAAGTACTGCAAAATAATGTATAAATGAATTACCCAAAGCTTGCTTTATAACTTGTAAAAATTACAGGTTTCACACTCGATCTACCGGCGTTAATTCTTGACATTAATTATTAATTGCTTCATTCATTTTCAAGGTTTCAATACCTTTGAAATACAGACAACAAATACTTACATAATAGTTTTATTTACACAAGGGTACGTTTATATAAATTGTTGCGTTAAAAGCAAAGGCACAAAAGGTTTTAAATACGCACCAGTTTCCTGGTATAAAAAGAGAAATTTTTATATACCCAAAACAGGGGTTTCATTGCCGATTTGGTAAAATGTAATTAGATTGTCATATTCGATTATGGTTAAAGTCGGTATGTTGATATACATCGTTTGTTTATTGGTTGTTACGGCTTGAAGCAAGTAAGGGTGAATTTATCTTCCTAGGGAGGTAACTCATTTGAAAAGGCATTCATTGGTAACTACAGTTTTTGTTTGACATACATTAATTTAGCTAATATTAATTTATCACGAAAAAAGTTATTTAAATTTAGCAGTAGTTTATATCGGCAATAGAAAAAATATTGTACGATTGCAGGCCCTCGTTACGCTTGGGCTGCATTATTCCATGCTTGACGGTGTAAATCTCACTTAACCTTTAAATAACATACCTAATATAACAAATGTAAATATTTAAGATCAGATCTTGTATCTCAAGCGATTCGAATTTGTAAAAATTGAATCCCCGAGTTGACACTGAAATTTACCGTTGATTTCTGTGTTCTATATTTTAAAGCCGAAAAAGCAGAAAAAATACGAGTTTTGACTTTGAATCATACTTTATTACTTTTTATTAAACATAACTCCACTAGCAATTCATTCAACTTTATTTTCACCTCGGAAAAAAATTATTTTGAAACATCGACTTTATCATAGAATATATTTCAGATGCTTACTTTCATGTGAAATTAAATTTAAGCATTAATTAACATAAACATTATTTTTTCTGAATGAAGTAAATTTGTTATCTCAGAATAAGATTGGGGTTTGATTTGGGATTCTAATTCGAAATTTCAATTTAAATTTAAAATTTCAATCCGAGCTTGCATTTGAATAACCGATCTAAGTTCAATATGATTAACCATATCTACATTGGGGTCTGCACATTTAAAAATGAAATTCCAATTTACTTCTGGCAGAAATCCACATCGGAAATTTAAAATGATAGATTCGATCGAATTATGAGTCATCAAATAAGAGTAAGCTTAATACACATTCGTAATTGAAATATTCTCGCCTTGAACTGCAGAGAATAAAAAATGATCCTGAAATTTATTTTAGCTTTTGAAATGAAACGTAATGATATGTACTTGTAACGAGGCTTATATCCTGCAATTAGACATGGGTTTTGTTAAAAGCCAAATGATGTTAGTTTTTGAAATACAGCTTGTGTATTACTTTGCTAACGCTTCAATTATAAATATTGTAAAATATTTAATCAAAACGCTTGGATTTGGATAACTGTTTGTACAAATCGTTAGTTTTTATTCATTTTGATATTCGTTAGTTAGAAAGTTTTTTTAAATTTACTACACATAAATCTAGATCTAGACAATCTGCAAAGAAGATAATACAACCTGGTTAAATTAAGCTTGAAATTGGTGGAAATGTTAATCCTTCTTCATGTAGTTGACAGCGGTATTTGAATTTTTTTAATTGATTCTGGGGAATACTGCAGTCTAAATGGCTTATTGTGCATACCTTGATTAATAGATCACTCCCATTCGGCGATCTTTGTTCCATGTATTAAAAAGAAATGTCTAATAAACTAGTAGGCTGCTCGAATATTCTTACCAACGCATTACAGACACAAAATCAGTGTTGCTGTTTCTATTACCTGTAAAGATCTTAAGTTGTGCCCTACCCATAAGGAGTAGTTTATCAGTTCGCTTCTTGCAAGGTCTGCTTATGAATGCCTTGCTGTGGTTTTGTCCTGGTCTATTAGTCCAATATCTTTCATGTCAAGTGCCAATCCAGTCACTTACGTACCCTCGGATGGTATTTTTTGAAATTCCTAAGGCTGGTTCTGGGCCAAGTTAAGCTTCAGTCAGCATTACCGTCTATACCACAAAAACCTGACAAGTCCTGATCCGGTACCAGTCTCAGTCTTGGAAACGCCCGTGTGCCAGGTAAGACTTCCCGGTGGAATATCCTCTTCGGGATCTTTCCACTCGTTATGATCTTGATTTACCACCGCGAAGAGTGAGCCTGCAAGGTATTTGGGAGTCATATAGTCCGCCCTCATTTCAAGTAAAGGACCTTCTATGCTACCAATAATTATATACTTGTGCGTTCTGTGCCTAAACGAAAGTTGTACAGCAAGTTTTGCAGTCTATGAATTCCCAATCTTGCCTCCCTTTGTATTACTATATGAAGAAGAGGAAGTTCCAGGAGGAGAGTCTCCATAGCAGTAGTGAACGTTGTTCTCATTGCCGCTCCGGTTATGCCAAGACAGACAAGCCGCTATATCTTCCATTTGAAGGTTTAAATTTATCATATGTACAGTAAAACTCAGGGCCCTTTAATTCACTGAGCAGTTGGAGTATTTGTCCAGGGCCCACATTGCTGTAAACATATATTAGAGATATGTTTCTTAAATTGTAAATTTTAGCCAATAAGCAGTCCCAGATTTTTTAGCAATCTCTCACGTTTAAAATGGAGCCACTAAATTGTATAGGAATGTTAACGTCTTGTCTTGCTTCAGTTTTACCAAATGATATTACGTAGCACTTAGAAACATTAATTTTTAAACCATACATCTTAGAATAATCGACAAGATTTTTTGTATCTTCATTGACAGTTGCATTTTGACCCTGCATGTTGTTTGGATTAAAGCATTGTAAGTATAAGTGAAACTGAAATGTGTTAAGCATTTTTTAGGTTACTAACTAGTGTAAATAACATATAAAATTGGTCCTAAAATTGATCCCTGTAGAAACGTGTAATTTAATTTACCTAAAATGACGATTTGAGCATGACTGGCAAGATACTCTTCTACTAAAGTTAAACTGTTATATATCAAGCAACTCTACCAATAGCAGCGCCAGGCAGTGTCGTTTGACGTAAATATTTCAAATTTAATTAACTAAATGTCGTCGTCCGAGGAAGATGTGGTTCACGACAATGTCACAAGAAAACGAAAAAAGGGTGTTAAAACTGTTGTTTATAAGTGCGAAGTTATAAAAAAAAGCAAGGGTGAAAGGTGAGGCATATACAAACTATAAAGGAAATGCAATAAATGCTCGAGCCCAAGGACAAAACTGTGGGTGAGTTATATAAATTTTTAACCTCACTTCTGCAAATAATGCAGTAGTAACTTCCTGATTTATTAATTTGTTGGTATATTTTTAGGTGTAGGGCAAACTGTTTGTCAAAAATACCTGAAGGTGATCGTGCTGAAATCTTCAAGAAGTTTTATGATTTTACTACAAAAAATGAACAGGATGCGTATCTCTAGGCTTTGATAGAATGTTATCCAGTGATAAGAAAACGTCCACGAGTAAATCCAGAGCGTGCGAAACCTAAATCGCATACTTTCAAATACAATGTACCGTCAAGTTCTGGTAAGTTTGCAGTATGCAAGGACGCATTTATCACTATACATGCCATAACCATTGTTCGTGCCCGGCGTTTGTCCAATCTACTTTCTCTGGGAAAATCTCCTAGAGACAAACGAGGAAAACAGACTTCTGGAAATGCCATACCTGGAGAAGTCATAAGATTGATAGAAGATCATATTAGATCTTTTCCTGTTAAACATGCTCATTACACTAACCGCGACTACCAATATTTAAGTGAAAAACTGGATATCAAGAAATTGCACCAACTTCTGCTTGAGAAATACCCAGAATTTTCTGTAAAATACAGTTTTTATAGACGAATTTTTCGAGAAAAATTTAGTTTATCTTTTGGAAGGCCCCAAGTGGATACGTGCTGTACGTGCGAAGAACTTACCAACAAGATTAAATCGAAGTCTTTAAACGATGTTGCAAAAAGGGTTGCTGTTGCAGAAAAAATAGTATCTACATAAAAGAAGAGCGAAGAAGTTTTTCACGAAAATGGGGTCATTTCAAGAGTTATGCCGAAACGATCCATCGGTTGGAGTGATATGTATTGACTACATGCAAAATCTCTCTCTTCCTTCGATTCCTGTCCAGGATACATTTTACTTACACCAGCTCACAGTAAACGTCTTTAATATCTATAGTTTAAAAACGGGTGAGTCGTTCTTTTACATCTATCATGAAGGTTTGGGCAAAAAAGGGCCCAACGAGGTGTGTTCTTTTATCATGGGCTATGTAAGGCGAGAAATTCCTGAAACTATTACACATCTTCATATTTTTTCCGACGGATGTGGCGGACAAAATATGAATCACTGCGTTATAAGGATGTGTAGGGTGTAGGGCGCTAGTAGATCTTGGACGTTTTATGACTGTTAATCAGTATTTTCCTATAAGAGGGCACTCCTTCATGCCATGTGATAGGGACTTTGCTGTGGCTAAAAAGAAGATAAAGCAAAATGACAGAATTTTTTTATTGAAAGAATATACTGAACTAATCATCACGTCAAGCTCCAAAGGAAATTTTTCAGTTTATCTGATGGATGAAGAAAACAGCGTGTTAAAAGATTACAAAAAATGGTAGCCCCAATTCTATAAAAAAAAATTGCTTGTCTACAGCTTCCTGAGGTAGAGGGGTACCAAAAGATCAAAAAGTTTCCTTCAGTATTTCAACTTTTATGCAGTTCACTCATACAGAAGACAAGAAAGGTTATGTCCTTGCTCGCAACAACATTGATGGTCTCATGGAACATGAATTTAAACTCAACACATCAACGAAAATCACATCTTTTCCCGACGAACTTGCCTATCCAGACGTCAAGGTACCAATTAGTGCCAAAAAAATGATACCTATCCATCAAGAAATTTAAACGATTTACTCGCGACCAAGGAGAACTGATAAGAAATTTTTATCAAGAAATATTTTCGTGGCCAACAGTGGGTGGAGAAGATGAAGACTTTGTTGAATATTAAACATTTACTTAATCATGTACCCATTAAAGTAAGTTGTTGATAAAATAAAAAAGAATTACTAAAAAAGTTCTGGTCAAATAAACGTGTATTTTAGAAACCACACATGTCCAGTCGCCATTTTATGCTTTTATTGATGCAGCAGAAGCTGTATATTTAAATTTGTGTGAAATTTCTAACGTATTCAGGTATTCACATACCTTCACAAACCCTAAAAGTATATTTTCAATTGTATGATGGGATTTTACATAAAACAGTTTTTTTCGTTTTTCTCGAAACTATCATTTCTGGACATGCGGAGTTTCTCAAATACGTGACTCAACTGTGAGTGATCCAACGGCTGCAAAGCTTCCTGACATGCAACTGATCGTGCAAAATCGTATGTATTTGTTTCGCCGCAATGCCTAAGGATGTCTCTATCTCACTTTAAAACTTCACTTTCTGGATTAAACATTAAACATCCAATAACCCGTGTTTGTTATAAATAGTAAAAAATCAAAGCCAGTTGACAGCTGTCCAAGATGGATAACTAGCGCTACGAGCAAGCAGTGTCAAAAATTTGAATAATGGCAATTTCTGCTATAACAGAATATGCCACATGCCGATCTGCTAAAATCTTTTCATGCACAGCAGCGATATTCTTCGCCACAACAGAGGTGCATGGACAACCTTCGCGAACATCGTCATCAAACGTTGGTCTTCCACGTTTGAATTCTGCGAACCATTTGTAAACCATAGTTTTGGATGGTGCTTCATCCCCAAATAACGAACTAAGTTTTTCCACAAATTGCTGTGGTGTTAAACCGTATCGAAAATCATACAAAATCGTCACTCGAAAATCACGATTCGAAATTTCAATTTTTTCATACAATTATTACTTTGTTAAATTTTGTTGAAACGAAACTGCTAGGTTTGAAATCGAACTGTTAACTGAATTATAGGTGAAACATCTTAAATTTTACGAATATGACAATTGCAGAACTAGGAGTACTCGATTCCGCGAATTTTAGCAGTGACCCGAAAAAATATTATTTCATGTAATTGATTGAAGAAGTTCAACCGGATTTTTTATTCTCATTAAAGTCATACTTTTTTGATGATATAATAAACAGTAAATATAAACAGAAACTTTACGTCACTAAAAATTCACAATCTGAAATTATGAGCTGCATGCTAAAAGAAGAACTTTAAAAATTTATTATTTTGATTAGATATCTACGATGCACCTGTAGATTATTACAAAAATATATTTTTAAATTTTGCCCTCCACCTTCCCTGGGATAACCGACATGCATAATTAATAAATCATGCACGTACCTTGCATCCCAGTTGAAAATGTCTTCATTTAACAGTCCATCGTTGGTCCAGGGCCATCCATGATGAGATGATTTCTTTCCGTTATCTTCCCAACAGTTTCACCACCAACACCCTTGTTCTATAGATAATCCTCTTGATTTATGACAGAAGGCTTGCTACTCAAACCATTTAGACCTACAAAATAATAATAGTTATTTATTAGACATGCGGATTAAACTAATGTTTAATGAGCGGTACGTTTAACCGCGCGAGCGGCGGTAGCCGCAAGCTCGTTGATACCGCGAGTTAATAAATTAATTTTATTCAATTTTGACGTTTTAAACTGGCGTTTATTTGTTTCTGGCCTGCCCATAAAAGTTGATGTTTTATAAACAATCGTTTAAAATTTTTATTCCGCTAGCGATTTAAAATTTTTATTCCGCTAGCGCTTTAAAAATGTCAAATCGCTTTAAAAATGTCAAATAAATGTCAAAATTGAATAAACAGTTGTATTACACTTGCGGATTAAATTAATGTATTAACTCGCGGTATTAACGCGCTTGCGGCTACCGCCGCTCGCGCGGTTAAACGCACCGCTCATTAAACATTAATTTAATCCGCATGTATAATAAATAACTATTAATCCGCAAGTGTAATACAACTGTTTATTCAATTTTGACATTTATTTGACATTTTTAAAGCGATTTGACATTTTTAAAGCGCTAGCGGAATAAAAATTTTAAATCGCTAGCGGAATAAAAATTTTAAACGATTGTTTATAAAACATCAACTTTTATGGGCAGGCCAGAAACAAATAAACGTCAGTTTATATGGCAAAATTGAATAAATAAAATTAACATATTTACAACAATTAATTCTTTCCTACAGGTCGAATTTAGATCTTGAAGATTAAATAGATTTCAAATTGGTCAAACTTCTAAAACTGTGTCGAATTACGTATATATAGTTATAAGTAAAACTCAATAATCGGTATTTTTATGTTTAACTACAGACTATATTGTGAATCTATTTTAACAAAGAACATGAAAAAAATATGGGATTAGCGATTTCCGTGATTATGAAATTCAGTAATGCATTTCGAGCATTTATTTTAAAGGAGGACAATGAAATGAATGATGTTTGAAATATTGAAAGTTTGGATTATAGCTCTTAATTACTGCAATTTTCCTCAGACTTAATTATATGATATTTATTTAGAGCGTGCAAAGAGTCTTGGAAAAAGAATCGCTCGTATGTTGTAGATAGAGTCACTTTCTGCAACTAGACGCGGTGATATAATTCGTCATTTAGATATGAGATGTAAATTAATATAATAATAAGATAAAAAAATGTATTTTCAAAGGTTTGCGACTCTGTAGTCTGTACACAGCAATGTGATACTGATATAATTAATATGGAAACCTATGGTTTCCTTTAAAATATAAGCTAAATAAAGTATCCCTGTTGTTAGACTGTAAAATGTTTCGTTTCATATTCACAGTAATAGTTAGATTTATTACCGTAACCAGTATTAACTATAAGACTTATAGTATGTTGCTTGTATAAATCGTGCATATTGTTGGCTATCATAGCAGCCCTCCCGACTTTTTCTTTTTTGATTTTCTTGACAAAGTTTGCATACATGCAACTCAAGGAGTTCGAAATATATGACACTATAGAAAGAAAATATGACAAAATCCTTTCATTCTACTTTTTTGCAAGTTTTATATATATTTTGCTATGAAATGTGTATGTGCCAAAACAATGGCAAGACAAATACGAGTGTAAAATTGAAAACGCTAGTTTTCAGTTTTTAATTCAACATTATTTTGAACTGTCAATTTACCTAAATGCAAAATTATCCAAATCTCATTGTTTAGTTTTAAATTCGGAGAATTTCAAGTCTAGATTCAGGATTTTGGCTTTTTTACATTGTGGCAGGTTCATGAGACAACATTTCTTGTCTTGCTCGATTACTTCTTACCGCATCTTGTAGAATTAGACAAGCAATTAAAATAACTCTTGGCTTGACTCCCTTTTGTATAATAAAAATTTTATCTTGCTTGTGAAAGCTTTATATTATTCTCATTTTTTATGTTTTCGTCTAACTTCTTCCTTATGGATTATGACAGTATCCATTTTTAGATCTTTGAATCCTTTTTTGTTTTGCTTTGATTGGCCCGCATTTCTTTTCTCTTTTCTTATAAGTTTTTGTGTGTCTTCAGAATATACAATCTTCCTCCATACTTTCCCAGCAGTGCATTTATCCCTCCAGTTCGAAACTGCCATTCCACCCACATCCTCCATTATATTTTCTCACCATCTGGTTCTTGTTCTCCCTTTTGTTCTATTTCTATATGGTCTCTTTTTCTTTCTGTGTTAATGCCCAGGTTTCCGTTGCATAGGTAATTATTGGCCGTATAAATGTGTTAAGCTTTGTTTGCTTATTAAGACTTTTATGTTTTAATAGTTTCTTGTCCATATACTAGACTTTTCTACTTCTAGCTTCTCTTTTATTCTTTCGTGTCTTTTCCCTGGTTTGGTAATGTTTAGTGTTATTGGGTAATTGAATACGTTTATTTCTTGAAAATGGTATTGATCTATTTGCAGTTTAACTTGTTATTGATTTTTTTCTTGTATATTTAATAAATTTTGTTTTTTTCTCGTTAATTTCTAATCCAAGTGCATTTGCCGCTTCATCAAGTCTTCCCACTTTCTCTAATTCTTTCTTGAATCTTGCTATTATTGTGAAGTCCTCGGCGTATGCTATGCTTCTGCTCCTTTACTTATTATTATAACTTGCCTTCCTACTCTTCTTATAATTCCTTCTAAGACCATATTGAAAAGAATTGCTGATATTGAGTCTCCTTGTTTAACGCATTTATTTATTTGTATTGCTTCTGATTTTATTCCTTGTATTTGTATCACTGCTTCATTATTCTTCAATGTCATATTTATAAATTTCCTAACTTATGTGTAAGTCCTAGTTCCCTTAATTCTCTCAACATTTTTTCCTTTTTATTAAATCAAAAGTCTACGAATATTATGTATAAATCGATAATGAATTAATTGGCTTGTTTTAAAATTTGTTCTAATATATGTATAGAGTCCACTGTTGAATGACCGGGTTTGAAACCTTGCCGGAATCTCCAATTATATTTTCGACAAACTGTTTTAATATTTTCTTTATGATTTTAGCCATAACTCTGTAGCTAGTGTTGAATAATGTAATGTCTCTATAATTTGCGGAGCTCTTTTTTTCCCTTCCTTGTGCAGTGTTCGTGTTTTCATATTTTGCGTATTAAATTATGTAGTTATGTAGTCCTTTATATTTTATTAAGTCTATTATTATATTGTCAGCACCTGCTGTCTTATTGTTGTTCATAGTATCTATGGCTTCTTTTACTTCTTCGAAAGATAAAATTTCTATTTCATTCTCTTCACCATTCTGTTCTTTCAGCATAACTTGTTCATCATCTTCGTTTTCTTGTTCTCCATCCAGCAAAGCCGCGAAATGTTCTTTCCATATTCTCATAACCTCATTTTATAATACTCCGACTCTATTCAGTATTCCCTGTGCCTTAACATTAGGCTTCATATTTGTTGCCTTTATCCCTTGGAAGAATATTCTGCTGTTGTTATTTCTTCTATATTTTTCTCTTCTTTCTATCTTCTTATTTAGCCGTTCTTCTTTCTGTACATTCTGGTCGCTTCATTTCTGATTATTTTTTGTTGTTCCATATCCCTTTTCTCATTTGAGTTTAGCCACTTTCTTCTTGCTTCATTCTTAATCTGATATTTCCATGCATTACTCGTTCTGTTGTTTTTATTATAATGCTTTCCATAGTCTCCCATTGTTGTTCAATGGATGTGTCCACTTGGTTTATGTCCCTTATTAACATTTTCTCTTTATACTTATTCTACATTTCTTGGTCCTGCATCACCTTTACCTTTCATATTTTCTTTATATCATCTTTTTGACCTATTCTGTTACTTTCTTCCGCTCTAAAAGTTGCTATGCTTAAATAGTGGTCACTGTCCGCATTTGCTTCTCTTTATGATCCCATATCATAAACATTCATTATTTTAATTTTTGATATTAGAATGTGGTCTATCTGATTTTCGATATTTTTCCCTGGATGTCTCCATGTCACTTTGTGATGTCTTGGGTGGATAAACTTTGCCAAAATTTAATTTAATTCATTGCCACTGCTAACTCCCACATTCTATGTCTATTATGGTTTATAAGCCTCTGTTTGCCTCTCACTTCATTCAAATATTCTTAATTTCCGACTTGTGCATTGAAGTCTCCTAATACTATTAATGTATCATGTCTTGGCAAATCTTCACTGACTCTTTGTAATTGTTTCTGTAGGTGATTTTCGGATATCACAATGCCAAAATATTCTTGAAAAATTTCATTCTTACTTGTATGCAAGCTGTGAATTGCTCGCAACACATTAAGATAAAAAATATAATAAAATTCATATATCACGAAACTGTAAAACCACACAAAAATCTTTTCGAACTTGTACTTTTTTGCTACAAAATATACAACCAGGAACAAAAAAAATGCAAGACTCGTGAAACAGTATTTCAAATAAGAATTTGCATAATCCAAGGAACACTTTCTCTGGCGAAGAGTTTCTTCAGGAGTTCTGTCTCATCCAACTTTACTTTTGTAATTTGGCGAAGAGAATATTTTCAGAGACTGACTCCAGCCAATTTTGTTAAGAAAGTTTCACACTGATGTTGGCAACTTAGTTACCGAAATATGTATTTGTTTATATTAATTATTATTGTTGTAGTTTTGCAGGACATTTGAAGTTTGCTAAAAAATTACTATGACAACTTACAAAAACTTCGACTGAAATGCAAAAATTATGGCTTTACATTTGGTACTTGACTAATACTAAACTGTAGCTGAAAGACATAAGAAATTCAGGCATTTAATCGGTAACTCTAAATTTTAGCGGTTATTTTCAGTTTGCAATGTTGAAACCAAATTGGTGATTATAATGTTAAACTAGAATACTTACAAAACCTTAATAAAATTGTCACGCTGATCAAAGTCAAAGTATTTAAAGTCTAAAATCGCAGTTTATCAGTCACGAAAGCTTTGAATTGCATTTGTGCTTTCGTTATAGAACTTTAAAAGTAACATACTACACAATAATAGTAATACTTGAGAAATTCATAAATATACTTCTTCTTCTCCGTCTTCCTTATGCCCTCAGCGAGCGTCGGAGGAAATTCATATATAAAACTCTCATAGGAATTTCGCATTTAAAATCCGCATTTTAATAATAAACTGTAAAATTGAAAAGGAACCAGTAATGTTTTTCCTAGCGTAGAACTTTAACTTTGGCAAATTGAAGTATGGTTTGCATTAAATACATTTTTGTGGACAAAACCGTCTTATTTTATTATTAGCTTATTTTTACCCCAAAACAAAAACGTTCGATTTTAAAACACACCGTTTTAATAAACTGAATTTGTATGTTATTCAGAATTCCTGCTTATTCCTTCATTTTATGTGTAGCTTTAAAAGCGTGTTATTTTAGATTTTTAGGATGGAAGTTTATTAATATTATTATTATTAATGTTATTATTTATTATTATTCTCATATTATTCAGGTTATTCTCATTCAACGAGGGGGTTTTAATTTAATTATAATATTTCAGTACGGCCCTGTATAATTTTCAGAGAATTATTTACGAACATGATGCAGATGCAGTAAAGAAATTGAACTGGTGTTAACCAAAAGTCAACAGTGTTCAAAATTAACCACCGCGATTAATTATATAACAAAGTGAATTGCTTCCCGAAATGGTACGTGTTGCTATTTACTTATCACTTAATCTTTATACGAAGTCAAAATATTCATTTGCAGTACTTTCACATGACGATAACACCAATATTTATCACACAGCCGCTGTAAGTCAGTTTGCAAACGCGAATTCAGTAGTTGCGATAACGTTTATGGTGATAGCGGCTATAAAGACGAAAATCACATCAATATGTAGGATTCCTAAAACAAACAGCATAAGGACGGAACAGAATGACTGGATTATACAGGTTAAATCTAGACTGTCTAATTACCATAATGAATTAAAATTTTATTGTGAAAACCCAGTTGTAAACAGCAGTCAGAACTGGAAGGTAGGTTTGTTCGAAGAATTCTCAGTTTTGGTCCTGCTTTCGTACGTGTTTGTGACTAAACAAACGGCGTCTCATTAAGTTATTTAAAAGATATTAAAAGCGAGATTTAGTTTACTTTGTTAATAACGCGGTTGTAATCGATGTGATAATTTTAGAATCCGCTCGAATATATAATATGGTATTTATCTATTTATTTACAGGCGGACGTAAAACGGAAAATAAACATTAAACCTTTGTTAAAAAATCGTGTGCAAATAAAAGATTTATCGTTTTTCATGGACGAATAGCTCGTTTTTGAAGTAATCTTCTCATTAAGTGTTTTCACCTCTTTAAATAACAACGATGATTCTTAAAGGTGTTCTACTGGCAACTGTTAGCATTTTTGCATTCTACATTTCAGAAGGTAAGTTTTTTAAATTACTTTTTCATCACGAATGTAAACAATTCCCGGTATAAGGTATAAGTTCAAATTTTTGACTGCATTTAATAGCATATCAGTTAGGTTTATTTTTATCAAGTTCACTGTCTTCAATAAGAGTAAAGAATTTGTTCTAGATTTAGAGGGCGTTAAGACAAAGTTATGTGAACTAGCTTTATTATCATGTTTTATAAGTGATAAGTAAGATGAAAGTACAGAATAACAAGTTCTACGTGCTCTATCGTGGACTGAGACACAGTTTGAAATATTATTTCTGAAATTAATTCAAATGTACGTTCGAGTCTTCCAAAATTTCTATTTAATACAAGAATTCAGCAAAAAACAAATTCATTTAACAGAAACTCAAAAATTCCATTTCAAATAAATCAGCGAAAAAACCAACCGCGCAATCATTGAACTGTTGTAATAATACTTGTTTTTACAATCAATACAAAAACTTGCCCCATGCTTTACAAGTTTCTTTCATTTAGGATCAAAGTGCTATTTTATGCATTAATTTGTTTAGTGGCGTTAATTAAAATGAAAGCCCTAAAGCAACAACTGGTTGGAGTAATTTAAACGTTTCTAATTATTATGTGTGGGAAATGAAGTGTGAAAAGTAGTAAAGTTTTATTGCAAGCTTTAAGAAACTATAATCATGCGTATTTGAAATTATTGGTGTAATTTGGTGCATAAGTGCATTGGGAAAGGTTTTTGGCAACACACAATGCTTGTTTATTTTGTAAAGTAAATGACGAAGCAAGCACGAAATAATGTTAATAAATTATTGGTACATTAGTAAAAGTTAACCGTGATAGAGGAAAATAGTTTCGAGACAAGGCTAAAGGTGTTTTTATAAAATAATTTGCCCATTTATTGATTTGACGACCTTGATGTGTGTATAAGCATAAATTAAAAATTACAAATAGGCTTGACACGAAATAATTTACATATTTAGAGCCACTACTTACCTAGTTACATTCTGACTTAAACTGATTTCGGTGAATTTATACATATAAGTACAAAAAATTTTGGGAAAAACCGATCAACGAAAAATTTTAGTTTGATTGAAAATTTACATCATGAATTCAAACCTCAAATACGTCAATAACCTTTTTCTGTGGTAGATAGTAATGATTGATTTCTTTATTTACGTTTTCTGCATTACTTTTACTTATTACTCGATATGTAGTGCAGAATAGACTGTGTACATAAATACAAAAATTGGACTATCAAATCTTAAATAAACATATACAATATTTAGAAAATGAAAAGGCAATTCAAAAGTTGAAATATTTAAGTTCCAAAAACTTTTCGCGGATAAATTAGAAATACCTTAAATTCTTGTTTTAGTAGAAATTCTGTATTAAAAGGGACATTCTGTATAACAAACAAAAATTTTATTTGCTATGCAGTAAGTTACACAATGCACCCATAGTTATATCGTATATTTCGTGTACTTATTAAGATCTTCTAAGGGTTCGTTCAGAACAAAAATGCAGAAGTCTTCCTCTAAGAAACGTTCATGTAGTGGTGTCTGAATTCATAAATTCTCAAAATATCAAAGAGCTGCCTATATCACGTTTTTTCATAATCGAATCTGGTGTTCAAAGCTAAGAAGAGTACAAATATTTAAGAGCAAGGATGTGGCGAACAAATAGAAGAGCAGGATGACCAACTGAAAGCCGTAGAAATGAACATTTGAGATTCATAAAATCGTGAATAAAAAGAGCAATAATGGAGAAATATATAACAAAATGAAGATAAAGTGGAAGATTGTAGAAGAAATAGGAAGACTAACTAGGTAGTGGCGATAGTGCTACGGACATATACTGACTATGGAAAATGATGAATGAATAGTGGGAGGTGGGAGTTGTGGAGTGGGAGAGTGGGTGTTGGAGAAGAAGAGAAGGATAAAAATAGAAGAGGAGACAAAAAGAATTTGATTTTGTTGTGAAGAATGAACTAATTCTGAATGAAAATTCATTCATGTTAATTTCAAATATGTGGACAAAATTCTCAGATGTCCTTCCGCGTACATCAGAACAAGTGCAGTTACCCCTAGAATTTAAAAACCTAATAAAACAGACTCTTGAAAGTTGAAGTTATATGGAGAGATTACCACGAGCGAAACTTTTTTATTGAAAGTGATACCCTTATAGAAGCTCCGTTGGCGCAGTGGTAAGGGCGCTGGGCTCCTAGCTAGGAGACTTGGATTCGAATCTCACGCAGTAGCAAGGATTTTTATAAAGAATTCTCCACTGTTTGAGGTCGGTACTTGAGCAAGTGAAGCCATTTAATCGTTTGGTTACAATTAACGATTCTGTCTGCGGAGTGCTCGACTTCAGATAGTAACAAGGCACACATACGAATAATACATGTTCACAAACTCTACAAAAGGCAATAGGAAACCACTGCAGAGAACACATTTCCCTAGTATAAGGGGGATATAATAAAGTTCATGACGCCAAGTCGTTTAAAAATGTGGCTTTGGCCCCCTTATCAACGTTCTTGGAGGATACGGTACAGAAAGAAGATACCTTTATACTGTTGTTGGAAACTTTGATTTTATCTTATTTTCCTTAAATGCGAGGATTTAACCACTTAACTAAAACATTGTTTGATGATTTGAAGTTTTCCTTTAGTATTCTCAATGCTATTTTATTTTTTTTTTCAAACCGTTACTTGGTTACTTCATTAGATAAATACAAAAGATAGATGTGTAAATATAAAATTTTCCATTAACTATTTATTTGTATTTTTCATTTATACTTATTACTTTTTTTACAGTCTAATAAATAATGTGTTAATTTGTTTATAAATTTGTATACACATGTTAAATGGGTACTTACGTTGGAAACTTATTCACTAATTATTTTGGTATTTCAGGTAGGTTTTGAGATGTTTTAAATGTAAATTTTAAGATTTACTGAATACGTTCTAACTGTTTAACTTACTCCTGCTTTAATTAAATTTGCTTTAATTAAAGCAATATTTTACAGTATACTATTAATTGTTTGAAATTAACATTATCAAAAGTGGCAATCTAACAGAAAATGATTGGGGGACTGATATGGCAAGCAGAAGACAAACATAAACTTAAGAATGCTAACCAGAAATATTGTTATAAAAATAAAGATTAAGTTTCGTTTATAAAGTACTGTATTTTTAAAAGGGGGTTGGCAATTCAAGTTCAACATACAGTGATGATACGACAACTTATTAACTTATATTCACAAGCAGAGTAACATTACAGGATTTTAAACTTCACTTTATAACTTAAAATATTTTTTGAGCTTGGGCGAACTGAGTATTCGAAAAGTTAATTTCGCTTGTTTTAGTATTACTATTCTATTTCCATTTCCATTAATATTTACATTTTAACCTCTAAACAAAGGTCACTTTCGATGTAATCGTTAAAGAGGGTATGTATTTAATTAAGCGAGAGACTAATTACACAATTTTATCATCACAATAAAGCACTCAATTGTTTGCAAAAAATCGTAGGGGGTGTGCTTATCATTTAATTCAGTAGATTAAGCCATGAGTGCAATTATGGAAATTTTTAGGTACTGAACAGGTTTACGTTTTATTTGACAGTAGCGACAATTTAATGGAATGGACGTGGAAAACTTACGTATATTTTAAGTATTTTAAGTTATAATTAGTTGTTTAAAATATGCTTCATTATCACAGCAGTGCTGTTTCTAAGAATTGGCAATGACAATTGTACAGCTTTGAAGATAAGAAGGCAAGACTGTTAATGAAAACGGTTAAATTTAATAAAAGCAAAATTTTCCAAGGAAACTTTAAACAAGTTATCTTATTAAAAAACAACTTTGTATAATGCTGAATTGATAATTATAAATCAATAACGACACTTCACTTGCATAGTACAAAGAAGATGTCTTATACAAATTTTGGAGAATAAAATATGAGAACATTCGAAGTATAAGGTTTAAACTCTCTTACTAACTTAATTTTAAGTCTTAACAGCTTAGGTGTTATAGATACCTAAATCTGAAACCTTGTCTTTTATTGGAAACGAGATAAAAGATTTATATCATGTTGAAAATGAAATTCATGGTTTACAATTAAGATAACAAATATTCACAATATACATAAAAAAGAATATTTATATAAACGATAAATTTTACTTCGAAGCAAACCTGGAATCTGAAAAATCCTAGAGGATATTAGGTCAAAAGCTGATAAAGCTTTGAAAAAATCATTATCAAGTAATAGACACTTGAGGTTATTGCAACGATATTTAAAAATTTCCAAAGGGTTAACTCGTATGACGTACTTAAGTAAGTTACTAACTTAAATGATGTTTGTTTTACGACAGTATTTATTCAAATTACGCTAATAACAAATTACGGCATTTAAAACGTTCCGTTTATTAGATAAACTGAGTAGGTGAATATTTTTGAATTTATAACAGGTTAGATAACGTTTTAAACAAATATATATTATAAATTGTGATTGTTAACTTTACTAAAAATAGATGATTATGTTTTATATAAGAGTATTATCATAAATTGTGCTTAACAAGTCAAAAATAAATTAAAAGATTATTTTAATGAAATTGAGATTATGCTTTCTAAAAATTTATGTGTTAAAAAAGACTATTACAAAATTTACAATTACGTGAGTTGACACATTACACCAACTAAAATGATTTGTATTAATGTGTTGTGAATCTTAGGGAATGAAATTATTAGAGATTTAAATATCGAAAGATTGTTTAATATAAAGTTCCATCATACGCTTAAAAAAACATTTATTTAAATTTAAATTAAAGAAATGACAATAGAGACATAGGGATATAGACAGAAAATTTAAAGTTATTAAAATAAATCAACGACAATATTTCTAGCTACGTCGAGAGGCACGATTGTTTTGGAAATAGTTTCAATTAATTTTGTTTCAAAACGATTTTTTCATTAATGAGGATAATGTGATTTTGTGTTTTGATCTAAAACTGAAAAACCAGAAAAATATAAAGATTTATTAAATATACAGGGTGTAACAAAAATGGTGGGCTGACTATACACAGGCGGCTTCTACGACTAAAAATAAGGAAAAAGGTTATTAGCTATAAACATACAGTGTCTCTCACTTTAGACGGCACTACCCCAGTATTTTTTTTATATAACTATTATCGATTTAAAAAATTTCTTTTTTCTGATTATACCCCTCACTAAATTGTACTTTTAGGGTATGTTACTTTCTCTTCACGGTAAAATGCTAGTCTACTACGATTTAAATAAACAGAAAAATTGGAGAAGTCGTATTAGGGATTTTTTTATCAAAAAATCTTGTTAATAAAAGTTGTTCAGAATCGTTCAAATTTCAAATAAGCTAAATCCGAAATTTCATTAAAAACAAATAATGTTGAAAATCTCTTTATTTTAGAAAACGAATAGAAAAATGTATATGGTGATTTAGTTGAAAATACTGTTATTTAAGTAACTAATCATCGTTTTTTGTTATTGTATTGAATTAAAAGAATAAAATAAAAAATCATGGCAAGCTAGAGATTATTAGCCGAATTTTCTGGATTTTCAAAATTGTTTGTTTTTAATGAAATTTCGGATTTAGCTTATTTGAATGATTCTGATTAACAAGATTTTTTGATAAAAAAATCCCTAATACGACTTCTTCAATTTTGTTGTTTATTTTAAATCGTAATAGACTAGCATTTTACCGTGAAGGGACAGTAACATACCCTAAAAGTACAATTTAGTGAGGGGTACAATCAGGAAAAAGAAATTTTTTAAATCGATAATATATAAAAGAAATACTGGGGTGGTGCCGCCTAAAGTGAGACACACTGTATATCCTAAACTGGCTCGTTACTGAGTTACAGCTACTTGAGGGTTTTCAGTGTTTTATGCAAAAAGATAACGGAAAACGGAGTTCTTTAATTGAAATCATAATAAATGTTAGAAGCTCGTTGGCGTAGTGGTAAGAGGGCTGGGCTCCTAGCTAGGAGTCTTGAGTTCGAATCTCACGCAGTGGTAAGAATTTTTATAAAGAATTCCCCACTGTTCGAGGTCGGTACTTGAGTGAGTGAGGCCATTTAATCGTCTAGTTGTACAATTAACGATTCTGTCTGCAGAGTGATCAACTGCAGATAGTAACGAGACACGTACACTATACACTTAATACACGCTCACAACCTCGGGGATCGGGGATATAACAAACTTCACGACGCCAAGTTGTATAAAAATGTGACTTTGATCCCCTCAACTGGCAGCCAGACCGTCATTACGGATCTCCTGCCTAATAATGCCACACGCTTAAATAAATAATAAAAGTTCAAAATGACCTCCCCGGGCAGCAACACACTGCCGAGCTCATCGGATCATGAACTGCTTGACGCGCTCAAAAATTCTTGGTGTGTTCCGAATTTGCTGTCATCCGCATTTGGCTTTCTGTCGAAGATCCTCAATGTCTTGCACTGGAGTAGAATACACCATAGATTTTAGATGTCCACATACGTAAAAATCGAGAGGATTTAGATCGGGAGACAGTGCAGGCCACGCTACAGGTCCACCACGACCAATCCGTCTTCCAGGATATACTGCTGTAACTCAGTAACGAACGATTTTAGGACATATGTTTATATAAACATTTTTCCTTATTTTTAGTCGTAGAAGCCTACTGTGTATAGTCAGCCCACCATTTTTGTTACACCCTGTATATGTATTTAATAATATCTTTATATTTTTTTAACTTAATTAGACTATACACTATAAATATATTATTTAATGACATATTTATAATCTAATTTTCTTAATTGGATAATTTGATTATAAATATATTATTTAATGACATATTTGTAATCTAATTAAGTTACACTACATTTATACGTAGAGATACATTTTTGGAGAATTTCACATTAAAAACCCGCAGTTATTCAAATTGGATTGTCATGCCTTTATGATATTTCAACATTTCACTCTGTCTCCACAAGTGTTTAATAATTTAAAAAACAATGTATTATGATATTTAAACTGTAATACATATATACGAGGGTGTTTTGGAAAGTCTTGCCTCCTTCGCGATAACTTTATTCATAGATAAGATATACAAGTAAGCTATACATATATTGTATATAAGCTTAGCCTTTTTACGAAATCACCATCCCTGTCCACACACGCACGCCAACGCTGAACAAGTTTCTTCATCCCATTGGAGAAGAAATTAGACGTCTGCTGCCTGCACCAGTGACGTACAGCTGCTTGCACGTCCTCATCATTAGTGTAACGCTGTCACTTCAGATTTTCCATTAGTTTCGGAAAAAGAAAAAAATCGCAAGGGGCGAGATTCAGTCTGTAATGGGTGGGGGGTAAAATGTTGTGAAAGTTTAGGGGCAGTAATGCTTTCTGCATTTGTTGACTGCAGTGTAGTGAGGACGAGCATTGTCATATAGATGAACTGCTTTTGTGCCAGGTCTAACTCGCTGCAATCGATCTCAGAGTTTTTCAAAGTATTCACATTGCCTGAAGTTGATAGTATCGCACTGCTTCAAAAATTCAATATGGACTATGCCTTTCCCAAAGACACCATCAGTACTTTTTCTGTCGAAGTGAAGGCTTTGAATTTTTTCGGGTTAGAAGAGCCTGTACTCCATTAATTGCCGCTTGTTCTCCGGGTCGTAATAGTGTGACCAGGACTCGTCACCAGTGACAATCCATCCGAAGGAGAAGGGCATCACATTCCTTTTTATATCTAGCCAAAAGTAGCTGGCAAATCTCCTTTCGAAGTATTTCATTTCAGGAGTCAACTTGCGTGGGACCCATCTTGCGCATCCACACAAGCGTTGCCATAGATAGCATCCATTCGGCGATTAATGTCAATGGACGCAGAACCTTCGGCCGATAGGAACTCAATAACAGCGCGTTGCTTCAATCAAATGTTCATGTCACATTTCATTTTCGTCACTACAGTACGGCCACCTGGTATTAGATGGGAACGTTACGGGTATCTTGATCAAGGTCCGTTGAATTAATATTGCATATATAAGGCCTGTCCACTTCATTTAGCCAAGACGCAATTAGCAAGGACGCAGGCGCCATTTGAGGTGAACTATACATTTGTGACAAATGTATAGTTCACCTCAAATGGCGCCTGCGTTCTTGATAATTGCGTCTAAACGGTTAAAGTTGGGCATAGGGAAGTATTAACAAAAAATATTCAGAATTACATTCTTAATCTATAAAAAAAAATTTCCACATAAGATTTCCATTTAAAATTAAAAAGTTATGCATCACCCTGAATAACTGAGACACCATGTATATTCAAAAATATTTTATCATGTGACCCGCGTAATATTCTGTAACTTTTATCTAAAACATTGTTTTCTAAAATTAATAGTTAAGGAGCTATCTTCCGAGTATCTCTTAGTAACTCACCCTGTATGTAGTAAAAGCAAATGAAATTGAATTGAATCGTAAATTGTGAATAACGTTTTATAAGTACATGTGATTATACATTTGAACAAAATCAGAGAAACAATGGCAAAAGTAAAGAAAGTAATCGAAGAAGAAGGCCCCAAATAGCGATATTAAAGGGCAGAAAACAGTTTTACAGGAACAGTACAGAGCCAAAAATACGAGAATTAGGTAAGATTCCAAAAGATATAAGGGGAAAAACGTAGATAAGTTAGCTGATGTAGCTGAAAAGCAGGCAAATAAAGAAGATTTAAAATAATTGTGGGCAAAAAATAAATTTAAATCAACTGAAGATGCTTAACTCCATGAGAAATAAGAAAGAACAAAAATAATATGTTCAGTTAATCAAAAGATATCCACATATGTAGATTATTTCAAAGAAACAATAAACCTAAGCAAATATTGTTATAACAACAAGAAGGGAAATAATAATCACAGATTATTAAACAAAGTAATGAAAGGTCTCGGGGGCTGACATATAGAAGACAGATATGGACATATCGTTGGAAGAAAATCTTAATTTAAAGAGCGTTAAAGAAATGCGATTTAAAGAAGTGCAATAATTGGAGTGACAACTCTACTAACACGCACACCACACTACCACAGACATATGGAGAAAAGATCGGCAACGCCTTGTAAAGGGCACGCCACTTCTAGAAGAACTCTACTAAGTGTTATAAATAAATAATAATTCTTTATGCAAGTGAGAAAAGTACTACCTTTTTGAACGAACAGAAAGTTTACATCACGAGCATTAGCTAATAAAAATGGCAATTCTTAAATATCCTAGTGGATGCTGTGATTTCAGTTTTTAAATTGTTATAATTATTTAAAAACGAAGACATTTGTGTACTATTACCTGTGTTTCTATTTCAAAAGCTTTTTTAAAATGGGCACCTTACATATGTTCATAAGTTCTTTTCTAGTTCGGGTGATTGTTATCTTCAACACATTTTCGTTGATGTTTTGCTGAATCTTACCTGCCATTTTATGAAACTATTTTCATTTCAAAAGTCAATAATGACAAGCACACGTTTATTGCTATCATAGTCTTCTTTAATTGTTCGAAATTAACTACTTAAATCTTATCTATTTAATAAATTGAACTAATCACTTACAGACATGATTCTATTGATACTGTTAGTAATATATTTCATTTTAGAGATACGCTTTAAAAGATAATTATAAAGTATATTATGTATTAATAGCTGTAAGGAATTAGAATTGTACTATATAATTTCTAAAATCATCTGTTTCAGTTAAGGGAATTAAATGTTTCCAATGCAACAGTGCTGTCCAACCAGAATGCTTAAATTTGACCACTGCAGATACCAATAGTCCTTACTATATGGAATGTCCTGCAGAGCGTGATGGGAAATTACCATATTGCAGAAGAACCAAATACAAGAGTAAGTACTCGGGTAATTACTTGTTCTTTTTCTTTTCTTTTTTTGATAATTTTTTGAAGTGTTTGAAGCAGTTTTTGTTAAGCTTCTACGCCTTTATATTGCTTGATACTTTTTGATATCTTTTTAAGGCAAATTCTGCGTCCAATTAAACTATGAAGCTGTATTCTTTGATCATATTTCCAAATGTTTTGAAAATATAGGACATTTTTGTGGTTAATATCAAAATTTCTTTACGGTTCGCAGAATAGCCATATACTTAAATTAAGACAGGCAGAACAGAAACAGAACATGTTTATTTGATCAAAGATTACATAACCTCTCGACTTGTGGGAAACATTCAATACTTACTTAATTCATAATTTCCTAATATAGATTTGTTGAATGGGTTTTTAGGTCACTTCTATAATATTGAGTGATAATCAATTATATTAAGGATGTGCACTTTAAAAATTTATTTTTGGACTGTCTCGATAAACAATTATTTTATTTGTAGCTTTGATAAAACATCTATTTGGCTTCGTCATTGCCAAATAACAATTAAAGGTCTATTAATATTTTTTAATCATTAAATTTTTATTTTAGCAATTTTTGAAGATTAAGGGCGGGTTTCACGAACATGATTTAACAGAGCCCTTAAATTATTCATTCGTTAAAATGAGCAAAATCGAATCCAAATTCATGTAAACAAAAAACGGTGCCCTTCTCTTCTGTTGATTATTCGTTAATTTAACAAAACTTCTTTGCAATCCACCCTAAGCCCGACATAGGCGACAGGCATTCTACAACTATACATACAAAACGACCAATAGAAGTGAGTGTATGTGCTAGAGTTTAGAAATAAAGAAAGATGCATGGCGTTAATTTGGAATTTAACTCAATCCTCAATATCTTTAGTAATCGAAAACGAGATTTGGTTCACTTAACTGTACAAAATAAAACATAAAGCGAGAAAAAACCCAACGTCATTACACTTTAGATTAAAATCTGTTTACCTGACTTTAAAATCTGTGACGTCAATCAGGTTTTGAGTATGATGTTATGCTAGAACTTAAATCGTGGAGGAACGTTTTAGGAAGATATAAATTGATGGTGTGTTCGTTGCTGGAGTGTTTGGTACTATTATAGTTGTCACGCTAATTCCGTTTGCTTCTCTTGCGTGTAGCTATTATCCATCTTATTTTTTACTGTGCTAGTAAATTCTATTATTTACACAGTTGCATATCAATGCCTTCATTACTTGTGCTTCCAAATTTAAGTCTCCTGCTGCACCTCTCAATTTTTCTGTTATTTTGGCCTATTCTGCTATTTAAATCTGTTTATTGTTCTGGGAAATATAATATTTTCCATGTAAGTATCGCCTGAAAATACCTTTTTTGGTTTTATATTCATAAGTACTCTGTACCTTGTTTTCACATTTCTTAGTTGCTGTTACTGTTCTTCTTCCCCAAAGGTGATTTGAATTTTTTTCTTTATAAAATATTGTTGTATTTTGTACTTCTATTTTATTGTTTACTATATTTCCTTCCATCTTCATTTTGTACAGTTTGTTCCCAGTTGTCATTTACAGGAAATTTCTTCACGGAATTCCTAATTTATTTAACACATTTTAGAGTTTACTTTACCATTATCCCCCCCATATAATCTTTTTGGCTGTTTTATGCATACTTCCTTTAATATGTTTCTGTATCTCAATAATTGTAGCTTCGAAGTATTTATTTAAGGATGTGTTTAATTTATTTTGATATAAATATTTTGTTTATGGATGTTCTAAATTTCTTTTGTTTGTTCGTCCGATCTACTGTTACTGCGCTTGACATCTTCAGTCATTCGTATTACTGTATACTGTACCTAATTCAATGAGTTCTGACAGTAAAATTTGCAAGCATATAATAGTATATTTCATTAGTGATTAGATCGCTAAAGCAGCCTTATAATAAAATTATATCAAGGAACCAGATTGTCCAATTTTATGTAACATCTACAGAGTAAGCATTTTGTCAGATTTAATAGTGCATTATTAAGGTTATTAAGTTGGATATATTATACCAAAAAAACAGATACTACGAGGCTGGACAGAAAAATAAGAGACTGATTTTCTTTAACCATGAAGTTTACTAATTTTATAAAACAGGGTTATCCCTTGGACAGACACAGACACACCGATGGTGGCGTTTTTTCCATAGTTCCTAGCAATCCTGGAAGGTTTCTGCTGGAATACCTTTCAATTGATCGGTTACGTTCTTCTGGATATTATCCGAAGTACCAAAAAGGCGCCCTTTCAAATGGTTTTTCAGCCGGAGGAATAAAAGGAAGTCACAGGGACTGAGAATCGGTGAATAGAGGGGTTGGGAAACTACATGAATGCTTTTTTCTGCGAATAATTCGTTGATGGAGACTGCTGTGTGACATGGAAGTTCGTCGTGGTGCAGCATACAAGTCCTGGTCGTACACGTGCCACCCTCTTCCTGAGCCTTTCAGCTTCACTACTGATTATTCTCAACGTTAATCGGTGGTCTGACACCACAAGACTCCTCACTCCGTTTACATTGTCGTCCATTTTTGAGGTTAAAGGTCTTCCGTCACGAAGTTCGTCTTCCACTTCTTCTTAACCCTCTAAAAGGCCTTGTGCCATCTGAGTACTTGTGTCCAGGATAGAAAATGTTCTCCATAAGACTTTGCATACAAGATTTATCAGCTAATTTAGCCAAGAGAGATTGTCCTGAGGCACCTCTAAAGACTAAAGGGCCAGTTTTTCGGTGTTGAGTTTTAGTTGATTTGATTAGCACCAATTTAGCATTTTTGCAGCTGTTTCACAGGCCGCTATGGATGACCCAGAAATTGATAAGGCAGGATATGTGGTCCTCATATTGGTGTACTAAAGTTTTTTCAAAAATTCAGAAAGATCGTTGACAAAAATTACAAATAATAAAGGATCCAGTAATGACCCTTGGTCATTGGAACTAAAGCTAATAGATGAGGCTTCCGATGGCGTATACATTCTATATAGACAGATATGAGACGCTTTTAATCTTGAGTTACAGATTATACAAGAAGAGAAATAACGACACAAATTAATATGAAAAGTGTTTCAAATTAAATAAATAATCTTATTTTTAGGACGACCTATTTTGTTAACCTAGCTTTAAGTTTAATATAGCTGAGCCGTCATTGGATGCTTAACCTCCATGTCTTTCACCTATTTACAGTTGTTAAACCAGCTACTGAACATCTAAGTGTGACAGGTTGTATTGATAATCTTAATTTAAAAAAAAATTCTAGGACTTTTGCAGTTTTATAAAAATGGTCTAAATAAATTAAACATTGCTTGAAATTAATAACAATTTATTCTTCTTCTTCTACTTCAATCTAATTTGATTAGTTGACAGCTCTCCATCTTATGTTATTGAAAGTCATTTTCTGAATACTTTGTTACTCCCATATTACTCATGACTTGTTTCATAAAATTTAGTCGGGGACTTTCTAGTGCCCCTTTTGCTTCTAATATATTTACTACAAACTCATTGTATCTAAATACAGAGAACGTACTCCTTTTATCCTTTCATACACTTCTAGGTTAGTAATTCTATTAGTCCACCCTATCTTTAGCGGACGTTTTCAGCACCAGGTCTCAAAAGACTCTAGATATTTTCGTTCTTTTACCCCCAGTGCCCATGTTTCCTCTCGATAGAGGGCTGTGCTCCAAATGCAGCTTTTAATAATCTTCTTTCTAGTGGTAGGCTGATATTATTTGAGCATAGCAGTGGTTTTTTATTGTTGAACATAATTGTCGCTTCTCTTATTCTTTGTTTTATTAAATAAACTTTAAAAATCTAAGAGTTGCATTTGTTTTAAGCTGAATTATAGCACAGTTGTATTAATATAATAATTATTAAGTACTTCTAAAGTAGCGAAAGTAAAGATAATTATATCCTAGAATATATTATTAGTCCAGTAAACGAAGGATTTTACCCTACAAAAGGTCGGGTAGTTCTGAATTTTTGATATGTTGTATAGGATTGTTGGTTAGTGAAAAATCCAAATTTCCACAATTCCCCCTCCTCCGCTCCCTCCGCCATCGTGTGGAAACCACCGAAAATCGGCACTTCTTTCAGTTTCCTGCCTATAACTTATTTATGGTGAATTTTAGCGCAAAAAAAGTTATTTACCCAATTGTAGAGGACAAAATTTCCTGAAAATTTGTTATTTAAAGTTTTTTTGTGCGATTAATATCAACGAAGCTATGAAGCTTCCAAAAAAGGCTAAAATTGCGTACTTAGCAAAATTTTGAGTTTGTTTGCACTTTACATCGCAATAACTCCGTAACACTTAATTTTAGCGTCAAAGCCCTTATAATCAATCTTGTAGAGAATTTAGTTACCTACAAAATCCATGTATCAAGTTTTTTACGTCCAATGCAACAGAGTGGGGACAAATTTACAAAGAAAAAACGAAAAAGGAGATTTTTTCAAGTTTAGTGCAGCAACTAACTTTGGTTCATTATTTCTAATAATACAAGTATTACCTTTCATTTCAAACAGAATAATCTGTATACATAGATGCAAAATTAATGTAATTATGTGTTGGCGAATGTCAGTGGAGTCTCGTGGGACTACCAGAAAAAACTTTTTAAAAACCAACACTTTCTTCTTTTATTTGCCTGCGACTTCTTTCTACTGCTGTTCAGCTGAGCATGAGTTATTTGCCGAGTATTATATATATTCTAAGGCTCAATTTTCTAAAAATTTGGCTTATGTCTTTTGTGAAACCAATAGCGGTGGAGCTGTACCGCTCCCAACAAGGCAAAAGTAGCGATCTTAAAAAAAGTTATTTACCGACTTGTAGAGGACAAAATTTCCTACAAATTTGTTATTTGAAGTTTTTTTGTACGATTAATATCAACGGAGTTATGAAGCTTCCAAAAAAGGTTAAAATTGCGTACAAAATTTTGAGTTTGTTTCCACTTTACATCGCAATAACTCCGTAACACTTCATTTCAGAGTAAAAGCCCTTCTAATCAATCTTGTAGAGAATTTAATTACCTACAAAACCCATGTATCAATTTTTTTACGCCTAATGCAACAGAGTGGGAATAAATTTACAAAAAAAAAAACGAAACTAAATAATGAAATTTGATGATATTCCTTACAAGATTGATTCTATTCAACTGCCGAGGAGTTATTTATTTATTTATCTATTTACTTATAGCTAGGAAAACTGGGAAAAAACTCAATATTTTTCTAAGATCGCTACTTTTGCCTTGTTGGGGGCGGTACAGCTCCACCGCTATTGGTTTCACAAAAGACATAATAAGCCAAATTTTTAGAAAACTGAGCCTTAGAATATATATAATACTCGACAAATAACTCATTCTGAGCTGAAGAGCAGTAGAAAGAAGTCGCAGGCAAATAAAAGAAGAAAGTGCAGTTTTTTTTTAAGTTTTTCTAGTAGTCCCACGAGACTTCACTGACGTTCGCCAACACATAATTACATTAAATTTTCATCTATGTATGCAGATTATTCTGTTTGAAATGAAAGGTAATACTTTTATTATTAGAAATAATGAACCAAAGAGAGTTGCTGCACTAAACTTGAAAAAATCCCCTTTTTCGTTTTTTCTTTGTAAATTTATCCCCACTCTGTTGCAGTGGACGTAAAGAACTTGATACATGGATTTTGTAGGTAATTAAATTCTCTACAAGATTGATTATAAAGGCTTTTACGCTAAAATGAAGTGTTACGGAGTTATTGCGATGTAAAGTGGAAACAAACTCAAAAATTTGCAAAGTACGCAATTTTAGCCTTTCTTGGAAGCTTGATAGATCCGTTGATATTAATCGTATAAAAAAACTTCAAATGACAAATTTGCAGGAAATTTTGTTATATACAAGTCGGTAAATAACGTTTTTTGCGCTAAAATTCATCAGGAAGAGGTTATAGGCAAAAAACTGAAAGAAGTGCCGATTTTCGGTGGTTTCCACAAGATAGCGGCGGGAGCGGAGGAGAGGGAATTGTGGAAATTTGAATTTTTCACTAACCAACCATCCTATACGGCATATCAAGAATTCAGAACTACCCGACCTTTTGCAGGGTAACCCCCCTTTTTCGGCTCCGTTTACTGGACTATATTAAGAATCCAACATACCTACTATTTTTATTTGAAAATTGTGTTTATGTTATAATGACAAGTTGTTTTTCTTTTTTTTTTTAATATACTTAGGTAATGCATTTCTGTAATGCATTTTGTAGATTTGAAAATGCATATGCATGATAAATTACGTCTACAGAACAAAGTACAAGATTATTCAGGTATAAATAATTGTTTAACGTCGTTGAAGTTATTAAAGGTTTTAAATGCTTTTTAACGTAATTTTTTCATTATTTGAAGAAGACTCGTAATTTTGCAGAACTTTTATTTGCCAATCCGGGCCTGCCAGAAAAATTAGTTCAGTAAACATGTTACTTATTTTTTGTATTTTAGGTACTCTGGAAATCCCGATTCAAAACAAGTTTATCTTTTGTGATTCATTAAGTTGTAAATAATAGTCTGTTTTTATTTACAGTTTTGGATGGCGACGGTTTAGTTCGGATAAGCAGGGAATGTGGATGGACGCTGCATAAAGACAACCACACTAGGTGTTACGATGCAGACACTGATTTCAAATATGAAGTTAGCTGCCAGTGTTTTGTAAATGCCTGTAATGGGGCGCTAGCGAAGTTTTCTTCTTCAGTTTTCTCAATTTTCCTCGTTCTAGCGGTAGGATTGGGAATTAGGGTAGCAAATTGATTTTATTAAGTTGTTAAATTTTGCCCAAATACAAAAATATTACGTAATAATAATAGTTTAAATTTTATATTAAAGATTATAAGTGAATGCTAGCATATAAAGTACTGTAACCTTTTTGGTTGTTTTTATTTCAATCGGCGTGGATACAAACAAACTGTTAATTACTCCAACAGCGTTAATTTTTTTCTAACTGCTGTTAGTAAAGATATTACTGATGATAATTTGTTACTGACTTAGAATTTGTAAATTATCACAATTAGTTTCTAAATGTTAAGTGTTGTTAAAGAGAATTATTTATCTAATTGTTGTTCTACTGCTTCTGCTCAAAACTGGAATCGCTATTTAGTAGCTTTTAAGTGTTAGGTAATTTTGTGACTTTTAAAATATTCGTTACTGTGGTCCTATAACGAATTGATTTTAAACATTAGTAGACTAAAGAATTTTTGCTCGTGAAATGGTGTATTTTGTAAGTGTTAAAGTGTTAATTAACACATATAAAGTTTTTATTGATATAAGTTCTATGAACTGAAGTTGTAGCCATTAGTTTATTAAGGTTCATGGACCAAAAAATGTAAAAAACAAGTGTAAGAGGTAGAAATATATTTACATATCTGTTTTAGCGATTTTTGTTTGTTTATACTTTTTAGCAAATGTAATACCTAAACACAGAACCTACTTTACTCTTACGAAATATTGTTAATAGCTTTTGTTGTTATTTAACTGCATTCCACATTCATGATATTACACAATGTGTTTATTGTTTGTCATTTAGGTTTAGAGAAAAAAAATTAAAGTTTTAAAAGATGACCACAAAGTTCAATCTGCATCCGAGAGATGGCGCGTAAATTCATTTAATACAGCAGCATTTGGGGTTCAAACTAAGGGATTGTGTTTTCCTCTATCGTATCGTTCAATCTTAGATCATTTTAAGTTCCTGAAAAATGCTTGATGGAAACGTGAACATTTAAATTAAAGGTTCTGTTTTGCTACTAAGACGGGAAGAAAAGGAAATAAGTTAGCTAAATCAAAACTCAGATAAATGCTGAAGACGTTTCAGTTACGAGAGACTGTTAATACATTTAAACTAATTCTTGAAGGCCGGCTGATCTTGAGTTTTTCAGAAGGCTAGAACTGGAGATTGGATTTCTTTCATGCCATTTCTCCTTCATCTAATTATGACTAACTGTAATTGTCTGTAAACAAATAATCTAATATAGCTTTTTATATTTTTAACTTAAATGAACATGGTAACTATAATTTGCAGATTATTTCCTTTTACAGTGAGCAATTACATGGAAAATTATCTTCTGCAGAACAAATGATTTTTTAGGCTTGGTATTTTTTTGGTATGGTAAAAGTCAAATTAAGATTATACTAACAAGAAAATCAGGACAACCATAAATTATTCTACAAAATAAAGTTTTACCTTAGTAGCAATGTTTTTATTTTCTACATTTTCTGATTTTCCAATCAACTTTATCTCGACATTTAAACTTATTTCAAACATTCAGTTGTAATATTCCGACTTTATTGCTTTGTACAACTATTTTATTACTGCGCTAGGGTAAATTCGCCCGTTTTCCTCAATTTTATATTTACAAGGAACTATTAAATCTACCCGGTTTGTTATCTTGTAAAATATACAACTGAATACAGCAGAAACTGCAGTAAAACAACTTGCACTGACTGACTGATGGAGCTCATGTTTTATTCTAATCGCTCTGCTCTTTATATTTTATTCTGAAGTTGTATGCATGTCCTTTACTTGGTTTTATTGTAGACAAAGGAATTTTATTGTGGACAAAGGTCGAGGGTAAATTTATTTTAGAGATAAGTTAAAGCGGAACTACTTTAGCTAATTAATTAATTAATTTGTAAATGATGGGTTGGGTTCTAATCTTAATCAATTGTTAAACTTAATACAGGGTGTTTCTTAAGTTTCGAGTTATTTATATCTTTAATGTGATCCGGCAGGCGGTTAAATAATTTTCTAGGTAAAATATAAGAATTGTTTGCATTAAGGGAAAGAGTATATTTTGGATAAACTAAGGTATTTTCATGACGTAAAACATAAGCACTATTATCACTTATTTTGGAAAATTCTGATAAATTGTTTTTTATGTAAACCACTGGTTGTAGAATATAATTGGAGAAAACAGTTAATATTCCTAAATTACAGAAGTCTGTCCGGCAAGACTCTCTTTAAAATTCTTTTTTTATAAGATCAACACATCTTTAATATAAATGGAATATCCCCAGCAAGTACCGTACGATAGAGTTTTATGAACAAAAGCATTATAGTATGATAACAGGGCGGACCTGTCTAGACCAGGGCTTCTCAAAGTGTGGGTCGCGACCCCATATGGAGTCGCGTGACTAAATTTGGGGTCGCAGAAATTTTAGCAAAACTAAAAAAACAAAAATATATCACCAGATTTAAATGCTGCGCTAGAAGCCCTACGTCCTGCAGTATTAAATATTTAGGTCTGTGTAAAAGTAAACAAGCACACCCAGCTTATTAGTATGAATATTTGGCTTTGTCTTTAATACATTGTAAAATTATATTCATATGTATACCAAGAATTGTTTTCGAATAAATTTTCTTTATGAATTATTATCAGCAAATTCGCATTCCTAGTTTAGGTATATATCTCTATACCCACGGTCGCGAAAATATTTGCTGGGGTAAAAGGGGTCGCCAAGGGGAAAAGTTTGAGAAGCCCTGGTCTACACGTTACTTAATCTCCAGAACATTGCGTCGATAAGGCCAGTAAGACTTTAGTAAAGTGATCAGGCAAGTAGCCAAAGGGGGGGGTCTAGGGGTCCCCCCCCCCCCGAAGCTACGTAAAATATACATCATCTTCTCACAATTTTAGCAACTATACCTGTTACAACTGTCACCCCTGAACGTTCATTTTCAACTATGAAAATGGTCAAATCCTTGCCAAGATATAAGATGGGTAATGCTATGTAGTAAAGTGTTGCTATGTAGTAAAATGCCACTTTAATAGATGATTTTAAATGCGTTAATATGGCATATTACTGTATAAAATGCGAAAAAATTTGTTACTTAATTGACTGTGTTCCTAGTTCCTATTTACGCATGTAAATCACTAAATTATAATCTTTTCTAAGTAATCCTTTTCTGGAAAGTTCATAATATTATTGACCCGAGTTTATAAAAATTCTCCACAAAGCCAAAAGTGTTCAAGATTGGTGTAGGGAAAATTTTAGCGATTTTATCAGCGCCGAAGACTGGTCCTCCTCCTCTCCTGATTTTAATGTAATAAATTACTGCATATGGGGCAATGGGGCTATATGCAGTCGAAGTTGGCAGATTTGAAATGGAGCGAAATCACTCAATTCAAATATTTATTGCAAAAAATTTACAGGAAAATAGGTACCTGATGAGATAATTCGTGCCGCCTGTTATACTTCCCGAAGGGTTTGAAAGCAGTTATTAAGGAAAAGGGGGGCAGATTCGAGCTAAACGCATAAAATAACTTTTTTGTACTGCAATTTGTTTGCAATAAATTTCTTTACATTATGTGTCATATTTTTATGTTAATTGCAAAATAATAATGGGGCAGTTATTCTAAGACACGCTGTATATGTTTCGACTCCATCAATTATGTTGAGTCCTCGTCAGATGTTAAGCATGTACATGTTTTAGCAGGAACATGAAAAACTCTAAATTATGTTTAATCTGAAACAATGCGTTTTTAATAAACTTTAATAAATCGGACCCCCTCCGAACAATTTTTATGGCTACGTGCCTGAACGTGATCCTTCCAAGTTAAGTTAGAATCTAATTGTAATTCTAAAAGACAAATATTTTGGCTAGTTATTAAACTTTTACCATTTAATTTAACTAATAAACTATAAGGTAATTCTGTAGCTGAATAGGATATAACCTCTATCTTAGCAATATTTAAAATAAGGCCGTTGTTGTTCTGCATTCTGGTCACACATTCAGTTGCCATAGAGCTTATCTGCCGATAGTGTAACTGACGTATCATCGACAAACAAGGAAACTAATCCTGTATTTAAAAGCTTAACGATATCGTTTATGAGTATAATAAAACGCAGGGGGCCAAGAATACTGCCTTGCTTTCACTACAAGAGTGTTACGATTTTTAAAATAACATTTTGTGAGCGTTCCAACAAATATGAAGTAATCCATTTACGTGCCCAGCCTTTGATATCGTACATACTTAGTTTGGCTAAAAGAATATTGGGTGGTACTGTATCAAATGCTCGCCTAAACTCCACACACCAATAACTTTTTTATTTGGATCTAAATTTTTGAATGTATAATTAATTGGTAGAGCAAAAGCAAGTTGCGTGGACGAACGAGGATGAAGGCCATATTGTCAATAAGTTAAAGTACTCGTATTATTAATTATTATCTCTCACATGCTTATGGAGTCTCCTGTAGAACGCCTCTTCAAATATTTTGGGAAACAACGATAAGAGAGAGAGATTGCTCTGCAATTCGTAATTTTCCTAGTATCATTTTTCTTAAAGACAAGTCTTATTATGGCTTTTCTAAGTAAGAAAACTACTTACTTTAAATGCATCATTAATAAGCTCCGTAAGCACTTGAGCGACAAAGTCAGCGGTAATAGGTACTTAAACAGAGGCAAGGGATGTCATCAATACCGGCCGATGATTTAACACTAACACTTTGTATACTATAAATTTCTGGAAAAGATACAGGTTCCACATCTAGAGAAGAAAGATTGAAATCGCTTTCAATGGTAAAACACTGTGATATAGTTGCTGTGGTGTTAGGATTCACAAAAGATTCTTTAAAAGCATTGGTTGCTTTTTCAAAATTAGAAAAAGATACACCATTATTACCAAGAAACGTTGAATGATAAGGAAGTCGATTATTTAATTAAATTTCATTTTTCATAATACTTTAGGCAGCTCTGTATTTATTATCAGAATTAGTTTATTAAGGTACTTTTTTGCCTTATCAATTACCTTTCTATGTAGGTTTAGTTTCTACAAAACTGATACAAAAATTTGGAAATTTGCTACATGGAACGTAAGGAAATTTGGAAATTTGCTACATGGAACGTAAGGACTATGCTGCAAGCGGTAAATTAAATAAAATAACTGATGAACTTAAAAAGTACGAATTAATATAACAGCATTACAGGAGACTAGATGGAAAAGGAAAGGATCAATTATGAAAAATTGTTTCACATTTATGTATAGTGGCGAGGAAAGATGATGAGAATATGGAACAGGATTTTTAGTTAGTAGGTAGCTAAATAAAAAAGGTAGTATTAAATTTTGAGCCAACAAATGATAGTTTGTAAATTGCGTGTAAAACGAAGATTATTTAACATGATTTTTATTAATGCTTATGCACCCACAGAAGATATAGATGAAGGCACAAAAGAACTATTTTATGAGGAGCTACAGAAAATCTGTGATGCCGTCCCAAAGTATGATGCAACATTCTCCTCGGAGATTTTAACGCAAAGACAGGAAAAGAGCACAGTAACAAAGAGGTAGCAAAAACATCTACAAACCATGAAACTACAAATAATAACGGATTTAAATTATGCCAGTTAGCAATGTGTCAGAATTACATCATATGCAGTAGCTTCGAACACAAGCGAATCCACAAAGACGACAACCAAATGGATCATATTTTGATAAACAAAAGGAGAGCAGCAGTGATACAAGATGCGCGTTCATACAGAGGGCCAAATTGTGATTCAGATCACTTCATAGTGCAAAAATGAGGCAAATGATAGAATCAATCCCAAGTAAAATGGGACGGGCGCTAACGAAATGGAATATAGAGAAACTACAAAATAATGAAACGAGAAAGAAGTATTTAGGAAACCTTGAAGTAGGGTTTATGCTGCTGTAAATATAATAGGAAAATAGAAAGGGCATACAAAAATTAAGGAGTGGTTTGATAACGAATGCAGAGAAGTCATCAGTGACAAAAATAAAGCCGGACAAAGAATGTTAATGCATGCAACTGATGAAAATACACTAATCTATGATAACTTGAGTACAAAAGCTAGGAAAATATGTAGAGAAAAAAGAGAGAATATTATAATCAGCTAATACTGGAAGAAGATCATAGAAATACAAAGACAAGAAAATTAAAAACCACAACACCAGTACAAAAGCAATAATGTGGGGATGCAAAGATGAAAATGGAATACAGCTTTCCGGAAAGAAAGAAATACTAAGTAGATGGATCGAGCATTTTAAGCTATTGAATATTCCAGAAGTCGAGGACTTGGAAGAAGGATGAGAATTAGAAGAACAACGGATAATGCAAACTCAAGAATGTCCCACATTAGAAGAAGTGGTAGAGGCAATTCAAAAAATAAAAAACAATAAAGCAACTGGCCGGGATGGGATAGTGGGACAGTAAATAAAATGTTGAGGTTTATCTTTACATAAGCAATTACAGCACCTTGAAATAATTTGCAGAGAAGAAGGAATGCCAGAAGTGTAATTATTCCGATATTTAAAAAAGGTGAACTAGGAGTGCGAGACAATTATCGGGGTGTTCCATATAAAATATTATCGTGCGTGCTGTACATCCGCCTAATGAAATATGCAAACAATTTAATTGGAGACTATAAAAGTGGTTTTAGACCTAATCGTTCCACAACAGATTCTGTATTCTTGATACGACAAATTTACGAAAAATGTTATGAATCTAATACTGAATTACACAATTTCTTTATAGATTTTCGTCAAACCTTTGACCGCGTCAGAAGAAATAAAATTGTTGAATGTATGAAAAACTTAAAGTACCTGAGAAGTCGATTAGGTTAACTAGCATGAGACTAAGGGCCGGTTTATCGATCAGTGGTTAAGGTTAAGACTGTTTGTTAGTTACCCAGAGGTTATTATTTATCTTGTGTGTTAAAGTTCTGGTTAGCAGAAGTGAGTTGATCATCTTATTTTTATCTGTTGGGTAGCAAATTACTAGTTACGGGAGTGTTGGTAGTATTTTCAACTAAAAACTGCTATCTTCATGTTGATGCTCTGGTGTTCCTTAATCTACAAAAATCTTGGGATTTGATGTGCGCGTGTCTGATACAGATTTTATAAAATGTGCGACAGAATAGGCGAGGAGTTACAAAAGAAAATTGAAATCAATATAGAAACGAAACAAAAAAAAGCGGCTATCGAATTGGAAATATTAAATTAATATGGACATACAAATTAAAAAATAGAACATGAAATTAAATTAACACAAATTTAAATAATATTAGTAATACTAGTAATAATTAATGTATCTGTAAAATATAGCATTTTCTTAAAACATATTTTAAACAGGACAATAACAAATATCACAGCAACCTCAAAGTTCATCTGTCGTTTTCGGGCTATTTTTGTAAATACAACATATTGAACATATGGCTGTACCTAACACGTTAACTATTGCTTGAACCTCTCGTTAAGATAAGTTCTAGTTAAGTGGTATTTAACTAGAAGTTAGCTTTAACAAACGATTGATAAACTGAATTTAACATTTAACTTGTGGGTAACGTTAACAAAGACTTTAACCACTGATTGATAAACCGGCTCTATAAAGGGTACAAAAGCGGTGGTAAGGGTGCAAAGAGAATACATAGAAGCATTTGGTTTCAATTCAGGAGTGAAACAAGAGGACTGCTTGTCATCTTTAATTTTCAATCTGGAAGCGACAGTCAGAAGGATTGATATTACAGGGTCTATAACAGGGGTCGCCAAAGTGGTCGATATCGACCCCCAGGGGTCGATATAACATTGTTAGGGGTCTATTCGAGCTCAGGGGTCGATTGGGGGTCGATAGAAAAATATAAGACATCATTGTACGGGTAATATTTAATTCGATTAACTTGGATCTCTATCTTGAATGACAACGCAATTAAGAGTGAATTTTGGGAACAGTAACATGAATAGGACCTGTAAGATAGAGGAAGGCCATGAAAATAGTTACGGAGGCCAATCAAGTAAGCCAAAATGACGTATTTATTAATAAACGGATGTCGGTGGTTCCCGCCCGGCCGGCGCGGCGGGAGCGAGATTGCAACACGTGCGCAGTTGCTTATTTACTTATACTTACACGTATTCGATTCCAGTCTCATTTTTGCGCATCGACATACAAGTGAGCGTTAATGTTCGAAAAAGAGTTTGAAATTAACAAACATATTATAATTCAATCGTTATTCATTCACGAACTAAACTTCTCTATGTTGAAGAGTTGAGTATCTATAAAATAAACAATCTAAAAACTTACATAAACGTATTTTTTGCTTGTCATAGTTTAATTACGTAATAGTAAAATAGAGGGGGTCGATAAAAAGTCAAGAAACTCTTGAAGGGGTCGACGGTCAAAGAAGTTTGGCGACCCCTGGTCTATAAAATCAAAAAGTATTCAAATAAGTGCAAACGCAGATGGCTTAGTGATAGTGAGTAGGAGCCAACAAAACTTAATAAGCATCTTCTGGAGATTGGAAGAAACTGCAATCGAGATGGGACCGAGATGGAATAAATGAAAATAAAACTAAGCAAATATTTATGGATGTCAAAGCGAGAGTATGAGTCAAAGGTTTTCCAGATAGGAAACTATAAATTTTCCAACTTAATTCAAAAAACAGCATGGATGAAGGACTAACTAGAAGAATACAAGCTGTAAATAGAAGTTACTCTGTACATCAAAATTTGATACATTCTACTATTCTATCCCGAGCTCTTTAAATTTATTGATAAAGGCTTAGCGTCCGCATTTTTCGCTAAGTACATCTCAGTTCACTGCTCATTGGCAAGCAAAATTTTGAAGATTGTAGCATTAATCTTACTCTTAAAATTTTTCTTATAGTAAAATTCCTTCTTTTTATTACTGACAGGTGTGTAAATTAATAGAGACACTCTGCGAAAAATGATAAAAAAAACTGCAAGGAAGTACTGCTGCCTGGGAAACAGTATTGGCGTTAAAGATATTGGCCCGTATTCTGATCTCATATTTAAATTTAACGTCATGTTTAATTACCATGGCAACATCGTGTATCTCTCTTATACACATATAAAATTATATAAAGCTATATCGTTTTATGTTTACGCTAAACACGACTTTAGTTAGAGACAACTTTAAACATAAGATCAGCATACGGCCCATTATCAATAGCCATTTTACAAGTAAATGTGAATACATTTAAAATATCTTTTATTGCAGAATTGAATACAAAATTAAGATTATAGTCTCCACATATGAAAACAATATCATTGCGGAAGTACTTTAATTAGTTCTTCCAGTCTTTAAACATGTGCAAAACTGTTCCGGGTGACCTATATAAACAAACAATTTTTATACGAGTACCTACTATCAATATTAACTTCCGTAAATGCATATTCAACAATTAATTATATTTGACGTACACTAATTGCTGTGCTGCTAAAGTTATAATCCTCTTGTATAAAAATTGCAACTCCAGGTGTGACAGTAATTGGCTGCAAGTTTATAGAAATTTAATTTGATAAATCTAATTTCATGTTCATTACAATGCGTTTTTGTTATGCAAACAATTTCAAGAAACCGAAATTTTATAGCGTAGACTTCTTACGTTTAAATGAAATACTCTTAATTCTCGTTTGGCATGAGAGTTTGAATTAATTGTTAAGTCGCCTGCACTGCTAATTTTTTCTTCAGCACTACAAAAAAGCTGGGTACGGTGGATCTTGGAGAGCAAGCTTTCAAGTTAACTTGTACTTGATACAGATTAGATATTTTGGTTGAGGTACAGAAAAATGTATAATCGTCTTTGTAGAATGAACCGAACGCATTAAATATATTATATATTTATGTACTTTTTAGATTAAAGCATTCATGGTTTCAGTTTATTATGTTGCCTTGAATGAACAAAAAGTGGGCCAGATAATTTTGGGGCCGTGGCCCACCCCTGCCTTTACGTATTCTATAAAATTTTTGGTGGAATAAAACATTTCCAGAAAATGTGTTAAATGTTGGATCTGGGAGGATAGTTATACAACACAACATACGCAACTGTAAGCAGTAGACCGTATCAGCCAGTCAAGCCTGATACAAAGCATTTAATATAATATCTTATCTGGAATTATTTGTTAAATCAGATTAACAATCTGTGTTCGTTAAATTCACGTGTTTGATAATAAATGAATAATTTTAAAACAAGCTTTTTAGTTTTAACTTGTTTCTGAATACAAAAAAATACTCTGAAAAACTTTCAACTAATTACATAATTTCGTAGGTATTTCGTCTAGGGATAAAACATTTAACAGGCCTATTTCACAATCAGAAGAAGTAATTTTTCAACTGTCTTAATAACCCTTTAATGGGTTTCTGAAACCATTAACAAGAATAAAACGTTTACATTAAGAATCAATAAAATCTTTAATAAATGACAATTTGATGTCGAAGTTGGCTATGGTTAATCATAAATTACAAAATGTGCTAAGATCCTAAACTGGATAACGTCAGCTTTAACATTGAATCAATTTATAACACCGAATTAAAGACAGAAGAAGTCTCTAATATTCACGATTTCGCATTGCAGCCAGTTTTCCTGATAAATACGACCCCAAAAATTTAATCATGAGTTCGTTCACACATAGATTCAGACCACGCTTTTATGTCCTGAATCTTAATTTTAATGTTTGTTCAGTTTTTAACTGTCGTTGATTTGTGAGGGGTTTTATGAGGTTTGCTTAATATGTAACTTTTTGTATTGTGACTTACTGTTGTTTGTGACTGATAAATAGCAAATAATTGCAAATATTGGATGTCAATAATAGTCCGCATTTGTAAGATGGGGTGCAGAATTATACGCGTAATGTACAACATGACGAGGAGACTGAGACGCCACATCGGGCGTCGCGATGACGCGTCCAACGCCCCTGCTAACCCAAAACTCTCAGAACTACATTGTACAAACCCAATACATTGTCATCTACTGAAATCCACCTATATAAATTATATTTGTTTTCGGAGAAATATTTCTTTTGGACGTTTACGCCGTTGCGGCTCTCGAACAAAAAAAGAACTCCACTAACGTCAGAAACTGAAACGACAAATTAATTTATTATGCTAGATATACTTTTTACGGTTTTTCACGATTTAGAAATTCAACGAACCGTAGGTGGTCGCTATAAAAATATGTTATTCTGATGATTTAAACGGTACTAAAAGTGAAATTAAGTAGAATTAATTAGAATATATATTTGTTTATTTTAATCTCAAACGTCGTAAAGATTATTTAAAGATAATGCTGGGATTTATTCTTCAAACATATTTAACTTAATAGAAACTTTTCGAAACAAATTCTTAATATCAGAAATCTTACGAAATCTGAAAGACAATTCCACAAAAAAAAAATAAAAGCGTTTCAGATATTCTTCATCGTTCGATATAAAAATATCTTTTGTACTGTTGTTTGTTTTGTTTGTACCTTTAGATGATTGCCTGATGATATTTATGATAATTATTTATTTCAAAGATTCTACTGAATTTTATCAAAATTTAAACAATGAAGTTAACTTTGTTCGCTAAGCAAATCTGAAATAATTTTTTATTAATCGTCCCTGAAGAAAAAGCAACCATTTTAATTAGTATTGGACATTTTATTTATTTTTTTCACTAATATCTTATAGGTACTGTTTCTATGAAGCATAAGAGCTCACTTGTTATGTTGTCTTTAAAATACGCTTTTCTCTATAAAATACGTCGTTGCCGAGCAATCTTCGCATTTTGTGTATTGTGACGCGTCTCAAATAATAATTTATTAAAATTTCTAATAATATATTAGTGAAAGATATTAGTGTTAGAAAAAATCTTGAAGACAACTCGTGCGTTATAGTTTAAAAATCTCAGTCTATCAAATCCTCGGCTCACTTCGTTCGCTCGGATTTGAACTACGACCTTGATTTTTGACCCTTCTATAAAACACTTGTTGTCTTAATAGCTATAAATGATTATTACCCAGACGAAGCTTAATCTAAATGGAATTTAACATTTTATAATATAAAACTATTATTTACGCCTTTATAATCGTATTTTTGTAGAAACATAATATTAATTACTTTTTAAATTCTATTATCTTGTTAAAAACTCAAATGTCACTTTAAAACTTTTGGAATTTTGTTTGTTTAGAATATTTGATTCATTTATGTGTCCAAGTATCGAATGCATAAATTTATATGTTTACTAACTTCCAGCAACAAATATTTATATTACTATGTTGTAATTTTTAATATTTTTAATCCAGAATAATAGCACAAAAAATCAAACAACATTAGTGATTCACAGAATTTCTTTAATGTGTATATTTATATTTGCAATCAATAATACATACGAGTATATACAATACAATGAGCAAATTTTATGATACAGTGTAAGACAAGTGACATGGTAATGGTATGGCACTATGGCAGTGACATTCCTGCTAATGCAACCCTTTAGTTAGGTAGTTACTAAACACACATAAGGTATGGATTATTACAACTCAACTATAGAATATATGTGGCAAATCTAAAGGTTTAAACCTTTTTAGTCTATAACAGGTTTGCGTATTGTTGCCAAGCAAATTCACTGCATGGACGTTAGTGTGGGAAGATGCACATCATTTACTGATTTCCACTCTCACTGTGTTCATTTTTAAGTCGTTTAAAATGTCTGCGTTTCTTACAGAGTACAAGGTATCACACATTGCACCAATCACTTTGTTCTGAAACCTTTCTATTACTTGGATGGTTGAGTTCATAATGGTTGGAATGCTACATTATGCATTAACAATTTATTAAAAAGTGATAACTTTGATCTGTGACCGAGCAGCTAGTAATGTTTGCTGAATTTGGGGCCCATTTTTACGTTTCTTCCAGAATTGGCTTCTCCATCTCAGTCTCTTTTCTAAGTGCATTTGCAGGTATTATTACTTATATTTATACTTCCTCAATCTGAGTCAAATGTGGGTTGTTAAGAAACGGGGGGGGGGGGTTGTCCTGCATTTAGCAAACGTCGTATTGGCAAATTTAGCTTCGCTAATCTGCATCCTCCATGCTTTGGTCCATTTTTCGACTTCATATAGATTTAGTTGGAATATAGCCGCAACCGTTGGGTTTTGGTGTTTTACTAATACAACCTTGTCAGCAGCAAATGTTGCTGTAGTGCAGTGCTTATTTGTGGTATAATCTGATGTAAATAATAGATATAACATTGTGCTCAGTATACTTCCTTGCTACGGATTTAATTGGACACAGCTCCCATGGTTCTTGGCCATATTTAACTTGGAAGTATCTATCTTCTAGAAATGATTTTTACGGACGGCAAAGTAGCTGTGTGGTATTGATGTCTTGAGTTCGTACAAGAGTCCATCGTGCCATACTTTGTCGAAAGCTGGCTGTCTAGAGATGCTGCTGAGCAGTACTGCTGATTTTCAAAAGATTGATTGACGATCCACTAGCCTGTGTACCTGTTCGATCAGGGAGTAAGTCCAAATTGGTGGTCCAATATCATGTGCTGTTTTCTAATCTTTTTGCAAGTAGTTTCTCCAATAGTTTGCCCATGATAGGTAAAATTATAAATAAATATTTTTTATCAATAAATTGCGTATTGCTTTACTAGGATCGGCGGAAAGAGAACACCCTATGAAGTAAGCAATAATAGTAAGCAATAGTAGGACACGTGGAGCGTTCGCGCGAATTTCATAATATAGCACTTGTTGATAATATATGTCGAAGTAAAATTAATTGCAGTAATTAAAACTAATAGTGATATAAGTGAAATAAACTGAGATAACAATTAAAAGTAAGCAAAAATTGGTTTAGTCATAAAAGAAAATCGGAAATGGGGATTAAGTATCGTAATATAATAAAAATATATCGATTAGATTAGAATTAACATGAAAAGTGCAAATAAAATAATAATACTAGTACGAGTTGCTTAAATTCCACTTTTGAGTCATATGAAAGACAAAGGAATACTGGAGTTCTATAAGAAATATGTAAAAAGGAGGAAATAAGTTATGCACAACTGTGTGCTAATAAAAATAAGGTTGTTTATTTCAGATAATAAAATGTTCTGTTTAATGTGAAAAACTCAACTCTTCTTTAAATAAAAAAAACTACAATAAAACAATGTAGTTTATTTTAAGGAAATACTCAAAAAGGTCATACTAATTATTTAAAATCGTATAAAAAAAGATAATTGTAATTACAAGTGCCATCTTCAGTTTCAAGTGGAAAAATTGAGACATGCTTGATTTCAGTAATTTGTTTATGCTTATACTTATTGCATGTTCAAGAGTACCACTTATTAATAATTTAACTAGAAATAGCGTGTAAATTAATTATCGTTGTTGAAAGTAGCTTCCGTAACAAGATAAAAGTTTTTTTGTTTATAATAAACATTAATTAAATGTAGGTATGTTTCGTTATATTTTTATCACGTATGCAAATTTAATGATAATAAATACTTACATATTAGAATTATTTAATAGCATATATGAAATACTATTGATATCTATACCCTAAACTGAATGTTTTAAAATGAAATGGTATTATTTGTAAGTTGGGACTTATTTTTCCAGGAATAGATTTACTAAATTTTAAACTTAAAAAAAATGCCTATATGGGCATTCAAAATTCAAGTTATTTTTCTTTGTCAAATTTTAGTGTCAATTTGTACACGTAGGTATGGTTCTGAATTATTCGTAGTCAAAGATGTGCACATCCCAAGATTTGAATTAAAAGTACTTAAAAGTTAAAATATAAATTTAAACATTTATCAAGTTTTAGCATAAAGTTTGTAAGGTATAATTATACAGGGTGATTTTTAAGTTCATTCTTTCCTTTTACCAGGAAATAAAGCTAAAAAAATAAGCATTTTTTTCATTTACCACTTTTCCGAAATATCAAAACTACTGGAGGTACAGGGTGTTAAAGTTTCAAATTAAACACTAAAATTACTTAACAAAAATTAATAACTTTTCGCAATAAATGAATTGGAGAAAATGGTCCAGTAGCGTGGCCCCCGAGGTCACCAGACCTCACCCCATGTACTTTCTTTTTGTGGGGTTACGTGAAATCTTTAGTTTTTAAAACTCCGGTTGAAACAAGGGAGGCATTGATTGCGCGCATAGGAGAGGTTGCAACAACGATTAGAGGCAAGCCAATTTCGCTATTTCGCACGATGACCAAACAATGGTTACGTCGCGCTGAACGATGTGCAGAAGTGAATGGTGATAATTTTGAACATATCATTTAAGTTAGATTAGGTTTAGTTTAATTTTTGTTAAGTACCTAATTTTAGTGTTTAATTTTAAACTTTAGCACCCTGTACCTCCATTAGTTTTGATATTTCGGAAAAGTGGTAAATGAAAAAAATGCTTATTTTTTTTAACTTTATTTCTTGGTAAAAGGAAAGAATGAACTTGAAAATCGCCCTGTATATAACTTATATTTTATTTTGATTAAATACGAATTTAAGGTTGTTGATATAGTCCGATTCGATCTAATTTGGCATGTACTGAACCGTTCTGAACACAGTAAATGCTATCTCTTTTCGTTTCACAAGTAATTTCATAAATTTCATAGCGGCCATCTGCAAGACTTGCGCTCGCTCTAATAGCCTATACGCACTAACAAGCTAGAAAGAGAGCAGTATAACTATACTGCGAAAACCCACATGCCAAATTAAATCGAATCCGACTATACATTATTGCAATAAATTCCGGTAAAACTTGCAATACCTGTTTTTCAAACGTTATCTTAGCATGATCTGTATTTACACGAATGAAAGATATAAAAAATTATGTCAAATTAAGTATTTTACATTCTGTAAGTAATATCAATTAAGAATAATTAAATGAAGGGTTTTATATATTCCAGTAAATGCGAAAAATATTAGTAAGTAATAGATTAATCCTGATAATTAATATTCGTAATTCGCTTAATCGAATTTTTACAAATAATATAATCTGAGATTACAACAAAGTTCACGACGCCAAGTCATTTAAAAATGTGGCTTTGATCCCGTCGTCAACGTCCGTAAAAAAGGATATGACACAGAAAGAAGAAGAAGAATCATTTATTAAGATAATCGAATATTCGAAAATCGATTACTCGAATTTACAAATAAAATAAATTATGGAGAAGGGTACTGCCCCTTAATGGAATTTTTACAAATAAACATTTATTAAGATAATCGAATATTCGAAAAACCATTACCCAATTTTACAAAAGTTACTGAGGCGTTCCACAGGGCAGCATTATAGGTCCTATATCATTCAACATATACGTCTATGATATACCTGTAATGACGAATTCCACACTAGCGATGTTTGCAGACGATACTGCAATTGCGACGCAGAATGAAAATCTCGTAATTGTAGTGACAGAATTGCAAAACGCGCTAAATAATATTAATAGATGGCTCAGCAAATGGAAAATAACCCTTAATGTAACAAAATGCCAAGTAAAAGTATTCACACTCAGAAGAATAGGAAACCTACCCAAGATATATGTGAATCAGAAAGAAATCCAATGGGATCCTCCGCTGTCAAGTATCTTGGAGTCTACCTGGATACACGATTGGGATGGGGATTCCACATTAATAAAAAACTTAATGAGTGTCATGCAAGATTAATGCTTTTGTATCCTCTGATTAATCGAAAATCTCATCTGCACCTAGACTGTGCCCTTTTAATGTATAAAACAATCTTGAGGCCTATCCTCGCTTACGCGTGCTCAGTGTGGTGTAATACAACAAAAACAAACTTAAACAAACTACAGGTTATGCAAAATAAAATTTTACGTATAGCAGCTAATTCCCCATAGTTTGTGCGTAATAGCTAACTCCACCACGAACTGGGCATACCAACCATCCTAGAAGAACACATAAACAAAGTGAAAACCAAATTTTTTGCAAACATTAACTTGTGTTCATGTGCAGTGTATTATAACCTTAGGAGAAAAGACATACATGTAAGACTGAATAGAAAATTGCCCCAAGATTTAGCAGACTATTAGTGCTACCGTAGATTGATGTATTATAACTACCTAATAATTTTAACGCTTTAATCTAATTTAGTTACAGAGGCATCGTCCTCCAATATTATTTATATACAGTCATATTATAAATTATTGTAAAACAACTGTGTATAGCACAAGAAAGTGCTGATCCGGTTCAAAAAAAAAAAAAAAAAAAGTTACCGAATAAATTATGGAGAAGGGTACTGCAATTGATACTGCAAACTACTGTCACTAAAGACAGAATTAGTACTGGAGGGATTGTATAACTCAACGTGGGCCACTGTAATGTACTCGATAGGCAAAAAGAAAAACTTGTACAAATCCTTTTGAAAAATGCAAAAAGTTAGAATCGAGCAGATTAACCACCTTTTAAATGTGGTGGAACAAGTGATCCTGCTGAGCAACATCTAGAACGTCCATTAGAGGTTTCCACTCCTGTTCTTTTGAGTCTTGCACTTGGTAGCATGTTTAAGGATATAAGCTGATTTATCTGCAACAAATATTAGAAAAATGCAATAACAGTATTCGGACAATTAATATCATCGTTCATGATAAACTGCAAATCCATGAAAACCAAACTTTGAGTACATAGAGAACTCAGGCAATGAAACTCATACCAACGAATTTCATTTTTAAAAAAAGTGCCCTTTGACGATATCTAAATTCATCATACGAGCTAGTATCCTAAGGCGGAGCGTGGGGTGCATATATTCTAATTCTCTAGACAGTAAAAATGTAAGACTATTAGCTGATAAATTGATGATACGTTGAAGTTACAATCATCCATAAGAAAGGAGATATCGCTGACTGCAATAACTACAGACCTATAAGCCTCGTGTCATAACTTTACAGCCCTTTCATCAAAAGAAGTACCAACCGATTAACCACCAAATTTGATGCCAACCAACCAATATAACAAGCGGGATTCAAATCAGGATTTAATACATGCTACCATTTCCAAACGATGAAAAACATACTAGGAAAGAGCAAAGAGTACAACATCCAATTAGCCTTTATAGACTACGAGAAGGCATTTGACTGCGTAGAAATTTGGGCAGTACTCAACTCCTTAGGCAACTGCGGAATAGACTGCGGATATACTGAATTAATAAAGATATAATAACATCTACAGCAAAGCGAATACTTATACGCAGAGGAATACGATAGGGAGACGTCATCTCCTCACAATTATTCATCAGTGCATTAGAAGATGCCCGTAATGTTTGTAAAATAGATTGCTCGGATAAAGGTATATATAAACATCGTAATTTTTAGTGATGACCAATGAGAACTCTGGAAATGATTAACAAACATCCACTCAAGAGAAGTAGTACTCAAGATGAGTAAAACAAAAACGAAGATAATGACAAACACAAGTGAAAATATAAACATCTCATTAGAATGAACACCGCTTGAAACTGTCGATAAGTATATATAGACACTTAAGTCAGCATATCTCAATGAATAAAGACATGTCCGAAGAAATTATAAGAAGAATCCGCATGAGTTGATCTGCGTTTGGGAAACTCAGTTACATTTTTAAAGATAAAGAAGTCCCAAATTGCTTAAAATTAAAGGTTTACAATTAATGTGTTATCCCGCCAATCGCCTACGGTTATGAGACCTGGAGTTTCACAAAAAAAAAACACATAGACTGACAAGAACACGAAGGGCGCATGAAAGACTAACGACAGGAATAGAAGCAATCGACAAGAAATGAAACACCTGGATACGACAACAAACAAAAGTGACTGATATTGTGGAAAGAATTGCATAGTTAAAATAACAATGGCCTGGGCCCTTTGAAAGTATGGTAAGTAGATGGACTAATACCACATTGGAATTGAGATCAAAAAGTTACAAAGAGGAAAGAGAAGACCCAATATCAGATGGCGGGATGACCTACAAGACATTGCAGGAATACAGTGGATGATGTCAGCTATAGACAGGGAAAGGTGGAATGACTTGGGGAAGGAAAGAGGCTTATCATGATCGTGTGATCTTTTAGAATGCTAAATGCCCAGTTTTATGCAATTATTTGGAATGATAATGTACTCTCAATAGTGCTACAGCTGTATGCCTCAGCTGGCAGTTAAACCTGCGATAGTGACAAACGGCGTGATTTACAGAGAATAATGCCCGTCCTCAGATGATACAATCAACTCTTGAAACCATTGAGAAACTACACTCGATGGTGCCGTTATACAGATCTTAAAGCCACGATTTCGATCCTTGTGACTATTGTTCTACCCACTCAAGGAGGTATGGCATGCGCTTTTTTTTAGATAGCCATAAAAATAAAAGTCTAATCTTCAAGAGATTTATATCAGAACCCTACCCAACTAATCCGTCTTCCGGGATAATCCAGATCAAGTCATCTGTACATAATACTAAAAATAATAACTGCTGAAAACACCTAGTCTAATAAATTTATTAGACAAAAATAAAAAATTGAAGAAAATGTCCAGCTAAAGGATTTCCATGTGTTTCAGCCCAAACATTCAGGACAAACCGTATTCTGGTTCTGGTCAGGTATTTAATGCGGTGTTTCAGAAGCCTATTAATATCTCTATTGCGTACTGAAAATTCTAAAATAAATGTCATTCATCGGCCTATGAGATGCTTTTCGAAAATTGTGGGTTAAGTTCTGGAGTAACCATCTATCTTCTTCTTAGAGTGGCTACCCTTTACAGGGCGTTGCCGATCCTCTCTCCATATGCCTGTGGTGTGCGTGTCAAATAGCCTACACACATGGGGACCTACAGTTTAACGTGGGCTCCGAACCACGGAAGTGCCTGCACTTCTACTCCAGAGAGGACTTTACTAGGCAGAATACACTTCGGTGGTTTGCCATTGCCTTCCGAGGGGAGCGGCTGGGTATTTTCGGTGTATATGTGACCCTGGAAATCGAACCCGGGTCATCTCAGTGGTCAGACGTACGCTGAACCAACTGAGCCATGACCATCTATAGTAAACTATTTATATGAATACCCTAAGAATATGCTAGATGTCACTAAATTGTAAAATAGTTTATTCAAACAATATAACAATTTAATTAGCTTTTAACACACTTTCCCATCGGTTTGCTAGTATCGGTTTTTTCAGTAGCAAAAAAATGTTTGCCCCAATGTCTGAGCCCAACTTCCACATTTCTTTTCACGTCATTGTTGTCTTCAGGTTTTATTACATGGAAGCATAGAACGTCTATTGCAAGTACAGAACAATTAATTTTTCGGAAAAATCAAGTTGCCGCAATGGCTACTAAAAATGATCCTCTTGAAACCTGTGAAATACACAATATACATGGTATTGTGATATCAAATGGTAGGCGTAAAATTTTGAAAACTTATGACAAAGTATAATCTTATTTTTAATTTTCGTTTTTTAATTTAGAACGCGTTGCCGTTCGTTGCCTTGCCATGGAAGTGTTCGTCAATAGAAAGTACTCGATTGAAATACCATGAGATCGAAAAAAAGATGATTCTGAGCAGGCCTTGACTAGTACAACACGATTGGTTACACTGGTTCTAGAATGCCTATGAATTATAATGTGACAGTGACATTTCAAATGTAAGTCAGTTTTGCAATCTTGTTTCCAGAATTATTTAAGTTTATCGTTGTAATACTAGTGAAGGATCACATTTTGAACACCTACTCTAACATGTATTCATCTTAGTTTTCAGTTTGTTCCCTAAATAAATACTGTTTTGTGTTTTAATTTATTTGACATTTATTAACCTCTAACCTACTGCCACATTTTGAAATCAGTCTTGCCAATCGTGTTGTACTAGTCAAGGCCTGCTCAGAATCATCTTTTTTTCGATCTCATGGTATAAAAATCTACACATTGTGCTTTTCTTTTTGAATAACCTTATCCAGATTCAGTAATTTGCATTTTAAGGCGTAGTACATGTGGTAATATTGAAAAGGACAATAAAATAAAAATGCGAATATTTTCAAGGTCTGATATGTTCGAGCAAACTCATCTAGAATTTTTGGCTCAGAATGTAATGAAAAATAAGGGAAAACGATAAATTAATAGACATTTTAGACGTACTTCGAATAATAAATATTGTTTTATGTTTGCCACGAATTAGGCATGGCATGAAATGAATGCGCCTTTGTACACAATAAAGTGACATTCGACCAATCGAAAAATTTCGTTTCAAGCGTAATTAGCACAGAGAAAATAGTATGGTAATATTTTCGTCTTATTTTAGGTCCTGATGAAACTCCTTAGAAAAGTGGAGTTTTCCGCTTCAACAATGTCATGGTTCAAATTAACAAAACCATGAATCTGAAAATCTTTGTAGTCGTTTCAAGAATGCGATATATGCAGTTTACCTAATAATTTACTAAAAATTTTATATGTATATCATCTTTAGGAATTTTTGTTATACATAAACGAAAGTTTAAAATAAGTACAAACTTATAATAAAATTGCAAAGTTGTTTTAAGTGAATATATTTAGAGGTTTAAGTGGATATACATAAGAATAAGTGTATTTACCACTATTTCATATCTATATCTACATGTATTCACATTGTAATGTGTTTAAGCTCGTGGTTGTGCCGTATATAATTGTTGTGATTTCCTTAGTTTTTGGCAGGATAAGATGTTAAAATCGTTGGCAATTCATAAGGAAATGCCAGCCATTAATTGATATTCAAATATTTGTAATAAATACTATACTGAAATTGAAATACTTATAGACTTTCAGAAATAAAAATAATTTAAAATATTTTATAAAAAATATCTTAAATTAGATAGAGGCACCTACCTGCACATGAAACAAAGGCTACCCCATTAATTTCTGTTATCGCTCGTATCGAAAAAATTATCTAGATTTCGAGGAATACTGGATTTAAAATAATAAATTTAAATAAGACATTTAAAATAATCTTATCACTATCACGCAGTATATAAAAGTATTGATAAACGCGTTTCAAAAAATATTTAGAGAAAGAAAAAGGGACTGTAAAATAAAAAATTAAATTATGTATGGCTCTTCATGCACTTTTCTGAACAATGAACCACCAATTCGAAAAAATATGTGTATATAAGTATAGGTTATATGCAATAAAAATGTCACAAACGAAAAATCTTTAATATTTGTTACATCTGTTTTATTTTGTGTATTATTTAAAATTACGAATTGTATAGGATGCAGAAACATACTGGTGTTGTGAATAACTATGTATGCGTGTAGAATACAGAATGATTAGTAGCTAGCGACTATAACACAGTAATTTTAAAATTGACACATTGTTTGGAATAGCACACATTTTATCATAAATATAAGGACTAATGTATTCGGGTCCAATTTAATACAGGTGGAAACAACTTTAATCAAATGTACCTACCGAATTGTGCAGTTAAAGTTCAAGGACTTACAAAGACCATCTTATCTTAAATTACTAAACTGTTGCAAGAAGGATTAAATTTCAAGGGCTAGTGGAGTTACTTTATTTAATTATGAAATCGAAATAATTTATCTACAACCTTTATACTCGAAAAGAATACTTAACGTAGACGAATTATATGTAAAATTATACCGATATAATATTTATTATCGGTTATTAAATCAAAATTTCCATAATATCCCCAACCCACGCTTTTTATCTCAACATGATACACTCGTGTTTGCATTTATCCACTCTGCGAAATTTTCCAGTTGACGTTAATGTTCGGTTTAATGTTACAAGGATAACGAATGTATTATGAAACCAGGACAAGCTGGGGCTTCATATCCGGTCACAAACGATTTCCGTTTTTCCAATTTATTTCCCCTCCTTTGTTAACTGCAACATGCATTTAGTTCATATGACATTTTTAAAGCCTTGCCCTAGTAATAAGCAAACAATATTTGCTTTTAAAGTGACATCGATGTCTATCAAGGAATGTAATTGTGAAATGTAACATATTTTCCTGTTTGTTCAGAAAAATATAAGATAAAACGGTTTGCAGTATGAAACAATTCGAATTATCTGGGGCAAATCTTTATTTTTAGATATTTTATTATTCGGATTTGAATGGTTAATATTTTAATCTAATATTCAGAAATATGGATAAGTTTCTAACGATAATATCAAATTATTTCCTAGAACACTTGTTAAAAGTAACAAGAAACATTGTAAGTGGAAGAGATTGTTGTATTATCAATCATTAGGTCCAAAAGTTAGAGTTACGAAAGTAAATCTGTTTTTGACGAAAATTAAGTGTTTTTAGAATTCAGATTTAGATTAGATAAGTAATTATAAAGGGTATTCCCCGAAAAGCGTCTGAATTTATTGTCAGTTATTTTTGGTCTGTATTATTCCGGCGTTAAATGAATTATTTACAAGTGAAAGCTGGTTAATAACACGTAAACTCTCAAACTAAATTTATTTATGATTTCTACACAAGGTAACATTAGTGAATTAATTTTTTCACGTCTTTATGCAATATTTTTAAACCATATTTAATTACAAAGAATTCGATTAAATTAAGCAGGAGTATATTCAGCCATGACAGTACATATGCAGCGAATGTGTAGGTAATAAGTTCAACCACTGTTCTTCAATCTGAAGAACGTTGTAACGATGAGAATAAAAAGGAACCTTAAAGGGTGTGCAAGATCAGTTAAGTTTCTTTTTAAGCTTTTTGTTCATTCTCTTACATCCTAACTATATTAATTATTTACTCAGTCTTTTTTACTATACTACAAAAATAAAAAACTGCAGTGTTCTTTGGTTCAGTTTAGTTGTGCTAGAAATTATTTGAACAATATACATAAATTAATTTATAGAATAAAATTAGATGAGTACATCACAGAATATAATTTAAAACAATTCGTGTTATTTAATTGCAAAATAGATTTTCCATAAACCGTAATCGTTTTCTACAAATTCTTCCAGTAAAAACAATTTCACAAGCTTTTATCGTTTATAAATTACTATATAGATAAAATTTTTTCATAATTACGAAATATAGTTCTGTTAATTGAAGCAAAAATATTCCCTTATTGTGTCACCAACAAAATTAACTTTTTATGTAAACAATCATTATCTAATACTGTTTGTTTCACAGGGGATTCCCCTGAATTGAATATGGATTGTTTTAGAGTGTAAGACAAACTTCAATATTAGATAGATCAAAATTAATTTTTTCATAGATTCCAATAGCCGATTGCATCAATATCCTAGTATCGGTGGTTGTTGAATATCATTACATCAAACGTGATACATTTATGGCGGCCAATAAATAAATTATGATTTTATTCCAAATAACTAACGGATTTTTACTGTGAAACAAAATAAGCTTTAATGACAGCTGTTTTGTGACGGTGTAATTATTATTTTCCTGTAGATCGTCATGAGATTTGTAACTATGTTTTCTTCATTTCCTCCATTTCATCTAAGTAGTTACTGCATTTTAATTGCCCACCAGACTATCCTCTTTAACAGGGTTTGCTTATATTTTCTTATATATTTTTTCATCTTGTATGGTTTGGAAAGTTAATGAAATAAAATCCTTAACTTTATCAATTTTTAGTTATTTTCGCCTGCTTGGCATAATTTTTAACTGTTTTGTTTTGCTGTTGACATCGCGCATCCCTTTCTGTTCATGTTCATGTATTTTGTATTGACTGGTCTACCCTTCCTCCAAACCTTTTTATTGTTGTATGTAATTCTTTTGCTAATTTTTAAATTATTCTAATGATCTTGCAATCACAGTAACATTGTCGACACACACCAAATATGATTTCCATTAGTCCTGTTTTTATTTTGCTTTTCCCGAATAATACCTTCTAAAATGATTTTAAATGAAATTGTGGGCCACCTTGAATGAAACCTTGATCCTAGCCTTTAATTACTTTGATTTTATTTGTTGACCTATCTACTCATCGGTTTGCTAAATTTCTTAATATATTTGGTGTTTCTGTTTTGTTCCTTACCGTCCACTCACTGCACAAATACAGCGTGTTGTACCTGTTTGTAGGTGGATGTTTGTATTTCTTTGGTTTATTACAGATCGATTCTTCCTAAAGTCTCCCTTATATACTCTGATTTGTCTACGTACGTGTGTGTTTTTGTATACAGTTTCTCATTAACCACTTGCACGCGATGAAAGATCAGCAAGCGAAGATAAAGCACATATTACAAAGCTTACAGATGAGAACAATATAATTATTACCAAAACAAAAAAGATAACGAAGACAGTAGTATAAATAGGTTACTATACCTCCCTGTACGAAAGCAAAGAAACACCTCAACCAAGAGAAATCGCTAGCGAAAGAATGAAAATACAGAATGCCGAGTCTGCTATCTGAAATTACAACAAATGAAGTAGCCACTGTACTAAAGAATCTGCGAAAAGTACGAATCTTAGGGGAAGATGGCATATTGGTTAAAATGTTGCAGTACGGAGGAGAAATCATTTCAAAAATATTGAGTCTTCCAAAACAAAGCAATTAACCTAATACACCTTAGTACCAAAATACTCCCTAAAAAAGATACAGGGTGTTATTGAAAACATTTTTAATTATATATTTGGAAAGTAAACATTTGCATTTTAAAATCAAGTACCCTGATTTTGATAGTCAATTTTATTTTTGAAACAATATCAAGACAGCCATTAATTGTTTGAAAGTCTCTGTTGTATTTTTTTAAAAGAACGAAATGGGTGATTTTACTCCAAGAGAAATAGCAGACATCGTTTTCGTGTATGGCTTTTGCAACGGAAGCGCCTTAGCAGCCGTTAGGGAATACCACTACAGAAGAATCCCAAATCATCAGGTCTTTCCTTCAACCTTTCGAAGACTGGGCGAGGTTGGAATTCCGCGAGCCCGAGGGGCTGGTACACCGCAACGGGAAAATGTAATGCGAGTAGAGGAAGCTGTAATTGGTTCGGCTTTAGGCAATTCTACTACAAGTACTCGCCGAATTTCTGTGCAGTTAGGACTTTCACAAAGTTTTGTTTCGCGAACTCTGCGTAAGAAGGAATTACACCCTTATCATTATACGGGTGTTTAAGCTCTTTTCATCCTGGGACTGCCGAGCAACGTGTAGTTTTTTGTCGGTGGCTTCTTGAAAGGCTATTTGATGGACGGATGAAGCCATCTTTACCAGGGACGGAATTACAAACTTTCGAAACCTGCACCATTATTCGTTAGAGAACCCCCATGCAACAAGGAGTAGAAGGTTCCAGTAACGATTTTTTGTCAATGTATGTGGAAGAATCTGCAATGGTTCTTTACTGGAGCTGCAAGAGGACTTTCTTGGACACCAGCTGCATGATATACTTGAAAGCATCCCGTTAAACATTATACAACAGATGTTCTTCCAACAAGACACAATGGCAGAATCATTACAGAATGGTTAAATGACTATTTCAATGGTAGATGGATTGGCCGATTTGGTTCTGTGAGATGACCGCCAAGGAGTCCCGACTTGAATTTGCTGGATTTCTTTTTATGTTTTTTTTTAAAAACAGCTGGTTTAACGTGAGGTAATTAACACGAGGGAACAGTTGCAGCAAAGAATTTTCGAGGCTGCTAATGAAATTTGTGAAAACTATAATAGTCAGCAAGTGTATGAATCGCTAGTACGACGGTTTCATGCTTGTATTGAGGCTGGAGGGGAGCATTTTGAACATTTGCTATAGTTTTCTATTTTTAAATCATTATTTTGTTAATTTTGTGTTTAAGATAATGTATTTTCAAATTAATCGAATAACTACCTTCCAAGGTTAATTGCTTTGTTTTGGCCTAAATAAGCTTTGGTAAAATTTTTTACACCTAATTATGACTCACACTAAATAACGACTGATTCCATTAAACTGATGTTCCAGATTGGAATAATGCACTAATGATACTCCTGCTCAAGAAAGGCAACAAAACAAAGTCAAAAAATTACAAACTAGTTAGTTTGCTATTAGTACTTTATAAACTTTTTACAAAAATAATAACCAATAGACTAACAACCAAATTAGATAGCTACAAGCCACGAGTACAGCACACTCGGACCTACAAGTGATAAATAGACCGATAGAAATGTCAAGTTACTACAAATTCTCGTTGTGGATAGCATTCGTTGACTACGAGAAAGCATTTGACTCACTTGAAATCCGTCTTGAATGCACTGAGCAACTGTGGAATTGATTATAAATTTATATACAATGCTGATTGGTAGCATCTATCAGAAAGCCAGTCATACCAGAGTTACTGTTACTGTTACATACTCATTACTAGATGTTAACAATGCCTACACCGTAAAATTTCAATAAATCTTTTCATATTCAGTTTGAATGGATTGAAGGACTTGTACAAAGACACAGTCAGGTAAGATGATTCCAAAATTAACAGTGGAACTTTGGCTGTAATATAGGTACGGAGAATTCCTCAATATAATGCTTATGCATCTTTGGGGAGTTACGCCACAATTATTTCAAGCAGAAACATATGTACTAGACGTCTGTCTGCAAGAGAATATAAGAAGGATTTATAGAACTAAAGATATCCTTATTCTAACAGATAGTGAGGATGTTTTAAAAATCCTGATTAGCTACCAGTTTAATCCTAAATTAGTCTGGGACTACCTGCAAAACTTTAGAAGCCTCGCAAACCACAACAGAGTAACTATCATGTGGTTGCTAAGACATAAGGGGATGCAAGGCAACGAAACAACTGAAGTACTTGCAAAAAAGGGACTAGAAATAACTTTTTCAGTATACCTCTTTGAAAACAGTTGTTTTTCTGACGGTTTATGGGTTGCGAAAGGGCATCTTTCCCATACACTGCACGGCGAAATTTTTTCCCGGCTTATTCCACCTCCATTTGTCTAATAAACACTCGATAGACAATTCCAAACAAGCGTTGCCAAGGAAATCTCTGCTTTTCCCGTTCTCGCATGACTTCCCGTGTTCTGCTTCGTCTCACTCGAGAATTGTCACGCTCGCCCGGGAAAAGCCTTGTTTCTCGCCTCCTAATGAAATATACTACTTATTACTGGCCCTAAACCGGTATTTGGAATCACTAAATCTACAATCTGCAGCTGACTAACAAGTTGGATATACAAGAGCACCAAAACCACTGAAATTGTGTGGAGGGACATAGACATAGCAAGACTAATATAAATACACCATCTAAAAAACTGACGGATGATATACTGAAATTAAGCAGACATCAAATTAGGCTAGTGACAAGATTGATAACGGGTCACTGTAATCTACTGGAACACATGCACAAAATATAAAGTTCTTACTCGATGGAGACATGCACTCCTAGGATAAGCCAACTTCCGAGAACCTTTGACTAGAGAGAATTTAGTGAAAAGGCCTAATTCCTTATCATCCTTCATGTTCCAACCAACCAAGTAACATTCCTAGTCATCTTGAAAGAAACAACAAATAAGATCAAAATCGATAAGAGGTGCCAGAAAGCTAGATTGGGAACAACAGGGAATAAAAATAAATGGCGAACAACTAAGCCATTTATAATTCGCTGACGATATCGCTATTAGTGCCACCAGCAAAGAAAAGCTACAAGAAATGTTGCTAAATTTATACAAAACCTCCAAATAAGTAGGTAAAACTCAATACTAAAAAGATTACGTTTACAGTCAACGACCAAACAGAAGAGGTAGATTTACAACTACGACTGGTAAACAAATCCATGAGACGAACACAATCATACATAGGTACATTATATTTAGGTCACATAATAGAAATATTCAAAAACAACTTGAAAACGGATCTAAGTAGAAGCATATCCCTATACTGGGCCGCTTTTAGTAAATTCAGAGACGATTCAACTTATAGCTGCTAAACATCTTGAAAGTACGAACCTTTGGTCGATATGTCCCACCAGTGGCGGCTGGTCCATAAGCGCTGCGACACTGCAGCACCCCCAGAACAAAGTACGGAAATTAATTACCTATTAAATTTGTACTTGAAAATATCAATAATATAACAATCATTCAATATTTTGCATAATTATTACATAAATTTAATTAATTAAACCGCTTTTAAAAGGAATTATTTTAACCGAAGCTGTAGATTCCATTGAGAGCGCTGAGGAATGTAGCAGTGTCGAATGAAAGATAACCGCTGGACTCGTCGAATACTTGAGTAGAGACCATGGAGTACCAAAAGAAGCAGAGAGCGGACGAATGATATTTAGAAAACAGCAGGGTCAAACTGGATGCATCGAGTCCAACACAAAGACAGGTGGAGGCTTGTATCCGACAATGGATGGGATAGCTGACGATGGATGTAATGTATTGCTCTATGTAACTGTTATAAATTTTATCACATTATGTATGCATTGGGATAGTGCTCACATCTTTAAAATCTTTCCAGCATTGATTCATGTCTTTTATATCAGTTTATGTACTTTTCCAATTAGTTCTTTTCCGTCTATCAGGGGTTTATCCTATTTTGTCCTAGACTTTTAAGGTATTACATTTTATTTAATATTTCAGTAACCTCTTGCAGACTTGGACTTTCAACTTCTTGTAATTCTTTGTACTTCTATAGAGAAAGGGATTTAATAGTTCAGGTTCTTCTTCTTTTCAAATCTATTGTATTTTCCTGTGTTTTTTGTTTTTTCTTCTTCGAACAAATTTTGTTGTTGATCAAACTATATTTTTCTAAATTTCTTCATTAATTCCTTGCCCATTCAGTATGTCGTCTTATTTCCTCATTTATTGTTGGTATACATGTTTTATTTTCCTTTAACAATTGTTCCTAATCCAGAGGTACCTATTCGTTGTTACTAAATTTTTGTCCTTGGGTATTTTCGGTTCAGTTCTATATGAAACAAGGTAATGATTCGAATCTACATCAGCTCCTACATTATTGTTAGTTGTTGCTAAAGAGTCCTGTACAAATACAAGACCTCTTTGGTTTGTTCTTTGTGTACTAAGTATTAAACTTTTTCTCTTCTGGACTATCTTATATTTGATAAACGTGCTCATTATTTTCTGTCACAAATCTTACGATTTTTTGTTATGTTTACTGTGTTTTTTCAGTTGGACTCTACGCTTTAAGTCTAATCTTTCAGTTTTCGTTATCTACATTATTGTAGCAATCCTCAATTAGGAAGTTACATACAAAAACTGTAATGGTCAGTTATTATTTTTGACACGAGTAACGTGTTGTTTTCAGTTTAGAGCTATGATTAAAATTTGATAGTTAAATGAAGAACCGTCTATTAAGACGAAATTTAAATGTTTAGGAATTGTCTTATAATAAATTTAGATAATTTTGTTCTTGTTGTTGAAGGGTTATGGGTCAGGTCGCAACCGACTTTTGCTTATAGCTACTATTATAAATACCTTGCAGGTTAACAACAAATGAAGTTCTGTTTTGTGTCACGAATCCTTACTTTTTACCTTCCTGCTACCAGACAACGAATCTGAATGTGCTTATACGCTTGTATTTTATCTTCAAGAAGAGTGTTTCTAGAACAGTTTTAATTACGTTTCTTTAATACAGTGTTTTTCTTTTGCTTTTCCTCTTTTGTCAATTGTGTTTCCCTGTTTAGCAAATGACTTTCCAGATTATGAAACGTCAAAGCTATGTTGCAAATGACATTCCCTATTTGTCAAATCTCTTTCCGTTTTTAGATAATGCTTTTCCCAGTTTTTTTTTTATTACATAGGGTTAAGTGGTGTAAAAGTGAGACAGTAGAAAAAGTTGGTAAAAAATAAGACAGTAGATAAAAAAATATTAATTTAACACATTCGTTAATAATTATTATTGTATTTAAAAAAGCAGAGCTTATTTGTTACAAAACCATATAGCATTTCATCTTACAGTGATAGAAGTACACTGAAAAAAATGTACAATAGAACACTGTAAAATGAATCCAGAAAACTTTCATTTGCGCCATTCAAACTTTGTAGAAAAGAGTGGTTCATTATGTAGCCCATCTGCTATCAGTTGAAACAGACGACTTTGTAGTAACATATTTACAACGTAAAGGCAGCCGATTCATTTATCCTGAGAAAGATAGATGATGTACTTAAAGGTGATGTTGTACTAAAACCACCTCCCCCAAATTCTGTTGGTGGTACAGCAAGGGCATCCCTGCAGTATGTGTTTCCAATAGATTTAAGTGAATTTCTAGTGTATTAATTAGAAGTACCCATTATTTTGTTCCTGTGTTAGTGTTGTAAGTTCAGTTAACAAATTTCCTTTTAGTTTTTACTGATTTTATCAGAATTTTCTTGAGTTATTTAGTAAAACCATATTTAATGTCTTAGAAAATTAATTTATAGTGTGAAAAAAAATTGAACATTTTTTTCTGGCTTATTTTTTTACTGCCATGTCTTATTGTTGCGCTCTATTCAGTCTAAATTCGGTTTAGATGGAGTTACATGGGTGTCTCATTTTTCAACAGAGCTGTCTCTTTTTTACCCTATTTTAGAGGCAAAAATGAGACAGAAGTTATACACTTTTACATGATAAAGTTGTATGCTACCTCAATTTAAATGAAGCTATACGAAAGAGCAACCTTTATTACATATGTTACCCTTTGTTTCAATTTATTTGCTCAACACTTTACACTCAAAAACTCAAAAGATTTAAAAATTGTCTCATTATTACCCCACTTGACCCTACCTACTTTTTAAAAAAGTGGGAAAAGCATTATCTAAAAACGGAAAGAGATTTGACAAATAGGGAATGTCATTTGCAACTAACTTTGACGTTTCATAATCTGGAAAGTCATTTGCTAAACAGGGAAACGCAATTGACAAAAGAGGAAAAGCAAAAGAAAAACACTGTATATTAAATTCCAATGAATTACGTATCTAAATGACGTAATAAATGGGTATGATAAGGAATTTACTACATTATAATCGCATAAAACTATGTTAATCTCAATATCTCATAACTTGTCAAATTTATTTTTCAATACATCATAAAATACTTCATTTTTTATCCCTTCTCCTTTATTCCCCAATTATATTATGCTAACAGTGAAAAATTCTGAAACGAATTACTGGTATTTACAAATTTCTTAATGTAGCCTTTATCTTATTGCAAAAATAAATTTTTTGGATTTGGACTGCGTAATTGTTGATTTTAGTATTTCGCCAACTTCAGTGGTAGTTAAGAATACTAAAAGATCATGGCAATTCAATATGTTACCTATGCCAAAGGCAAAAACCTTCTTCCCCATTTTCTAATTTACTTCATATAAATCATTTGACTTGCAAAACAACGATCAGATTAATTTGGAAACCAGGCTAATATAAATATTATTTGGATGTCGATATGCAATCACTGTTAATACAACAGAAGGAAGGTTGTTATCAGAGCAAATAACAATTATTAATTAGTTATATGTATATAAAAAAAAAACAAAATAGTAATTTATGTCAAATGAGCATATGGTAGAAGCTGAAGCGTATGAATTCTGAGAATTATTTATTATAATTTTTATCTCAAACATTTTTGATAAAAACAGTTACTACTTAGCTTCCTGTAAGATAGAGAATTTGTTGTATCTAAATCAAAATACACTAAAATAAAAGAACTCTAAAGCTTACTTTTCGCTTACTAAAACTAATGTTCCTGTTCCGCCAAGTAAAGTTTCGAAAAATATTAACGCATACAAATATAGTTTGTACTACATAATCATGTGGATATGCGGATTAACTACATTTATAAACTTCTTATTCATGTCATGGGTTTTATTTTTTTTATATATTTCAGTACAATTAGAAGCCCTATAAATCCTCTAAAGCTTTACTTCAAGGCATTGTCAACTTATGAAAAGTCGATTTTTTTTTATTTTGTAATTTGATTGAGTAAACTGAGTATTGCACCTTTGCAAATTTTTTTGGCCGAATTTTAATTCGCTACCGTGTTATGGGAGCTAAAAGTTTAAGCTATGACGTCAACTACGTCGGTCGCCGGTAAGAGCTCTAGCATAGCTACAAGTACAACGCTAAATTTAGGTTATGTTGTCGACACTCGTGACGTCATGTACGTAGGATCTAAATTTTATTTTGGTTTTATTGTGGTTATTATCAAAGATATTGAAATTCTACCAATGCGGGTACTTTTACGAGTATTTTAACTAACGTATTTTGATATTTACTAAATATGTTGCATAAGTTGACAATGCCTTTAAATAATAATAATGTATGCTTAGATTCTTAAAATATATTGAGGAAAAATGTATTAAGAAAACTAATTTTGATGGAATATTAATTAAGATAAAAATCTGGATTTGTGCCAGTATACATAGATTATAAATAACATAGAAAATACGCCATAAAATAACTAGAACACCACGGCACAATTTTTCCTGCTTTAAATATCTAGGGCAAAGTTCTTGGCTAGTTTACAAAGAATCACGGAAAATACTCGTATAGGAAATACAACTGGTTGTTAAGTAGGAAGAAAATGTTGCATTTAGTATAAATTTGTGGTGAGAATGTAACTGGTGCACTCCTGGTTTGCAGTATGTCGCATTGTCAGAACAATAAATTAGGTAAAATTATACGTTTCCCATTTCACGAACATGTGAATTATTAAATAGGGATAATACCAAACTTAGTTCGTCATTAAGTGAAAACCTTGAACGTACATTACGATTTAAGTACAATTCCGATTTTTTTTTAAACAAAAGTAGAAATGTGAACTTTTATTTAGCAACCCAGAAGTTTTATTATTAAAATGTATGATACCTTTTTAGATTAGTTTTGCAATTGTCCAAAACAAAAATGTACAATATCCAAAAATTAAAAGTACATCCAACCGCTAATTTGCAACCAATTTCAAACTAAAAATATAAATAATCTTAAGGCGACGAAACATGAATGAAAAGGAGTGCGTAAATAGCATTAACGTGTAAGTACACTGCTTGTTAAATTCATTAGCAATTTCGATTAGATTTCGGCACGACATGCAGAAATTGATAGTAGCGTGTGATGCCCTTATACAGTAGGTATTAAAAGCAGTCGGAATCGCCTAAACGACTTTAACAAAGATGGATTGGTTGGTGAAAGTCTATTTTTTTGACGTATATTGTATTTAGCGAACAAAAGAAACTAAATATGAATAAATTTGTTGGTAGAATTGGTCGGAATTTCCTAGCGTTTTAGTTCGAGTTTTATGTAATTAACATATCTAAAGCGGATTTTTTGATTTCATTGTTTCGTTATCTAACATATAAATCAGTGATATTTTTATTATTAATTATATCGTGATATGATTTTATCGTTCTATAAACGGTGCTTGGGAAGTTTAATCTTCAAATCAAACATCCAACGATATTGAAGTTGTTTAATCTTAAAGTTCGATTGAAATTTTAAGAAGTTTTTTCAACTAAATATAACATACGTACATCTATATATATTTTATACTTTCAAAACTAATCGGCTGCTCTATGCCGAAACACAGAATCGAACGCTATTTGCTAAAATGAGCTCTATGAATATATTATGTATATAGATTGCTGTGTTGCATCATTTACGCTGATTCGTTTAGGAGTCTTGCTAAAGGTTTCAATAATATTACATGCTCAAAACCTAGTATTTACATTACAAAAGGATTTCTCACTCTAAAACACAGTAACTGAATTAAGTTCTGCAGATGCTGAATCAGAAGAATCTTCCACCGATTCAGAAGTTGGAAGACGTTCTACCAGACACTACTGTTTGATAACCTTTCTTTAAATGAATCTGTTCTGACACAGAACAATAAGGTCTACCAATGTAAATCACCGGAGCCGTGGTCAACAAACGAATTGTGACCAACAAATAGGTCGAAATCGACAAAGCCGTTGTGGTATCCAGAAAGAATGCCGGTTAGACGAAAATGTGTGTTAGTTAGGTTGTCACCTCATATCTGTATGGTCTACCAAAAATACACAAAGAAGGCGAGGGCAATAATTAGTTCAATAAACTCTCCATGTCATCGACTAGCAGATTTCCTCCTGAAGAGCATGAACTCATTATCGGGCAAGACAACTTCCATGGTTAAGAACGCCCAACACTTTGTGGAAACTATTTATTAGAAATATAAAACCAAACCACGAAGACCTTCTGGTAAGCTATGATATCGTATACTTATTCACGAATGTGCCTACCGATGCGGCATCATAAGAAAAGATTTGAAGAAGATAAAACGCTCACAGAACGCACAGATCTTTCAACAGACACAATAATAGAACTCTATTAATCATATGCGCAGGAAATACTTACATAGTTTCAGATAGAAGAAAGTTTGGAATGGCCATGGAATCTCCACTATCACACATAGTTAGTAACAGTTAGGTGGAGGACTTTGAAGAACAAGCGATACCCGATAATCCAAAAAAAAAAACAAGAATATGGCTTAGATATGTGGATGATACCTTCGTGATTTGACAGCATAGGGAAAATAAACCACATAGCTTCCTCACACACCTAAATAGCCCCACACTGTCCATCAAGTTTACAATGGAAATGGAGTCAGACAACAAACTTCAATTCCTAGATATACTCGTACATATGAATGAGAATGTATTTAAGACCAACACCAACACACGAGTAGATACCTACACTTCAATTCCAACAATCACAAGAGCGTGAAAATAAGTGTGACCGAGTGCCTATCCCAACGAGCTTCTGAGGAGACAAAAAATAAACTTTGACAGCTTCGACCGATAATAAAGAGGTTTCACGAAACACTTTTAAAATTACCACAAGAAAAATTATTTTGCGTTGATGAGCAACTGATTCCTTTCTCAGATAATGTATCTGTTAGACGTTCCTCGGAAGCGCAATCCCACTTGACTGAAAAATTACGTTTTTGTTGAAAAATCAGGTATAATTCTCGATTTTGAGAAGTCTTCGGGAGCAATAACTGATTTTCCAACGGAACGAGAAAAATTGGATGTTTTACGTTTGACTAGATCCTGCAGCCCTGGTTCAGATATTTATTTTGATAGGTACTTTACTCGTACAGTACCGTTAGATATTCTACGAGAAAGAGAAATTGCAGGTACTGCAACAATAATTTATTATGCCCAGTCGATTTCCAAATCTGAATTTAAAATCTGATTCTGAAATGAAGAAAGATTATAAAATAAGAGAAGATGGAAAATTGGCGGTTGTTAAGTGGCTGGATAACAAATTTATTTTATTAGTATCTACAGGGTGATTCAAAAGTATTGTCATTAAATTAAATGGGTATATGCTGACCTTAATAGAAGTACATACATTACAGCAAAAATTTAAAGCATATCGCGATTTTTGTTCATTTTAAATTTTGTTACACACTTTTGAGAACCGCTGGCTAATATGCATTTAAAAAGCCTGCAATAGAAATTTGACCTTGCAAAACTAAATGAAACATTACACATTTATGTAATTTACAGGTTTCACTCTCCTCGCGCATTTTTTTAGGGTTGAGACTTGTGTAAACAATTATTGGCATGTTTAAAGGTGATATAGAAAAAATTGTTGGACTTACGAAAATGTTCAAATGTTCCTGCATTAACTCCTACACAAACAGAAATACACACACAACACAGACACCAATTAAGTACCATAACATCAATTAATTCAGTTGTTAAAAGGTCGACCTTCCATTAAAACGTTCGATAAATGCACTTTAAAGCCAGGAACGAACTGATATTAACCTACTTACGTAAACAGCTGGTCTCTTTTATCAGTATCAACAACAAGGGCGTTTCATAAATTTCAATTTCAGTGACCATCAAACAATTTTTGTGTTGATCTTTTTAATTTTTGCCATTTATTTGCGACACATGGTTTATTGAGAAAAGTTGTTCTACTTGATATGGTCTACCTATCCTTAAAATTAATGACATAATGACGATACTTTTGAAGCACCCTGTATAATTCACTGTGTTGAACCAAGACGCCAAGTGAAACGTTATTCCAAATTTAAAAAGGAGTACATTCAAGTTATGTAATCTGCAATTGTGCAGAATTATAATGACAAAATGGGTGGCGTGGATTTAACTAATCGCTTAGTTGCATTATACAGATTTTTACAAAACATTCAAATGGAACGCACGCGTTATGGAACATTTAATCGATTCTGGCGCGATAAATAGATGACTAGAATGTATAAAGAACTTGTTGGATAAAAAATTGCCGGAAAAGGACATGTTAGATCTACACGCTTTTAAACTTAGAATAGGAGAGTATCTCTCTTATCTTTGATAATAAGTAGGTATCTCTAAACTCCGATGTATCAGATGAGTAACTGCCACCTGCCAAGAAACGTATTGTTGCTAGACCAGCGAGGGTTTATTAGCTATCACCAGAAGTTCGTTCCATTGCAGGGGAACATCTACCAATTGCTGAATATTTAAAAGATGCGGTAAGATTCAGGAATGAAAAATATAAAAACACGTATGAGGTGTAGCAAGTGCCAATTTTTTTTGCGTATTTATCTACACAATGCCAATACAACAGAGGAAATAGCGGCTATACAGAAGATAGCATCACGTTTCAATCTGTTCTGAAATAATGAAGGCGTAAGGAGCATCTTAAGTATAAATGTTTGACAAACGAGGAAAGAGTTGCTCGTGATGCATCTTGTGAGAATTCTTTGCACCGACAAGTGTAAGAAGAAATGTTTCACATTGTTGACAGAAGAAGATCGTCTTGACATTTGGGTACCATACTGCCCATTACAGTATTCAGTATGATAAAAATGGCTAGCGAAAAAGTTCAAATACTACCTATCGCTAGATGAATTGTAGTGCTAAATAACAATGACGGCTATAAAAAAACCAACAGTCGATTTTTTTGCCTAAAGGGCAATAGAAGCGCGTGTGTTTGCCTTAAGTTTTTCTTGGGCACTTGGGCTATTTCACACACGACCGAACACATTAACAATTATAAACCATGCGTCATCAATTATCGGCGTCAGAATGCACCAAACATAAGATACTTACCACGAGAATTAACCTTCAAATCTATGATTGAAGACTTTAACATTTTAACAGTAAGTATCCTGGACTCTGCAATATCAAACTTAACAGACAGACACGGACGTTGACGCATATTAAATTTCTTATATATTTTATGTCAAAATCTGACATCTGTGGTGAAGACTGCCCTTTTTATCAAATGACGCGCACAGAAGCTAATATGAAGCCGACTTTGCAACCGAAGAAGAATGGTGCCTCCACAAAAAAAGCAGACCCTGATAAAAATACTTGAAACCTGGAAAACATACACATCAAATCTTTTTGACGATGATAGATCCTACGGACATAATAAATGACACATTATCTGGACTAAGCCTGCTAGAAAGCGAGGTTTGACGTGCAATCAAGCTGGTGTAAAATAACAAATCGCCTGGGTTAGACAATATGCACTTAGATGTATCCATATGCTTAACGAAAATAACACAAAAATACTGAAGAAGCTTTTTAACAAAATTTATGACACTGAATATATTCCTAAAGACCGTTCTACATTTATCACACCATCAAAATCGGCTAATGCGAAAAAGTACAAAGATTACTGCTCTTCCTGCATATTTTATATACAAGACTATGTAAAAAATGTGAAGAGGTTGTGGATGTAGTCAATTTGGCTTTGAAAACGGGTTTGAAACAAGGAAGATCAAAAACAAAGAAAATATGTTTTATAGGCTTTATAGACTATGAAAAAGTCTTTGATAACGTGAAACACGATCTTCTAACAAAACATCTCCAAAATCTAGGATTAGATGATAACGATGTTAAAAACATCTTCAATTTATATTGGAATCAAACAGCAGAAATACATTTCATATACTTGGGATGCCAAATAAACAACATATGTTATACGGTGTGGAGGCATAGACATTGAATGCAACATCTATAAACAGATTTGAGGTTTTTGAGATGTCTGGTGCTTCGAAGGATGCTTAAGATACCGTCAACAGATAGAGTCCTAAATGAGGAAGTAATTCCAAGAGCAGAACTCGAAGATCGCGAGTTGATCAATAATATCAAAAAACAAAAAATATCGTATGTACTTTGGACATATACTTCATGGTGAAGGGTCTAACTAGCTTCCAACACCTAATTCTACAGGGGAAAATTGAAGGTGAAGGGGAATAGGACGCAGAAGGCTGTCATGGCTACGCAGTATTTGGCAATGGACGGGGATATGTGACTTCGAAACGCTACAGACTGTACTAAACACTGATAAGCAAATGAACGGAGGTCACCTACGCAAGAATTTGCATAGCACTACAAGAAAAATAATTATAGTAGTAGTAGTAGGTAGAAGTAGCAGTATTGTAACGGCGCGCATGTTATAGACATTTGAAAATAAGACGGACTTATTGGTTTTTCTTTTATTTTACGTAAAAGATTGTAAGTAATATTAAGGCGATTCTGTAAACAGTTTTACGATGCTAGATTTAAATTAGTTAAGAAATATATGATTCGATCCGTAAAACGAAACGTTTCGTTGGTTTTTTAATTTATGTTTCCCTTGCAGGGTTTTAATTATTTTTCAAGCCACTTCTGTAGGGACGGTGTCCGAAAGGGGTGTTTCTCACTCAAGCGTGTTAGCGCAGCGAAGTCCTAAATATTGGGAATACCAGGTTAAGTTGCGACACTGCAACATAGCTATAAATCACGGCAGAAATATTAAAGAATCCCTATGGGAAACTTAGTTTATGCCGGTTTTGATACAAAACCGGTCAGCCAATCAGGGCTAAATTTCAGTTTGAAGTTCAATTTGATTTGATAAAAGGGACCCCTATTATTTGGGGGTTGTCGAAAATTATTGTATAAATACAATAGATCAGAAGAGTAAAAAGGCAATTCCCTTTTAATTGTACGAGCTACTCTGAGATCTAACCAATCTCATTAGGCTCCTGCAATAGTCCTTAACTCTTTTAATTGTATGAGAAGCTACTCTGAGATCTCACCAATCTCAATAGGCTCCTGCAATTCCTTAACCCTTCTAATTGTACGAGAAGATACTCTGGGATCTTACCAATCTCAATGGGCTCCTGCAATTCCTTAACACTTTTCATTGTACGAGAGCTACTCTGGGATCTTACCAATCTCAATAGGCTCCTGCAAAACTCCGTAACCCTTTTAATAATACGAGCGTGTCTTATTAGGTTCCTACATCCTTTGTTATATCGTTCTTTTCAGGAGGTTCGCAGCCAAAACACACCTACTCGGTTACGGACACCCGCCTTCCGATTACCAGTTGTTAAGATTCACTGTTCAGGAATATCATTGTCTATGTTGTGAATAAAGCTTAAAGTTGTACTTTGACTTGTGACTTTTCTTTCCTACCCTTTATCAAAGACACCGGGGTTACAAACACACAACAAAAACAAACGAGGGTCCAAAGCTTCGGGGCGTTTCAACAGTTACAGAAAATTGTGAATTTTCAACACCCCGCGTCGTTACAGTATACCTTAGGGTCGATGTGTCAATTTTAAGGAGATGCTGAAGTTAAGCCGACCTAAATTATGGTTTAAGTGTAGCACAAATCGATTTACGTTGTAGTTTAAGCTAAGCTTTTTGAAGTAATGAAATAACGGGACATTTTACATAAGCAATATTTCATGCAAATATCGTCTGCAGATAATACCGTTACAAAGATCCAGTTTACCCAAAAACACTTAAAAAACCATTTAATGTAGCTTTAGAAAAAAATTATTCGAAATATTCACTTACAATACCACGAGTGGTCAAAGAATTGTCGATTCTTTTCTTGCTGTAACATCACGAATGTTCCTCGTGCTTGCATAAATATGAATATCATGAGTGCGCAGCACTTGTGGTATTCGCAATCACAAGGAACATGGGTGATTTTACAGCAAAAATAATCTACAATTCTTTGACCACGAATGGTATTTGAGGGACTATTCAACGAAAAAAAATCATTTTCTTCGAATCATTTTTCATAAATTAGTCCACATTCAAGTTTGTTTACATGAAAATTGTCCTCTGTGGGATATAACTAGCAAGAAACTGTTTTCAAAAAATTGTCACTTCGTGTCACTAGTGAAATTGTCGATACAATTCGTTTTGATTGGTTCAAAAACGTCAAATCTTGCATTTTGATTGGTCGATTTTTGACAGATGATACATGAGTTGAATAGTCAACCTAATTTCTACAAAAGTATTTGATCACTAAATCCATGTGCTTATCAAGGTAACTCCGGAATGTAACATAAAAGTATTTCAAATACAACTTGGAAATCTTGTTAAGAAATGCAAATTTAAGCTGCAACATTCTGAATAATTTAATTATTTACATACTCTGATTATTTGAAAAAATTTAAACAGTATGGAAACAGGTTAAAAATTCCTACGTTGTTGCATTATTGAAAAATTCCTGAATAAAAGCAAGTGTACCGTGAAAAATTACCTTCATTATTCTAACCAAACAATCGTTCTCTAACCCCACTGGCAAGTTAATGGAATGCATTCAATTATTTGTATACAAAAGGTAACAACCCCTCATGTATATGTAGTAGTGAGAATAAGAATCCACCCTTTGTTTTCCATCGAAAATTGCGTAATAAATTTACCTCAATATATGATATTATTTGAACAGTTGTTTTTTTAGCACGAGGTTGATTTACGTAAAGATATTTCTGTCTTGGTTTACGATATATTTAAACTACCTGCTGGTAGATGGCCCTTATAAATTTATAAATGTGAATTAGGGGTGTAAAACTTGCGTGTGGATTTTTTCGCTTTTAGGGTGTGTAATTACGTCGTTACGGTATTTATATGCAAATAAAGTAAGTTCAAGGTTTTAATCCGAGTTTATTCAACTTTATTTCTCATTCTGAAAAGTAGAAATTTTAATTAAGACCGTTTGTTCCTTATTTGAGAATTTTTATCTGGTTTATTTCAGAATGTACAGACATTTTATGTATTTGGTGGAAATCTAAAAATTTCCATTCTAATGTAATAATTATTGTTTAATTTTCATTGAAAGGCTTTTGTTCAGTCAGAAATATTTGCACCTCATAAAAATTACACAAACAATGTTCTCAAACTTATCATAATGTTGTTGCAATGTTATCAGTGTTTTTATGATAAAGTTGTTTAAACTGTTACTCAATTAAAATACTGGTTACGAAACAGAAAATCGAACCAAGGATTTTAAATCACTTACTAGGTAGGTCATTGGTTATATTAGGGCGTTTCTGATGTAAATATAGCTTTGTTCCAGAAGAATACTTACATTTTGCTTAAGTTAAATCGCTTTCATTTCACGATTTTGTCACAGCAACGATTGTTACTAGTTCGTAGTTCATTGACTTATTAATGGTTAATGCACAAATTAATCAAAAATTTCTTGTTTTATTTTATTATTAAAAATAACCAAAAATTTACGGACATTACGGATTTTTATCTCAACATAAACAGAACGATTATAAAATACGCCAAATGGACTTAGACAACAAGAAAATGGTAAGTTCCAAGAAACAAGTATAAAAAATATATAAATTCAATAAAATGGTAATAAACGCCAGTTTCAATACAATCAGAACCATATAAAAGCATATAAAAATCATTTCTAACTAAAAGAAAACACGGTACATTTCACTTTGGGAGTTTATGAAGCTGAAAACCACAGAAAGCCTATAAAACCGAAATCAAACTTGTTTTTCCCAACTTTCCTCTTATTTTTCTCTCGTTTCCAAAACAAACAACGCAAGTTTGTGTGCCAGGTGGACGTTACAGATATAAAGACAAGCTCATTTTACCTCAGCTTAAAATTCATATTTTACTTTTCATTAGAATTTTGGTTTTTGGCTGAGAAAGTTATAGTTCCCAAGTTAATTAGCTGAATATAAGGGAACCACAAATAAAATTTACTAATTGATTGGGTCAAATGAAGTCGTAAAGCTTCATGCTATTTTTGTAAAGCTGCCAAAACAATCTAGTTGGATTTTATTAAGGAATTAAATTACATTTTTCCAAGAATGAATCCGGGGCTTTGAAAATGAGCCAAATTAGTGTTTTAAGCATTCCACTATTTTAGTTTGTCATAAGTTAATCTATACAGCTAATTTAATTTGATGAAAATTACGTAAAAAAGTTAAGGTGCTTTTAGCTGATTTTATGATAAAAGATTACGTGATTGTATGAAAATAATAATAATAAATTTAATAAATCAAAATAACACTTTCCAAAACTATTGTAGAAAACAATCACAAGTGTATCGCCATCATCTTTACAAAGACAGCCGACTGAAGTTAGACACGGTCAAGCGTGTATTAACTGTAACCACACTACAACAATATTTTAATCTCAGACAGGTCTTTAGACTCTTTAGTCTTTAGTTTGTCCAGAATTTGCGTTGATCCTTTCAATACATGTCCCTTTCATTTCACGTCTCTCCTACTTTTAAACGAACAAATTTAGTATCGGAGAGATTCGAAACAGATTATAAGTACCAGTATAAATTACGTATTGGAAACTGAGATCAGTTGTACTAGGTATATTATAATTACAAATTATCTTTAAGTAAATTTGATTTCACTTTAGCACATAATATTAGGTGACTTATTTCGTAGAAAAATATTCTATGAGCGTATGAGAATGTCGCCACGACCCTAATCCAATTTCTTTTCCACTATAGTCTAGCAAACAAAAACTGTGATTGTTTGGCGTTCAACGGAAGAAAAACTCTTGTTTATCCATTAGGATGAGAGTATATGCTCAAGATGCCTGTCAAGATTATGTTTTTATTTTCGCTGCTTTTAGCTAGAACTGTTCAGATTACATCTAACTTTTGCATTTTAGTCATCTTTATTAGTAAGTTAGCAAGAACCCTTTCTGATGATTTATTATTTTAATTTGAATTGATCCTCAAGTCCTTTTAAAGATAATCTTAATTTTTATATTTTAAGGCTATTTGGTACCTGTTCAATCAAAATAAATCTGCTACGGGGCGCTAGTTGTGCTAGGTATTCCCCTCTTCAGTTTACCTACCACCTCCCTTTTAGTCTCGTCGCAGGTTTACCACCCCTAATTTGTACGAAAATATATATTCATCTTTTCGGTTTTTACGTATTTTATGCACGATCGCATTATAATTTGACAATTATCGCTGATTTTTTTGACATAAACGTCTCTTTATAGCCCATGGGAGTTATTACAGCCACGGGCTATAATAAAATGTCAAACAATGATAAACCGTTCAACAGTCTTATACAGAATTTTTTTAAATTAAAATCGAAAGTATACTCTTTATTGAAACTCTATTTAGGACAATTTATATTAACAACACAGTTAACGCAATTATTCGTGTGAATATTTCTAGACCTAACTGCTTTAACCATTTGACAGTAGTTAGTAGAAAAAAAATAAGCAACTAACTACTCGATGTGGGTAGAAAATTAATTTATTCCTTTTATTTCAGTTTTAAAATCGTGTATAAAATTAGGTATGTACCACTGGCGTAACTTGCTTTTATGGCCTTCGGCGTGTTTTCAGCCCCCCGCGGCTTATGCCTCGTGTTCAAAATCACATCTCAAGCCATAGGGACTAAAGTAAAAATAAACAAGATGTTTCCATAACAACATAGTACGAGGGAAGGGGAAAAAGTTCTGCCGTTCTCAAAAACTACTAATGCTTTAATTGTGAAATTTTAAATACATGTTAGGACTTCTCTATGTAGTCGCCTGACAAATCAACGCACTTGGCCCATCGATGTTTCAACTTCATAATGCCCTCCTTATAGAAGTCTGAAGTTTGACCCTCTAACCACGAAGTCACTGCAGTTTTTAAGCTCTCATCATCTCGGAAATGCGTTCCAAGAAGGTGAGCTTTCAATTTTCCGAACAAGAAGAAATCGGAGGGTGCGAGGTCCGGCGAATAAGCTGGGTGTGGAAGTACTTCGAAGCCCATTTCCTTCACTTTTGATGTCGCTGCAGCACATTTGTGAGATGACGCATTATCGTGCAGCAAGAGGACTCCTTTTCGCAGTAGTCCGCGGCGTTTGATTTTGATTTCATCCCGTAATTTAGTCAGACGGTTGCAGTAATATGCCCCATTGATGGTACGACCACTGTCGAGAAAGTCGATAAGCAAGACTCCGCGAAAATCCCAGAAAACTGAGAGCATCACTTTGCCTGCTGAAGGTTTCACCCTGAACTTCTTTGGAGGAGGAGAGTTGGGATGTCGCCACTCCATACTGGCTTGTTTGGTGACAGGGTCATAGTGATGTACCCAACTTTCATCCATAGTGACAATTCGGTCAAAAAAATTGTCAGAATCTGCATTGACACGTTCCAAAAGCTCGCGACAAATGTTCACTCGATCGTGTTTATGCAAAGGTGTCAACATTCGTGGGACCCATCTAGCTGAAACCTTATTCATATGCAAAATGTCATGCAATATCGATCTAACCGATTTCTCGTCAATCTTCACAGTCTTGGCTATCGTTTTAACGGTAATTCGCCTATCTTCCAAAACTAACTTCTCCACTTTGGTAACCATTTCAGGGTTCTGTGCCGTTGCAGGTCTTCCACTTCTTACATCATCTTCTAGGCTCTCTCTGCCATGCTTAAATTCATTTGCCCATCGATGGACAGTGGATTCTGACGGCGAAGCATCCTTGTAAACTACTTTTAACCTTTGAGTGATTTCAGTAAAATGAACACCCTCCCTAGTCAAAAATTTAATCACTGCCCGGTGTTCAATTTTCTCCATTTCTAATATCTACTGCAATACACTTTATTGAATCTACTATAAAATCCGAAGTTTTGTGTGAATCTGGACGAAACTTTCAACACTGACAGACAACAACATACAAAATGACAGATATCAAAATTTTGTTTCTCAAGGCACACCAAGACAAAGAACGGCAAAATTTTTTCCCCTTCCCTCGTAACATACAACTGTACCATATTTTTTAAATTTATTTAACAACTGCTACAACCTAGTATTTAGAAAAACAGTGTTACTATGGTGAATTTAAACAACAGTTTTCATGAAATTTGTATTGTCAAAATTGTAAGATTAATTCTTCTTTTACACTATTATGGTTCCATATGATACGGGAGTGCGAAAAATAGCGTATACGCTATAGTACTAAATTCAATCCCTCAGGTGAGTATTTCCTTCGCCTACGGCTCGGGAAATAAACTTCACCCTTAGGATTAAATGATGCACTTTAGTCCCTGGGAATATAATATATTATTATGCTCGGGATATTGTGATTGTGAATTGCCAAAAATTCATTTACATTTTTTTAAATATAAATTAGTATATTTTCGGATGTTATTGCTAATTGCATATTTCTGTTGGTGGTCCATAATTCCCTTTATATAAAATATTTAATTGTTTGAGGTTTGGGGTTTTAAATAAATAATAATAATTAATTATAATAAATTGTAGTACCTCAGAGGTGTCTTAATTAAATTTAGAATAAGTCAATGAGTAAATTAATTTTAAATTGAAAGAAAACTCCGATTCTTCAACATAATTCATTTATTATTATTATTAATGCAGAATGATTAGTACTTTTCGCAGATTAAATAATTTATTATACTAAATAAATTCCATATTATTTTTAAATATACAAAGTACTTATTATCTTGAAAGTTACTAAATAACCTTTAATTTAAAAAGCCACTTTAGAGGTTAAATTAAAGTTTTTCAGAATTTATTGAATTCTAGAAAAAAGTATCAACAGGAAAGTGTATTGACATTAGTTATAACTTAAACGGTTATGGAAATAAATAAAATTGAAAAAATTGGCTGAAATATCGCAAAAACATAACTTTACGTTATAATTTTAATTTAATCTATGGGCGTAGGTAGCTCTTATGAAGATTATGATTACTGAAACCTGCGTCGTCTCTGCATCTAAAATAGGGTGTAAGTGGAAATTCCTTTGCGCATATACATAAATTATAGTATCGAGTATAGTCCACAGCAGTTCTCTGTGAGAAAACCATTTTTCAAAAAGAAATGTTAAAAACAAAACGCAAATTTGCGATGCGTCGCCCAATTAATAGTTCGGCGATGTCGTTTGGATGTGTTAGATCTTCTAAAAAGAGGCTACTAATAATAAAACTCGTTTGTAACTGATAAGCAGTTAGTTATTATTTTGTTACCTTTCAGATTCAGTTTCACTAGGTGCAAGTGAAAAACCTATATGGTAAATCTGCAGTTCTTTCTTCTAAATCATCATTATTTTATGTGTTGTTAAAAAAGTAAGATTTCTAAAATGCCGAATAAAGGAAATATTTCGAACCAATTTAATTATTATATTACTATAGTTATTACCCAGATTTTTTTCTTTCAAAATTCAGCCTTGCAGATCTAGAATTACAATATACTTCTTAATCTGGTAGACTTTTCTCTTTGCTTTCGACAGCTTACTTCTTTTACCAGATTTAGGCAAAACATACTTCTTCTTAGGCATGATCTGAAATACTTATACAGTAGAAGGGAACGCGTTGTGACTTAATATGACACTTTTAAAACGCTGCAGTTTACTTGTATGCAAAGTTAAAAGTAGGTACTATGACTGCAAAAACTACAAAATGCATGCTAAAACCGTCTATATGTATAAAATTGCAATGTCAATCAATTTTAAACTGTCATGTTATCAGTATTACTGATTATTATGACAAATATTAATATAAAACTAGTACTTACGTAATCGGTTTTTCATTCTTCCCCCTACGAAAGTGTAACTTTCTATCTTGGTAACGCAATTGAAAGCGAAAATAAATAGAACAGTATTGTTACCATATTATAGCAACGTTGATAACAAGCCACCTTATTAATCACTAAATCATTTTATTTTATTATAATTTCATCTTTTACGGTGGTTAAATGTCGAGAGGAGAATGAAAAGTTTAATACATTACACGCTGCGAAAGCTCTTCAGGTGCTCGGAGTTTTTAACTAGCCTCGTCTACGCTTACGCTTCGCCTCGGCCATTCAAAAACACCTCACATCGAAAAGTAAACTTTCACAGCTTGTAACGTAAATAACTATTTCACAGCCACTAAGAACAAAAAATAAACAAAGTAACGATAACGGCTCAGCCACGATAGCCAAATAAGGTGTTGTATCAATTTATTAAATTGTCACAATTTTGATTTTTTTTTTGCATTATAAGTTATCGCGGATGCCGAGTATTACCCTACATCTATTAATAGGCGGGGGTAATTAAAGAGAATAAGAGCTAATGAAGGATGACAAGTATTAATTGCAAGGTTCTACTATTTCTAATTGTTCTTGGTTAGGTAATACAACACCGATTTTGATGGAAAAAGGATTAGCAGCAAGTAGACATCTTGGACAAGAGGATGAATATAATTACAATTCGATTGACGCATTGAAAGTCATTTAATAATAATAATATTTATAGAGTAAAATTCGCATTTGAATTCTTTTAAAATAATTATTTTGCGCGAAATGGTTTTTATAACAATTAAAATTATGTTATCCCAAAATAGACTACAAAAGCTATCATTTCCCAAATAAAACTTGCTAATCCGATAAATGGATGTTATAATCAATTGGAAATAAGATCGACTCTAAAAGACGTGATAACTGGTGAACTAACAAACTTTTTATATATTTTTATTCCACATATCTTAATCTGATACTGTGATCTAACAATTTAATAAAAATATATTGCAAAATTTTTTATGTACCAAACAGCCTTAAGATGAAAAATGTATTTTATTTAAAAAAAAATCTGAAAATGGAAAAATCACGATAGGTAGTTCAATGAATAAATTCCGATGATTTTCTTACAGTTTGATTTTATGCAACTCTAATTTTTTTTATGATTCACTCTTAAAAACTACATAGTTTTAAAACGTTAAGTTTCCCCTTTCCGACACATTGTGAACATGATAGCCTGTTGTACATATTATTATGTATATCTTATATTATCTTCTATTTTCGTTCGTGTTGTTATGTCTGACCGTTTTGATTTATCCATTCGGTCCCTCTGAATATACATTTGTGTTATGTAATCACACCGTTTTACAAGGAGATGATATGTATTATCTAAAATGAAATTCGTATTATTTTTGCAAAAACAGTTATTTATTGATAGCATAATCAAAAAATATCATACATAAATTACGTAATTATGCAATCCCATAAGAATAATATTCCATCATTAAAAATTTGAAGGTTAAACAAGGCAGTAAATTCCTTAACTGGATTTATTTTTTACTTTACAATATTATAATGGTTTTAAGTATACAAAAGTTACTACTATGGATCAATAAGTGAAATATAATTTATAAAAATATATAGCTGAGTTTTGTACTTACCTGAACGTGCTTGTTTAAATTGTTAGCAAGTAAATGAATTCCCCCCTACAAAAACAAGTAAACATTAAAATTTTAAAATATTAGGTGTGGTTTACTTAAGAAACATATACACAAACAATGGCTTACTAAGAATAACAAATTCTTAAAACTTTTCCTCTTCTACTAAGCAGCCTTGTGGCTGGGAAAATATTTTCCAGAAATCTGGACTATTTAACTTAACTTAATTATACAGCGTATTAAAAAATCTTCTGGCTTGCTAATGGAATTAGTACGTTTTTTGAAAATTACAGAAACAGTCCAAACGTTTCCAGGTTAGAAATATCTCCAGGCAATACCTGCTAAAATCTTTTCCTCTTTAAAAAAAAACAGACATTTCTACAACGTATTGTTCCTTATGAGATGAATAGAAGAAAGCGCTAAAAATCTTGTAACTCTTGTCTTATGACCTTCGTGTATGTATAGTATTTTTCTGTAGTTTCATTCCTTGTGCTAGTTTTTGAACTTCAAGGAGTTCTTATTCATAATTATTACATAATCATTTCTTTCTACGAATGAATAGAACATTAAGCAAACTGGATTTTCTTCTTTGTATTGCATTTTTTAATAATTTGATTTTAAAGTAAACAACAGAGCTGCTTATTTAAAGACGGGCGCTTGAAAGGACGTTTAGTTGTTGTAATCTATTCAGTAGCAACATGTCCAGGTTAACTTGCTGTGTCTTCGCTGTGATTCTACTAAGCGTTATTTTAAATAACGTTGCTTCAGCTGAAAGTATGTAGTTAATTATTAAAATATTTTCTATTGAAGAGGTCCCAAAAATCTAATTATACTTGGTTGTTATTGATGATATCTAATATATTTGATGCGTTTGATGTTTATACATAATATAAACAAACTGCCTGTAATTGATTCCTTTTTATAAACACAGATACTGGAATTATGTATTAAAGACTCTAATTAAATTCCTTTTTAATTTTTAAGGGCATTATAAATCAAATTTTTTAGAAGGCGACTATGGAGTTTTAAATTTACGTGTAGTGTAGAATCACCAAAATATTTGTGACGTTGACAGTTGTGGTTAATTAAAGCGAAGTGTTTTCCAAAAGAGCGGTAGCGCACACCCAACGTAATAGAGCGGTGCCGTCTCATCTGAAGCGGTGGGCCAGTACGGTACGAATCAGTTCAGCAACGTTTTTTGGAGGTGTGTCTTGTGTATATAGTCCAGTTAAAATAGATATAACAGTTCGGAATAATTCGCGACGGCCGTATTTTTTCACCGTTTTTCTGACGTCACCCACCGTATTCTTACGGCCGTTAAATGTCGGCACCGCTTCCTAGGAAACCAAAGCTTTAGCGCCTTTGGAATAAATACGCATTGCTTAAAAATTCCATAGTTGTCCTATGAACCTACTTAAAGATGTATTTGAATTTCGCAGGCCACTTTAATGGGATGTTCGAAATTCGTTGTTAAAATATTTGAAAACCCATATTCCAGAAATTTCTTAAAAATTATGAATGTTGTTTAAAATCACGACCTTAAATGTAATATTTAGCTTAATAATTACACCGACTTTTCAAAGATTTGGCAAGTACAAGCTGTTCTACTACAACTGTAGTAGAAATCAAAATAATTTATATTGAGATGATATTTGTGGTGTAAAAGATATTGGTGTTCGATGTATTTTATTATTGAAGTTAAACTTATGGTCGACTGTAATTATTCATAGTTAATTGAGTTTTATGCAGATTTAATCTAATTTGATTCATAACTGAAATGTAAAAACAGAAATCTAGATAGACAAGGTAGAATAGTTAAAATGTTATTATGTTGTAATTATAAGTGAAATAGCTAGAAACGTAGGGATGTGTGTTGAAAGAATTTTATTATTTTATAACCGTTACCAAGGAGCAGAAAAGATATTTTTATTGGAAGAAAATATTAGGGAACCGGGCAACGGAACACAAGAGAATGATAAATAAATAAATAAGGTGTGAATTATTCTTCATAAAAGGAAGCTATGTTTTCCTGTAAGAGAAATATAAATAAGTATAAAAAGTGCTAATTAATTCTTCATAAAAGGAAGTTGTGTTTTCCTTGAAGAGAAATATAAATAAATATAAAAAGGTGCTAATTTTTTTTCTTAAAAAAGGAAATTGTGTTTTCCTTTAAGAGAAGACAAAATAAGGAAATAAGTTGTTTAACCGTTGAGAAAAAGAGAAGTTGCAATTTGACATTGGAGTTAAATGGAAAATTGTCCTGGTCATTTGGATATTGGAGTTGATTGAAGGATTATGCTGCTTATGTGAATATTGGACTCGATTGGAGGATTATTCTGCTTATTTGGATATTGAAATTGGGTTGCAGAGTACTAATTTTGGATTTTGGATTTTTGAATTGATTTGGATAGAATTCAAAGTTGGATGAGCGTATTAAAACTATCATAAATAAATGTTAACAGTGAGACAAATAAATATTAAGAAAGCTAGGGAAGATAGGACATAAATTAAAAAGATAATGTTAATAAATCTACATAAAAAGTTACCGTTGTTATGATTGAATTATTGTTATTACAGAACAAAATTATAGATAATTAAAAATACTAAGAAATTATCGAACCTTCCGGATGACCCTAATAATGAACTATCCGGGGGCGTAGTCCGTAGCAATATATTTTGGTGCAAATTGATTAATACCAGTTGTTATTACAGACGTATGTGACCACGAGGGCATTAAATTTAAAAAGGGTGAATCGATTTCCGTGCCAGGAAAATGTATGAAACTAACATGTGAAGATCCTGCAAATAATGCTGTTTCCGGACTAATGTAAGCAGATCCGTAATTTTGGTTAATAACTGCACTAATTTTGTGTTTTTTGTTGTTTTAGTTGTCCAGCTTTTCAAACTGGACCAAAATGTCATGCATCTGAAACTGATTACAAGAAACCCTATCCTGATTGCTGCCCTAAACCAATTTGTTGAAAATAAATTAACTCTTAATTTTTGTAAAGTGTTAAAATATTGCTTTTAATAATAAGAAATTACTTAAGTAGAGATGTTAAGTTGTATTGAAGGTTTCTGTATTCATTAAATGTAAAGATAAAACTATTTACCATTTTTAATGTTTGCCAATAGCTTAAGACTAAATTTTGGAAAAATGCCACAAGGAGAGTAAAGCACATTTGAAGTTGCAAATCCTATAACAACATTAAAAATGCGTTACTAAAACATATTTTTTCGTCTCATATAATACAAATCCTCGAAAATCACAAAGTTAACTTTGACTATTCTAATATGAAGTTCTTAATCAAGCTAGAAGTTAAGATTTAAACGGAATATTCCCCAACTAACTCTTAACATTTGAGAATATTAACGTAGGAAGTGGGTTTAACTATCTTATATTTTATCATCGTACAGAGCGCAAGAATCTCAAAGTATATTATTAAGGTCTTGCATTAACCCTGCCAAAATAAAGTTAAATAATTTATCTTTAATTATTCATTCAGTTTAAAATAAGTTATTCGTATAATATTTTACTTCTGCATAATTCTGGTTAAAAGAATTATTACAATATATTATTTATTATAAGAAAGCAATGTGCTTCTACTAAAGATTTTCGGTTAGATTATCTGTAAATCTTACCAGACAAACTATCAAAGTTATCAACAGTAGTTGCTTAACGGTAGTAAAAGTAAACAATCTTAACTAAAATACACAGAAATTAAAGAAACACTTAGGTGGAATCACGATAAGCACACAAAACAAGGAGATTTATTTTACAACAATAATCCTAGTTTTATTTTAAAGATTTCAAACCATAAAGATAGTGTTAAATATTTATTGTTTATTTTTTTATTAAAAAGATTCAGAACTAAAAAATGAATAGCCTTCGATATAAGTAGTATAAACTGAAAACGTTCCTTTAAAATTATATGAAAACAGACAACTTTTTACTGGTTACCAGAATTTGTAATTACTAATTAAGATATTCTGAAATTTTGAAGAAACGCTTAAATATGGATTTCCATTACAGCTTAGCAAAAACGTTACTAAAGGTTTTTGTTATGAGTGTATAGAAATTATATCCTCCAGGAAAAGAAGGAGAAAATTGCTGAAAGAAATCGATCAAACAGGTATTTGCAGCAACGTTTCACATTTTGTACCAATAAAACCTTACAGCTAGAAGTTTACGAAAGGACGTTAATAGCAGCAAATATCGATATTTCTTGCACTGTAAAAATATTGTGTTATGACCTGATGACCGATGATATCTTCGGGGTGACATTTGTTTTCAGTAATTGCAAACTTCTCGGAAATAAAAATGCTTAAAATTATGTAAAAACCTGATCAATAGAAATATTTTATTTGGTTAACTACCAACTGATAATTAATGAAATACATCAAATTAATCCCGAAACAGTGTTGTTATAAATATTTACTTTTGTATTCTGGGAAAAAGCAGGAGCAAACCAATTAGCTACTTGCATGGGCAGAATAAATTCAAAAGGTTGGCTATTAGGAAAAAGGGCTAATAAAGAAAACATATCAGGAGGCAGCATTTGTAAATACGAAGGAAAGAAATGTTTCTTTTCCGTCTACATGTAATTTGACCGAAGGAAGATTCGACTATTTAGGGGCCACGATACAATTTTCCTTGGGGGTTAAATTTGAACTGACAACCCTGCTCTGGAAACGTATGTTAATGAACATTTACTTCCTGTTTAGAAAGTGAAACACGTTGAATTATAAGCATCAAGTTATTTTAAATTTTGATTCTGTTATACATACATTAATAGTTTTAAGTCGCCTTCTTCATATTTAACTTTGTTTTATATTATTTTGTGTTATTTATGATTATTACGTCTAGTTTAAAATAAAAATAGCTAGATCTGCATGTGTTCAAAGAATTTGCTGGAGGAAATTACGTGCATTCGTAACTCCTAATTTTTAGTTAAAAGTAGTGAGAATACCAAAAGTTTCGACAATTAAAATAAGTGCCAGAAGGGTTAAACATAATCTACGATTTAGAAATAAAACGCCTTGTAATAAATTATTTATCATAGGTGTTTCTTCTAAGACGTTTGGGATCTGGGATCAAACACACCAAATATTCGGTAACATGAAAATTAAAAAATTGAAACTAAAGTTAGGTATATTTAGAAAGACGATTCATTCACACTTTTAATGAATAATTAATTCATTGGTTTATATACTGCAAAGAAGAACAATGTTCAAAACCAAATATTAAATATTTTGATATTTTCTGCGACGAATAATTTTAAAAGAATTGCTCTTAAGCTGCTTGTTAAGGTTTGGGATTTTTAATTGAATTTGTTAAGTGAGAGAACTTTGCTTCGGCCTGGAAGTCTATTATATATATTAGCTCTTGTAATGCTCATATGTATGTATTTTAGGTCCTTTTCTGCATCCTATCCTTGAACTACCATTCCTTCTCTGTGTTCTTTGGAAGGAGTCTCTCTGTCATACTGACCAAATCCAAATCCGTCTTATTCTTTGCATTCCATATACTGCCCTTTTATTTTTTGGTTTGACTTTCTTTCTCTTCTATCCCTTAACAATAATTTTTAGTAACACGTCTTATTTCCACGCTACACCACTTCCATCACCACTAGTATTATTAGTAATAATAATAATAATAAAGCTCTTCAGAATGCACAAGCAGCCCCAACAACTTAAGCTGCAAATCATTTTGATTGACTGTCGTAGTCCATAGTTGACCCATCATCATCGCATTATTGCCCGAGGTGACATAGAGTGGTTGTAAAATTTTTCCGCTATTTATTGTCTTCTGTAATCGATTTCAACAGTGTAATGGTATTATCTGTAACAGTTTTCCTTAAGGTCGTTCGTGGTCGTTCTATTCTCCTTTTCCCTAACGGATTGCTTTCCAGTACTATTTGTCATGGTTCTTCTCGAGATTTTCTTAGCGTGTGCCCTTTCCAATCGTATTTCCGATTCTTTATTTCTATGTTCATACTTCGTTCTGTTCTTCTCTATAATTCTATGTTTGAAATTGTTTCCGCCAACCATATTCGTAGGATATGTTAACGAACGATTGTAGCTTTGCTTTATTTTGTCGGTGACGCACCATGTTTCTAACCCGTAGAGTAGCACTGATTTGACCGTTGCATTGAAAATTCTCACTTTTGTTAGCAGATTAATATTATTTGCCCGTCATATACTTCCCTTGCTTTGTTTATTATCTGTTCAACATCTAATAATGATCCTTCTGCGCATGACACAATGCTTCCAAGATACATAAATACACATACCACTTCGATGGGGTCACCTGCCATAGTTAAGTCCCTCACGTGACTTATATTCTTCGTTTTTTTCCCTCATGATTCTTAATTCTGCTTTTCATGATTTTTCCAGAATGCTATCCAACTTTGCGTGCATATATTGCACCCTGTTTGATATTAGCGACACATCATCGGTATATTCTAGATCTTCTAATTCTTTGGTTATGTTTTAGTTGATGCCCCTATTTTTCCTTTGAGGGCATCTGTCAAGACGTTATCTATGACAATTAGAAATAGTGGAGGTGAGAAGATGCAGCTGTTAACAGTTTTATTTTGTATAGTACTTGACATTTGTAGCTCTCTTACCCTGCTTTGATTCGTTTTTTAGGGTCATCCAGATATACTCTCTGCGAACTGAATCGAAGCCCTTTCATAATCAATGAACAGTAGCTGTAATGGGATCTGATAATCCATTGATTGATCAATTGAAATTCTTATTATGTTGATGTTATCTATACATTGGTGCTATCAGTTGATGTATCCAAGGACTACCTTGGAGCGGCATTGCTGCAAAATAACGCATCGGTGGCAAACTTTTTGCATTCATTAACCGATTCTGAAAAAGCTTACGTTCAAATAGCTATTTTTTTAGTTGTAAAAAATGCCATCTATTTATTTACGGTAGAGAGGTGATTGCGGAAACCGATCATAAATCTGCTAAGTATTCAAGCTTTTGACATTCGCTTCCCAATTATTTTCAGTGACTGCGTGACTGGGTAGGCAATCCGCCGAGCATCCAACTCGGCCTCGAGACCACCGGCGCTGTAGCCCAATGCTTACTACTCGGTCACTCCGTTGATATTTATTAATGTACTTGTCGTAAATTTATTAATGAAAATATTTTTCGTAAACAGCTAGAAAACTGCGACAATTTAGAAACAGTAAATCTAATCATGTACTGATTGTGCTGCAGTTAGTGCAGTAAAATCGCTAGGTATCAAAACAAAACCACTAACCAAACGAAGCATGAAACAAAAGCAAGATAATACTCCTGCATGGATGAAAAGACTAAAAAACAGAGTTGACAATTTAAGGGGGAAAATTGAACATTCAACACAGAATAAAAGATCAACAAGAACGGCAAAACTTCCTAAGAATGTCGTCAAGATAGTGTCACCCATACAAAGCAAACTGAGCAACTTTATGAAGACAGACTAACAGACTAACGTAGTTCAAAGAACAGTACACCCAGAAACTAGCAGTATACTACACAAAAGGGCTACGAAGATACAAAAATGTATTATGCAACAAATTTAAAATGCAGCATAAAGTAAAAGACCTTTTACTCAACATGATGACAATGCTTTTTGGACAAAAGGAGAGAAACAGATAACATCAAATAACCATAAAACCAAGAATGTCCATACAACGACGGAGGAAGTAAGCACAGTCGTAAAAAGAACAAGCAATTGGAAAGCACTGGGAACTGATAATTAATAAGAAAAACTCAAAGAATATTTTTATGCCCAACTGCTATTTGGCCGTAGAATAAAAGGGCACTTACTGTTGAGTGTATGCTAACCCTCCACTCAACCAAGAGGGTGACTCAAGCGCACAAGTGTTTATCTGCTACATTCAGTATTAAACTCACTTTAAGCAAAGCAAGTTATTTTATATATTTATGTATATACTTTAACAAACCTAACGACCAGTGTAGTCCATGAACAAACAATCTGTGTTAAGCGACCATTGTGGTCCACTAACAATTAAAAATCTTATAAATAATTAAACATTTACTATTACCAAAAATAATTTGATATTATCAACAAACATTAGTCCATCGAGCCGAATATCAACCATCTTACATCATACAGTGGTCTATCGCTGAGCCGGATGCAACAACAAAACATATTAACAACGTCAAACATAATATATTGGTCCTTCGAGCAATTAACACTTATCTATTAGTAAAAGGTTATTAAAGAGTTGTAATATTTATAAACCGAAAGAAATACATGTATAAAGAGACAATGAAGTCAAAAATATTATGAATTATGATAGGGGTAGTACATCAGGAACTAAATAAAAATAAGGTAAAAATGCCTTAGTAATAATAAAATATAACTGCTGTTGCTGACACACTACAATTTATTTTGTGAAAGGCAATGAAACTTCTGCTATACATCGTAGAAGCAGGCTTCATTTAAAATCTAATTTTTATAAGCATGAAGAAATCACTATATTGATAGAAATGTAGAAGATAATACTCAAAGTGTAATTTGTAAAAATGAGTAAAATATGATCGAGTGTGAAAACTTTTTACAATCTGGTGGTACTGCACAGACTGTTATAGAATCAACAAATAACAATATAAATCAAAATAAATTAGATTTTGAAAATGCAGTAAGAAACAATAATCTAGACTCAACTTATAAATGAGGAAGGCGCAGTAATTTGTTGTAAAATGTATGTAGAATAAATCAGTTCAAAACCAGACGTCTTTGAGTCCAGCACAGTACGATACAACAATGATTTTAATATACCCACGTTCTCCCTGTATTCCATTAATAACAAACAATTAAGTGTGGTATAACATTATTCGCTAACCTACCTGTTTGAAATTAAATTGTGCCTTCCTAAAATAGCACAGACATTAGGGTGTCCCTTAATAATGGTCATTTTGATTTTTCGTGCTCTCACCCCCTGGAATCATTCAAGATACTAAAAAAATGAGGTGTGCAAAATCCTGGTCCGGTGGAACATGGTTAACCCGTGCCGCCAAGCTGTTCAAATTTCACATTTAAATAACATTGAATTTGAATATTTTTTCAATTTCACTTCATGATGAAAGTTTTTTTCTCGATCCAACATATTCATTACAGATCATTATATGGTAATATGGTCGGAGGCCGATGTTAGTTATTTTGAACGTGAAAATTACGCCACACTGGCGTGCACGGTAGCATTCGGAACTATGCTAGAATGCTACCGTGTACGCCAGTGTGGCGTACTTTTAAAGTTTAAAATAACTAAAATCGGCCTCCGACCATATTACCACGTAATGATCTGTAATGAATACGTTGAATCGAGAAAAAAAACGTTAATCGTGAAGTGAAATTGAACAAATATTCAAATTCAATGTTATTTAAATGTGAAATTTGAACAGCTTGGCGGCACGGGTTAATCATGTTCCACCGGACCAGGATTTTGCACACCTCATTTTTTTAGTATCTTGAATGATTCCAGGGGGTGAGAGCACGAAAAATCAAAATGGCCATTATTAAGGGACACCCTAACAGACATATCTAAAAACTACTGTTAATTTGATCAAATATTAATGATTGAATAAAATCAATTTTCAGTAAAAATATTTTATTTTCACGGATTTTCAAAGGTTTTGAAATTGCTATATTTCTCAAAATATTTAGCAAGTTATTAAGTAAGATTACCAAATCAAAATGGATAACAACGAAATAGAAGTCGAGAATAGTAGAAGTGAATACACTTCGTGCCATACTAGGAGTAACACTGTACGATAGACAGACCAATGCAATCATTAGAAATATCAGATGTTAGGTGGTTAAAGACAATAAACGACAGTGGAACAAGCATGTTGATAGGATGCAAGAAAGCAGAATAGTTAAAATATGTAAAACAAGCATCTCACCTGGAAAAACGCCACTTGGAAGGCCATCCAAAAGATAACTGGAGAGCCAAAAGGGGAATAACAGGGTAAATTTCAAGAAGAAGAAGAAGAAGAACAATATGCAGAAGCCGCAATATACAGGGTTGTTAGAAATCCCTAAGTCTAACAAACCGTCTTTGACATTTTTATAAATTGTATGACAAAAGTCAAACAAGTTTCACCGCCGAGTGGTTAAGGCATTATACTATAGCGCGGACTGTCTCGGGGTCAAACCCGAGTTGGATGCTCGGCGGGTGGCCTATCCAGTCACTGAAACTAAATGGAAATCGAAACACGGTTGTCGAAGGCGTGATGCTTACCAACATCAACCCGTCCACATAGCGTGCAAGACGAACCGATATGAGAGCGACTTACGGCCTTAACCCTCCATGTTGCCGGTCATACACCCTCGGAGTGAAAATACCTTTACCTGTTAAAATAAGTTTCATAGATTGATGAACTAAAACTGACCAAATCTAAGATTTCTCCAACTTTCTCGCTTATTTACAATATGTATCGAACAGGGTATAACTTTTTTTTTTACTTTACTTTATAAGTATATAGTTTTATACAATTTCTTTCAAATACCATATTACACCTAATTATTATTCATTCAAAGTAGGTGACATAATAGTATATTGCGTCATAAGGGAAGATATAGGCATATTTCATCCCGAAGATTTCTGCTGCACGAGCGAACGTAGTGAGCGAGGGCAGCAAAAGCCGAGGGATGAAATATGCCGTTAGATTCCCGTAGGGCACAAGTTATTTTTCCGCATCCATGAGAAGTTCGTATTAAATAAAAATAGTTATAATATAATACGTACCTACGTTTTTGACATATAACCTCAAATTACACATGTCAAATTTTCGTATTAAAAATAACTTCTATAATGAATTTATGTAATAAATAATCGTATTTGCTTGAATTTTAAAAAATAATTACACTTATCAATCACTTAAATGAAGATTTTTGTATAATCAAATAATAATTTTGATTCTAAATTCTATCGGTAGATGTCACATCGATAGCATGCACGGTAAAAACCCGCAAATGTTCATATCGTCCCGCTTTTTCATATTTACCCGCCATCCGCTATTGTTAACCTCAAATGAGATAAATAATTTGTCAATTACATACCATGGATACGGAAAAAGTATTTTATATGCCGGCGTATCATAATGACAACTTTATGTCATTGTATTTGAGTAACGTAAGGCAGTTCATTATAGTCCAAGGACCATAATGAATCCATTATGGTCCTTGGACTATAACTAAAAAACTACTAAATTCAAAAAGTACTCTTACACGACATTTTCTGCAATTTTCTTCAAATTCGAAGGTAAACTTTCATTAGAATCACTCATTTTCTTAAATTTTACTACAAATTCAATTTGCAAATTGTGAAATTGCAAATTAATTTTAACAGCGCTTTCTACTTGACAGCAGTGTTTGACAGTAAATAAAGCGCGGCTTGCTTACTATTTTTTATAATAATAACTGAATGCACCTGTCGTTTCAAAAATACTATTTTAAATCTTTAAAAATATACATAGTGATGCCAGCATATAAAATTTTGTATGTAATTCGGATCATAAACGATCATTATGGTACTAGCCGTGAATATTATCGGGCGAGGCGTTAGCTACTATTATTGTAATAGGTTTCTAAACTTTTAGATAAAGTTTTCACAAATACTTCTATTTTAGCTTGAGGAAACTATACATTTTAATCTCGATACTATTATTTGACGTTTTTATTTTGTCACTGAATCAAGTTGGGTGTTATCACAACTGAAGCAGATATCAAAGGATTTAAGTAACTAGGGATATAGCTACGATTTTCTTCGCGAGTTAAGTTAATCTTTTAGAAAATGCAGTCAATTTATTTATTTCTTAGAACAACCAATTTCTTTTAAGGGCATTCTGCTCGCAGGAGCCCTGTTCTTAATTAGTTGGAAGATTTAAATTTAGAAAGCTAACCCCAGTGGAACACATCTATTTTGTTCAAGCTTAAATGTTGAAGACTGTAGCTACTATCTACTACAAAAATGGTTTAACTAAAGGTATATCGCAGATTCTTGCCAGAAACTACATAAAGAAAGAATACTTGAAGAATTGAATACTGCAGGCTTGGACGTTTATAATTTTTCATAATATAATTAAACAAGTCATATACGGTGTGTCCCCGGATGGAGTTGACAAGAAGGCCAAAAACGTTATTTTCGATTTTACGACAAAAAGTTATTCTTTGTAAAAAATTCTGTTTGTCGAATTAACGAGTTTGCTATAAAAAAATATTAGCTTAGATATATACAGGGTGTTAATAAACTAAGAAAACATGAAAATGCTTCAAGAGAGAAGTGCCATTATTTTGCATTTTAGAGTTAACTGTAAATAGAAAAAGTACCTTAAAAACATACAAATAGTTTAAATTCAAAATTTCAAGTCTAAATTTAGATTTTTATGATTTTATTGTAAACCAACGGGCAATAACCGTATTGAAAAATCTACACGTAATGACGTTTGACAGATCAATATTGGCACAGCAGCCTGTGATCGACAAGATTTAATTTTTAGAATTATCATAATTAAATTCAAGAAAACTACGTCTCTTGATTACACTTAAATCAGTAACACCATAACAATCTAAATTTATACTTGAAATTTTGTATTTAAACTATTTGTATGTTTTTAACGAACTTTTTCTATTTACAGTTAACTCGAAAATGTAAAATAATGGCACTTCACTCTTGAAGCATTTTCATGTTTTCTTAGTTTATTAACACACTGTATATCTAATTCAATTTTTTTAAATAGCAAACTCGTTAATTCGACAGGCAGAAGTTTTATAAAGAATGACTTTTGTCGTAAAATCGAAAATAACGTTTTTGGTCCTCTTGTCAACTCCATGCGGGGGACACACAGATAAGGATCTAGAATCTAGAGCATCATGAATTTCAATTAATATTCCTAATTCTTACACGTGCTTGCTTAATATTCAGAATAATTCTCATGTATCTACTTTGTTTTCAAATTGTATGTGACGAAGGATGGTTGTTGATCATTCACGAATCCGCCCATTTTATGCTCTGGGAAATTAGTAATTAAAATGCAGCTGCTAAATGTTGGTTTATGACCCATTTAATTTCTCCCACATGCCATATTATCGCCGTTTTCAACAAATTAAACTCAAGCCCCAACTGTCTCATTAAATAAGTTGTTACCTAGAACTGGATGCCAAAAATACGATAAATAATAAAAAATATTATTTTATATACCTTTTTACGAAAATAATCCGATACAGGAGTTATAAAAATCACAATGAAGGTTCTTGAGCTCTATAAAAGTCGTTTATATTTATTATAAGGGTTCACCAGTACCGATTTCTGAGTGAACTCTAAAAAGCTCCTTCCCACCCTTATTTTGAAAGCTCTAATAGCTGTTGGCGCCAGAAAGCTTGGCGTCGTTCCGAAGCCACTTTCCGAATTCGCGTTCCCTGCTTAGTCCAACATTTGTTTGGTGGTCTTCTACGCATCAAGAAACTTCGGCTTGTCTTACGCGAATTTAAAATTTCAATTTTTATAACAATATTTCTCGCTTTTTTTATAAAATTTATTTAGAAATTTTTGTAAGCAGTTTTTAGTGTCTAGCGGAAAATGAGAAACGTCGCGTACTTATTGACGATATTTTCCTTATTTTTTACGATAAAAGTTGGTAAGTGAAAAATATTTACTTAAATATATTTAGACAAATCTTTTATTTTTTAATTTTAATAATATTAAAAGAGTTTCAAGTTCTACAGGATAACTCAAAGATAATTTAGCAAGGTTGTAAGATAACAAGGTATTTGTAGAATAAATACTAAAATTAGGCACATGTAGAACTAGCAGGAGTTGTACTTAAGATAAGAATTTTTCTATTAGAAAACCTGTTAAGCTAGTGTGGGAGGACAAATTGTTATCTTAACTTTTAAAATTGATTTTGTAGATTAAGTTAAAAGGTTTTTGATTGTGCTTAGACTTATTTATTTAATTTATTGGCCGCTTTCGAAATGCTTGCTACATACTAATAGCTGACTGAATGTCAAATATCCTTACTTAATTTTGTTTTAATGTTAAAATGCAACGATAATTTAACACAAAACTCTTTCTATTTATATATTCTTATATTTCGATAGTGGTTGTACTTATATTTGATTCCAAGTCAAAGATTTAAAGTTAAAAATATCCAAATAAAAAATTCCAAAATAGTATTTTTATTTTAAATATATTTTAGAGGACTTTAAATATCAAGGTGTATTTTTAAAGATAGTAAATAAACATTTTTCAATTTGCTAGCTCGTAAAAATTCTATTTTAAAATTACCGAAATAAACAACTCATATTTTTATTTATTTTCAAAATAGTAGCAAAAATAAAATGTTAGATAATTGTCTTTTATCTTTGTAGAAACAAATTAAACATAAAAATTGCTCAACTACAAAATGCAAAATTTAAGTCATGATTAACTTTAAATAAAATAATAAAGAATACATTATCTGTCAATTTGCGCTAATAAACAAATTTGTTGAACGTGATTATTTTATTTTTAGGTGGTGATCCTGTATGAGATTAAGTCAATTATCTAATAATTTTGTTTTCGTTATGAATCATAACCTCAGAGCGGGCATTAGCAAGTGTAAGACTTGTAATTATCTGGAAATTACCGTTTAAATTTAAGTTGAAAGCGTAATATTAAATTATAGTTCTTGTATTGACTGATAAAAATTTGTTACATGACTATTTTGTAAGATTTATCTAAGTATTCTTAGGAAACCAGGAAAAATGATACTTTCTTAAATGTGCATATCTTTATATTTATTTTTATATTTTTGGCTAACTCGCTGAATATTCGAATATGAGGTTTGGAACTTAGTTGAAGTAGTCGTCAATATTGTTTTTATTCGTTCTCTTCTATAAATGTTGACGTTGGGGTTATGCATTTTCAGTTAATTAATTTAAACTTCATCCAGAAATGTTTTAAATTATAGCTTTTGCACAAATCATGCTTTCGACAGTTAGAACACAAGGCATAAATAATACCTACTGCAGTTTTGCCATAAGTAACAATCTTACTTTAACCCACAATGTTAGTGCAGTGAGCTAAATATACAGTGTGTAAAATGATGAGGTTTCCTATAGGGAAATTTTTTTTTATAGGAGTTTTAGGAGAAGAATATATTCTTTATAAAAAATTGTGCTTGTATCGAAATCCCTTATAGTCAAAGAAACATCCAGTAATCACTTAAGATAAGATCAAAAACTTGAAATGATGTCGAGTTGTTGATTTTAAATATGACTAAGTCCGAATCAGTATCGTATTACCCATGTATTACTCGTTAATCAACGACATTTACTGACAATTCAGCGAGCTTAATCTGAAAAAAATGTTGACGTTAGAGCAGCGAATCTACCTGGTGAAATGTTATGGGTTATTGTATCGGAGAAGTCTCGTATAACTATGCAATACTGTTTACAAACAGAAAAGTAATAAAAGTTTTATCGAAATGACATTTGGCTTTTGTCTAACGTCGACAATTACAGGTAACACGATACTGATGTAACATTCGGACTTAGTCATATTTAAAATTAACAACTCGACATCATTTCAAGTTTTTGATCTTATCTTAAGTGATTACTGGATTTTTCTTTGACTATAAGGGGTTTCGATACAAGCACAATTTTTTATAAACAATAAATTTTTCTCCTAAAACTCATATTAAAACATTTTTTCTTATAGGAAACCTCATCACTTTACACACTGTAGAGGTCTAAAGGGAAAGAACGATAAGTTTACTCGTAAATCAAAAGTTACATGCAAATTTTGTTCTTGAATATAATTTAAATTAACACTTTGTTGCTGGTTGAACTACCATTTAAGAATTACATGAAAATTGGCAACCAAAAGAACTATTTCTGATTTCAGATTTTATGATAAGAAACATACAAGTCTAAAACTGGCACAAAACTTTTAAAGATTTATATAAATTTTCTTCCATCACTAAAGCTTTTGCTAAGCTAAATTTTGTTGTAAATAATATAATTGTTGAACATCATTTTTAATACTTATTAAAATTTAAATTAAAGTTGATTTGAATTTTACAGGTGAATGCGTAAGATGTTACGTTTGCGATACGCATAGAGACGTCAATTGCGAACATCCAGAAAAACATAAAATGGAAACCACAGAATGCACACCTGCCAACTTGGCTGATATGAAATCTACGGTGGATGCACTGGGACTAGTAAAACTTGCTACATATTTTGATGTCGAAATCGACAGAAGTGATTTCAATGCCCCTTTGAGTTGTGTGAAAACAGTCTCTAAAGGTAAATAATTAAATAATTGTAATTTATGTATAAATTGTTCATAATTATAGATAGTTTATAGAATTACCAATGCAATTCATTTTTGTAATTAGGGTAATTAAGAGTTAATACAGAAACATTTACACAGGTGTGGTGTATCAACAACCTACTGGGGATTTTAAACGCCATACGTAAATTATTATTATTCTTTTATTGAAGAGTATTATTATTATTATTATTATTCTATAGATATTTTGGTTTAAAAATTTGGCGAACCTGCCCGCTGTTCGTTTGGTTATTTTTATTGGCATTCTTTCAATATTTAATTAAGGAAAATACTAATGACAACCGAAAATGGACGCTTTGACATTTTCACATGGTTCGGAATTAAATTTCTAGGGGAAAACTATAAATGTTAGGTGAGCTTGTTCACAAAGCACAAAATTTCACGCAACATTAAAACTCCAGTGGTTGGTTCAGTAGGCACAAGTAAAATTACATGTATAATCTATTCACCATCTTTTTATGTAGAGATTGGCCATGATTTGGTATTCAGCTTACAGTTTTTAGTAATTTATTTATTTATTATTCGTGTTATTGTCAGTGTTAAAAGAACATCTTCCGGGATGGGACCGTATCATTGTTGAGACAGAAAAACTCAACGTTTCGCCTGCTTTTTCAAGGGGCTTCTTCAGGAGGCAAATGGGTGCAATAAAAGAGCATGGTAACTCAATAACGTCTCAACCACGCCAGAGGCGAAACTCTTTTAGCAAGAGGAAGAAAGGAACGGTAACTCAACTTGTAAACCAAGCCAGAGGCGAAACCTTTCTGGAATATTTACCTAATTGCAAATATGCGTTTTTATACTAACAATTCATAAACTTATAGTCCAGTCAACGAACGCTCAATAGGGGGGTGTAGAATGCATGGAGGGTGTCACAATTTTTGACTTCAGGGCTTTGTTTGGAGTCATTAGGAGGTAAACATACTAAAAGTCCCCGGTAATAGGAGGTGAGCGGGGTGCAGGGGGGGACCGAGAAGATCCCTTTTTTAGATTTTTTGCTTATATCTTAAATAAAGTGCGTCTTAGTGAAAAAGTTATTATTTACAAAATCAAAGGTGTCAAAATTTCCCACATTTTTGGTTGGTAAAGTTTTTTTTATATCTCCAACCGTTTATGCGATATCCGCTATCAAAAATTGCTAATTTTCGAAAAAAATATATAAAAAGTATATACCATTTTGAAGGAAATTTAATCCTGTACAACTTCTTTTATGGAAATTTTTCTGTAAACCGAAGAAATGAGGTGCTAGAGAGAAAAGTTTGACGAAAAACGGGAGGCTAAATATTTTCTTGCGAATATTAACGATTTTTGATAGCGGATTTCTCATAAACGGTTGGAGATAGAAAAAAACTTAAAAAAGGAAAAATGTAGGAAATTTTATCAACTTTGATTTTGTATATAATGACTTTTTTGCTAAGGTGCACCATCTTCTAGATATAAGCCAAAAAACAAAAAAGAGACCTTCTCAGTCCCCCCCTGCACCCCGCTCACCACCTATGTCCGGGGACTTTTAGTATGTTAACCTCCTAATGACTCCAAACAAAGCCCTGAAGTCAAAAATTGTGGCATCCTCCATGCATTCTACAATCCCTTTATTGACTGGACTATTAATAATTCTAAATATATAACTTTTGCCAAAAATTCGAATTACTCTTTACAAAAATTATGAGGTTGTAATCAACAGTTACTCAAAACACCTTACCCTGCCTTCCTTTACCAAACAGAATTCCGAATGTAATCGTTTAATAGTTGACCTTCGTATTTAAAAGTGGGGTCCCCAAGATATCAGCTATAACATTTTATTGACTTCCTGCATATGAATTGGACATAAAGAGTTTCTAAATGTTAAGTATCTCTTAGACTTAGAGTATTCGGAAGTAGTTTACGTTCCATGCGAGCTGGCGTGTCGGGAACCGTTTGGTACTTTATCATCCCTCACATGCAAAGTGCCTAAACGAATTTATGAGTTCAATTAGCATTTCTTTGTTCGTTCATAATATTGTGTTTACTTGATGGTTCGCGTGTTTCTCTGCGTCCATCATACATTATTTTTGGTGGGCACGCAGGTGCCTTCGCATGTTATTTGAATAGTTTTTGCGGTTTACAATTTTTGGGCCGTACCTATCATTTTTATAACTTGATTGATGCAATAGCATTAATAAATGTCAGAACATTTACAATATCATAGTTATTTTTTTAAATATCATTGTCAATAAATTTTTCGAAATTATATTTAGAAATCTACATGATCAGGTTATGTAGAGATAACCCCTTTTTGAGGATGCATATTTTAAATTCCTATAACAAAAATCGAACTAAGTTTGCAATCTTTGGCGAATCTCACATCCGTACCATATAGACGTATACGTTCTAAAAGCGATTTATACAGTTGAATAATCTTTTATCAGTCATGTGGTTGCTTATTTGTTTATTGGGTGAAATCCAGGTTTGCAGGTGCCAAAAGTCTCAACGTATACCTACTACTGGGATTTAATCCTGCCCTTCTACAATTTTGCCAAGTCCTGGAGACTTCTACCTGTTGTACTTTTATCATGTTAAACATCGCAATGGCACAGAACCAACCTATACTATCTGGCTAAAAGATGCGAAAAATAGCAGATTCAAAGCATTGTGACATGGACCCAGCTCTTATAAAGCAAATAAGTTAACCCGTACACCAACGTGCCCGGTTATCATGGAAATTATGAATTACTTTTTATTTAATTAAAAAGCGAACTTCTAAAAAATTTTCACAACACTAATTTTTACTGAAGCTGAAGCGAGTTTATTGTATTTAAATAGTATATTATTATATGAGCGATTATGACAGCCATTATTCACGAAGATGACGTTTGAGCCCACGAGCCGTCAGGCGAGTGGCACAAATTATCTGAGCGAATAACGGCCATAATCGCGAATGTAATACGATACTTTTTCTACACCTATTAATAGTATATTGTGTTATTAGGAGTAAAAGTGTCATTTTGTGTGCCGAGCATGACGTTTGAACGACGAGCGCTAGCGAGTCGGACTATTCATGCGAGGCACACAAAATCACTTTTACTCCGAATAACACATGTTATTTTTTCTTCAAACGTATAAATTAAAAGCAATTCAGCAAGGAAATTTAAAAAAAGTCAAAAATGAACGTCATACCAGCTGTCATTGCTACGGGTTCATCATCATCATCAGTGGTGCTACAGCCCTGTAAGGGCCTCGACCTTCTCAATCGTCTTCCGCCATTCCTTTCGATTTTGTGCTCTTGTCTTCCAGTTGGGGGCACCGATAGTTCTTGCATCTTGTGTTACACCATCAACCCATCTAAGCCTTGGCCTGCCTCGCTTTCTACTCCCTACCGGTTCAGTACTGAACACTTTTTTTATGGGGTTTATTTCACTAGCTCGGACCACATGTCCTGCCCAGCGCAGTCGTTTCTGTTTGACCGCCGTGACAATATCTCTTCCGTTGACCTTATTCTTGTATAGGTTATATAGTTCAAAATTATATCTGCGCCTCCATGATCCATTTTCTTGTACAGGTCCGAAAATTTTACGTAGTATTTTCCGTTCAAAGATGAGTAGGGAGTTCTCGTCCGCTTTGGAGATGGTCCACGTCTCCGACCCGTATGTTAACACAGGGATTATTAGGGTCCTATATATTCTCAGTTTTGTTATTTGTGAAACTCGTTTATTAGAGAGATGCTTGGATAGACCATAGTAGCATTTATTGGCGCTTAATATGCGCCGTTTGATTTCCTTTGGGACGTCATTGTTTGGGTCGACTTGTGTGCCTAGATAGGTGAATTCCCTGACTGTTTCAAAATTGTGGTTATCGGTGACTAAGTTTTGTCCTGCTTGGCCAGCTCTAGTGCGTGTCGTTGTTGACATGTACTTTGTCTTTACTACGTTTATTTGTAATCCCATATTTTCTGCTGCGGTTGCTAGGTCTGAAACAGTTTCTACAGACTTTCTTGTGGTTCTCGTTATTATGTCGACATCGTCTGCGTATGCCAGAATCTGTGTTGACTTAGTAAAAATGGTTCCCCTGGTTTCAAGGTTTGCATCCCTAATGATTTTCTCCAAGGCTATATTAAACAGTTGGCACTCTAGTGCGTCTCCCTGTCGCAGTCCTTTACAGATCTCAAAAGGTTCTGATATGTCGTTTTGTATTTTAACTGCAGACATGGTCTTAGCCATGGTCATTCTGACTAGGCATATTAGCTTCTCTGGAACTCCTTGTTCGTTCATAGCTTCAAAGAGGTTTGGCCTAAGGATATTATCATATGCGGCTTTAAAATCGACGAAGAGATGATGCATATCTATGTCAAATTCTCTAGACTTCTCCAGGATTTGGCGTAGGGTAAATATCTGGTTTGTGGTTGAGCGGTTAGGTCTGAATCCTGACTGATATTGTCCGAGGTGGGCTTCAGAGTATGGTTTTAGTCTTTCATTTAGTATGTTTGATAATATCTTGTAGCACGTGTTGAGAAGAGTTATTCCCCTATAATTTTGGAAGTCTAACTGATCCCCTTTTTTATGCAGTGGACATATGAGTCCTAAACTCCATTCTTCTGGTACTTCTTCCTCGGCCCAGATTTTATAAATGATATTATGCATGTACTCCATTAGGTTATTTCCATCTCTACCTGGGGATTTGTTGTTGTTTAGCTTTTTTATGGCCGCTACCACTTCATCCATTGTTGGGGGTTCTAGCTGCTCCTTATTTTGGAACTCAAACTCTGTATTTCCTGTTGGTTCGCCCGCCAACTGCTCTTGAAAATACTCTGTCCATCTCGATATGATGTCTTCTTTATCACTTAGTAAGTTTCCTACTTTGTCCCTACAGATGTTAGTTCTCGGCTTAAAGACTTTTCTTGATGCGTTTAACTGCTGATAGAGTTTCCTGGTTTCGTTTTGGCTTCGATAGTTTTCAAGCTGATCTAGAAGTCTATTCTCAGCTTCCCGTTTCTTCTGTTTGTGTATGCGTTTCTCTTCCCTTCTAAGGTTCTTGTATTTGTCTATTGTCGCCCTCGTTCTGCGCTGTTGGATACTTTTGTATGCTTCGTTCTTTTTGAAGGTCGCTTCGCGACATTCTTGGTCGAACCAATCTGCCCCTGGTCGGTTTTTTGTAGTGCCCAACACTTCTTTTTCTGCTGCTGTAATAGCCTCTTTGCATGTGTTCCACATTTCTGTAGTCGATTGACTTTCGGTTTGAATCTGTTGTATATGCGCTTCTATGTGCTGCTGATATTGTTTCTCCGTTTCTTTGTCTTTAAGCAGGTGTGTATTATACTTTGTCTGCTTGGAGCTGTTTCCCTTCTTGACATTGGAGATTCTTGCGCGAAGTTTAAAATTTACCATGTAGTGGTCGGTGTCGATGTTGGCACCTCTATAGCTTCTTACATTTATTAGGTTTCTAAGGTGTCTCCTATCAATCACGACATGGTCAATTTGATTTTTTGTGAGGCCATCTGGCGATACCCAGGTTATTTTATGGATATCCTTGCGGTTAAAGCGGGTACTTCCTATGACCATGTTCTTGGCTGCTGCTAGATTGGTAAGTCTGGCGCCGTTGTCATTTGTCGTATCATGGAGACTATATTTACCGATATACTCTTGGTAATACAGCTCTTTTCCTAGTTTTGAGTTCATATCTCCAATTATCAGTTTGATATCGTTTGCCGCGCAGTTGTCATATGCGCTGTCCAGTTCTTCATAGAAACGGTCTTTTTCATCTTCGTCCTTGTCTTCAGTTGGAGCGTGCACGTTTATCAGGCTTATATTGAAGAATTTCCCTTTTATACGTAGGACGCACATTCGCTCACTCACAGCCCTAAACCCAATGACCAGGTGCTTCACTTTACGTGATACAATAAAGGCAGTACCGAATTCATGTCTGCATGCATTACAGCTGTAATATACGTCATGCTCTCTCCTTTGCATGACACCTGTTCCTGTCCATCGCATTTCTTGTATTGCCGCAATGTCAATTTTATATTGTTGTAGTTGTTCCTGTAGTAGTCTTAGTCCTCCAGTTCTATACAGTGTTCTGACATTCCATCTACACATATTTAAATCGTTGTCCTTATTTCGGTGCCTAAGTCGTCGTCGTAATTCCAGTCCGGCGTTTTCAATATGAGACTCCGTAACTGATGTGTTTTTTACGGGGAAAGGATTTTCACTCCCATGGGGTAGTTGGCCCCACGCCCAACCCCCTTTTCGGAGGGCCATTTCTCCCTCTCTCGTTTGATCCTGACCCTGCCTTCCACCTGGGTTGGTTACCAGATCTCCAGCAGGGTTGCTCAGGTTGACAGGGTTCACCACGTGAAGGTGAGAGTAGGGATTGGGTAGGAGAGGCTATGCTGCATTATCAGGACCCGATGCCGTGTATTGCGCTTCACTACCCCATTTTGAACCCCCATTGCTACGGGTTGCTTTGTTATAAAAAATAAAAATTACGAGTTGCCATTGGTTCATTTTATGTCACTTTTACTCCCGGAGTAAAAGTGGGCACTTTTACTCCCGGAGTAAAAGTGGGCACTTTTACTCCCGGAGTAAAAGTGAATGTTTAACTGTGTGTATCCAAGGACACAAAGTCGTGTTTTTATGACGTTTGAAGAAAAACAAATATATTAGACTCAAATTAGTGAAATTTGATAACTTTGTAAACAAGCAATATGACAACATACTTGGGCGTGTCACGCGAGTCGATTGTCAGCCGCAGAAGGAGTTGATCGCGGGCGATTTAAAATATGATTGGATTAGCGAAATATTGATTTTTGGATTTGTATTTGTGATTGGCCGAAATCATAATTCACTGCAGTGAATTATGAATCCATAATTCACTGCAGTGAATTATATGTACTATTTTTCACAAAAAAAATGCTAATAATTGCAATGTAATTAAATAGGTGTAGAAAAACATTTATTATGATTACCATGACACAGTGAATAATGATTATTCACTGCTGGTAGTGAATTATGAATAGCATTATCCTTGACCAAACCCATGAATAATTGACAGATTATTGAGTAGTCGTGGACAAAACACATTTATCGTCGACCAGCAACATAATGCTATCATTATTATAGAGAAAAACGTGCATAATATTATACTTTATGGCACTGTGCCATAAAGCATAATATTATACTTTATGGCACTGTGCCATAAAGTTGTTATAACAACGGAATAAACAAACGTTACTTAACAACCACATCAGTCGTCATAATAACAAATACTATTTTGTGACAAATACGTCATAATTTTATATAACCTGAATAATTATTATTTTAGCAAAAAAAAACTAAATTAAATTTCTTATACATAAATAATTGTAATGCTAGTCGACGATAAAATAGTATATGAAATTCATTTATAATGCAGTATTATGGCATTCATGAAATTATCGCATTCATTGCGTTCATGCTCTAATTTCATTCATACCATAATACTGTACATTATAAACTAATTTCATAATGTACTATTATTACAATTAACCTACAAGTATCAAACTCTGTGCGCACAATTGTCCAAAGAAAACAGAAAGAAAGTATCTAAATAGAAAAGAACTAGGTCAAGACAGAATGAAACAACAGAGGACAACAAGGAGACCGCATAAAAGCTCATAGAAAATAAAAAAATAATAAAAAAGCGGAATATGAAATAACAAAAGACATTGCTAAACTACGATGGATGAAAAATTGGGACCTGGAATGTTAGAGCATTGTGCGGCAAAGAAGATGAGATAGCAGAAGAATTAGAAAAGTCGAACCTAAAACAAATAGCCTAATTATAGAAAATGTCACGCTGTCAATTTATGGGGAGTTGCGGAGTCGGCAAGAGCACAAGCGGGGGCGGCAAGCGTAATCAGGAATTAAATGATAGAGAATGTGAATTTCGTTCTGAAAGAATTTAAAAAATAACCTTAGAGATACAGGAATCTACAATAATCGCGGTAGTAATAGCTTACGGACCTAATGAAAATGAGTTAACTGCTGAAAAGTGTAACTACTCGTCAAAACAGTCGAAACATATAACGGATTTTTACTGGTGCTGGAAGGCTTGAATTCAAGAGTCCGCAATGAACATACCAAATGGAAAGGGGTAATTGGACCACATGGAGAAAGAACGGAATAATGGCAAGAAACTACTAGAATTCTGTTCAGATAGCAATCTTATTATTACAAGTACCTTTTACCAATACAAACAAATACATAAGATAACAAGAAAATTAATAAGTGAAGAGGAAAGATCAATAGTAGACTATATACTAACACATAACAAAGACAAGAATAACATCAAGGGTGGTTTTATTCAAACGTGGAAACGAAATTAGACGTGACCACTTCCTCTTAGAAGTCACAGTTAGTATAACAAGAAATACAACAAGAAAAAAAACACAGCATGGTGGAATGACGAAGTTAATAAAGAGGTCAAAGAAAAGAAGAAGCTATGGAAAGATTACTTGAGAAAACGTCTTATGAAGCCTATAAAATCCAAAGAACAATAGTAAAGGAAACTGTTATAGAAGCCAAAAAGAAAACATGGGGGAGTTTGGGAGAGGGCTAGAGACGTGTAGTCGAAACAACCAAAAACTGTTTTGAGAACAAAAAACAAATACGACTAAAACAAGTGGAAACCAAGCAAGGAAATGTAATAGAAGAAGAAAATGAAATACTAGCAGGTGCAAAGAATACTTCCAGGAACTACTAACGCAGGATAATATTCAACAAACCACGAATCACATCGACAACCAAACTATGGGACAAGCAAATACCAGAACAATAAAGGCTGCTGAAAATCAATTAAAATTAGGGGAAGTAATGGAAATTGTGTCAAAAATCAAACATGCAAAAGTAGCTGGATGCGATGAAGTGTCACCAGAAATGATTAAATTTATGGGTATGTGGAAGAGCTACACAAGATATACAACCTAACTTGAAGCCCAAGAGAATGCCAAACGAATGGAGCACTGCAATAATTCTATATGTACACAAAAAAGGGGACACGACGGCTCAAATTACTGTGTGTAGCAGCAAAAGTCTACGAAAGCATCTTGGATAAGAAAATACGATTAGCCGTAGTAGGACAAATTTACGATGTGCAAAGTGATTTCCATACTGGATATAATGTACAAGATCATATCTTCACTCTATAGTAGTCGGTAGAAAAAATACTAAGTAAATACAGAAATCTATGCTTTATAGATCTGCCTTTTGACGCTATTAAAAGAAATACCATATGAAAAACTCTAACAAAGAAAACCGTTGAAATGGACTTAGTATAAACTATAAAAAGCACCTATGACAAAACCAAAAACAGATCGAGAACTGGAAATTTGCTATCAGATACGTTTATTACAATAGCCCTCTTTTGTTCTTCATATGTGTTATGGATGAAATCATAAAGGAGTGTATACAAAGGATGAAAACTTTCACAGTAAAATACATAAATCTTGTGTGTGCATTTGCCGATGATTTGGTACTTTGTGCTGATACGGAAAAACAGTATGCAAGGAAGCTAACGAACTATTACTTATAACTCAACACCGAAAAACTAAAGTGGTTGTAATACCAAATGAAAATATAAAAATAGGTGTGAAACTTGGAAGCGAAGCCACCGAACAAGTAAATCAGTTTAAATATTTAGGTAGTACCATAAACATGACGGGAGGTACTTCAAAAGAAGAATTGAATACCACGACAAGCGGTGCTAACAGAGTTTTTCAAGTTTTTCACAAAAACTTTCTAAACAAAAAAGAAGTGTTAACCCAACAAAATTAACTGCATATAAAATTATCTACCAATCAACTTTTTTTATGAAGCCGAAAGGTGAGTTTTGACAAACCCTGCAACTACAAACTGCAGAAATTAAGTTTGTAAGAAGGACTAAATGGCACAAAAAATCAGACAGAGTAAGAAATAAAGGCATTAGAAAAGAGCTAAAAGTAAGAGCGTTAAATAATAAAATGGAAACATAAAAGGTAAGATGGTATGGAGTCCCCCAGAAGAACCTGGATTGATAACGTCTTAGAAATTCTGGGAGAACGGAGACCAACTTGGAACGAGGCAGCACAGATGGCTGTGGATAGGAAAAACTGGAGAACATGGATTAACAACAAATGACAATAAAACGAAAGTAACTGCCTCGACACCTACATGTAAAGGAGGATCGGACTATGTATGCATGTATGTAAAAGGCAATAGAACCAACGGCAGAGGTAAAAATACTGATGGAAACTAAATTAAATGCATGGGGAACAAAGACATAAACTACAACAAAGGGAATCAAATGAGAAAATAACAAGAAAAGATTTGGAAATATTGCTAATTTTTCTTGATTTATAGTGAAATGAATAAACAACGTAGTAACAATTACATGGAGAATTCAAGAAAGGGCAACAGGTAACGTGATAACATTAATACACACGCAAGGAGCGACTAATTACGTTGTCAAATACAATTTATAACAAAATATTAATCCTTTTACTTCAAAGGAGGTAGTTAAATAAACTGAAACAATATTAATTAAACAACTACCATTATCAAGTTCGGGAAGGACCGGAACAGATAACAAAGCTAATTAAGCAAAATGCTAAGAAGTTGACATACCTAAAATACAATTTGATTTTTTAAAAACTCAATTGCAGCAGGCCGTATTCTGTCTTAATAACCTTAGAACTGTCTGTATTAAGTTAGAATACGGCCTGCTGCAATTGAGTTTTTAAAAAATCACATTGTACTTATACACCATACTTATACCATTCATTCGTTTCCAGCAAGATTTTGATGAAATTAAGGAGGAATACAAGAAAACTTTCAGATTGATACTGATGTCATCCAAGGTTATAAATTTCTACTACTTTATTTAACATTGGTAATCATCAAAGAAAAAAATTAAGGAACCGTAACTAAAAACTAAACAAAGTCTGATAACCTAGTTAGAATGGAGATTATGTAGTTCTAATGTCGAAAATTAAGGTGTTCAAAAGCTTTAAGAATGTCAATGTGAATTTGATAAATGATTCTAAGTTAAAAAGTAGCAAACCCTGAAGTAACTACATATTTGAAGATCCTAGTAAATTTGATTTGATTTAGGACTGCATAACAGTAAAACAAGAATGCAGATAGGATACATTACATAAGTTTGCACTTGCAGCAGCAAGTGCTTAAGTAAACAAGATAAAGAGCAGTTATGTTTATTTAAAGGAACAATAAAAAATATAATTTGCTACTTTTCCAACACAAAGGCAGATATGCTTGGGTACAAGAAACGAGAAGCGAAAAATCAGTTATAGATTACAGTAAAAAGTATAAGACGTTCGAGTATATCGAGGAGCATTATTTTCTATTACACGTAAAATTATTGTTCCCAATAAGTAACAAATACCACAAACTGTTTTACAAAAAACGAGAATTTGTTAGAGATAGAAGGACCCAAGCATAATTTACATAGCCTGGACACTGAAATTACACAAACTCTATACATAACCTAACACAGTGCTACATAAATGTTATAGATGCTATACATCAAGCAGCTGAAGAAGCTTTGGGGAGAAAGACGAGAAAAAAGTGGCGTACTGGTGGAATGAAGATCTAGAAAGAAAAGTAGATCAAAAGAAGAACTTGAATCTAAAATGTTTACAGACAAAGCATCCGCAGAGGAAAGCAATCTTTAAAAAGGCACAGGCGCAAAGGTGAAAAAACGAAGGAAAAACAAAATTAGAAACGGGTTTCTGGTATGATGAACACGTACTTGGTCGGAAGAATACCGAAGCATGAAAAGTTTGCAAACATACATAGATAAGTAAATATTCTAGTATCCCTTCAGATACGTGGATAAATCACTATAAATCTTTACCTGATTCTCAGACCTGAATTTGCTGATACTACCTTAACCACTGAAATGATTAAACGGACAATAAAGCAACTAAAATTAAACAAAGCTAGCGGTTCGTCCAGCATCCCTGCCGTAGTACTTACATGTGGAACGGAAACCGTATATCAACATCTTGCCGTATTATTTAGCAGCTTTATAAACAGTTCGGAAGTACCACACGAATGGAAAGTTGAATAAATCAGATAATAATAAAAAAGGCAGCGAAGACGATTATAAAAATTACCGTGAAACATTTGTCACCAGTACAATGAGTAGACTTAACGAACGTATTACTAAAGATAAGTTGGTAGAGGAATACGTACAGATGGAAGAGGAACAACTGTAGGTTTTAGAGGTGATTATGAGATAGAAAAGAAGATATCGGTAGAACAAGAAGTGCACCTTCTGTTCGTTGATTTTAGTAAGGTTTACGACAGCATATCAATAATAAGGGTCCACCTATAACAAAAGAAGAGTTTAATAGAGCGCTAAAAGAACCAAAATCAGGTAAAGCCTATGGCGTAGATAAGATACCAGGTGAGTTGCTCCAGGCGCTGAAAGAAAAAGAAAGAGATTATATTTTCTCGCCAATCAAGGACATATATGACACAGGAACTGTACCTACAGATTTTAAAAAGAGCATAATGGTTATGATGCCAAAGAAAAACAAAGCAACTAACTGCGAAGAGTATAGAACCCTTAGTTTACTGACACATGTCTCAAAATTCCTAACTAGAATAATAAATAACAGAATTTATAATAAAATAGACGCCAATCTACAGGAAGGCCAGTTTGGGTTCAGAAAGAATAGAGAAACTCGTGAAGCGATATTTTGCATACGGAATTTAATTGTAAAGAGCTTAAAAGTAAACAAAAATGTATATATACCATTCGTAGACATCAAAAAGGCTTTCGACAACGTAAACTGGACTATTATGATGGATATTTTAAAAACCACACAAATCGACTATAGAGACAGAAGAATGATAAAAGATCTATATGAAAAACAAACGGCTATCTTCAATATTAATGAATGTCAAAGAGAAGCAAAAATTCGAAAAGGAATCAGACAGGGCTGTAATCTGTCTCCGGTATTATTTAATATCTACATAGAACATATGTACTATAATGAATGAATGTAAAGAGATCTGCACAGGTATAAAACTAGGAGGAGAAAGAATACAAACTATAAGATATGCAGACGATATAGCGGTTATTGCTCCAGATGAAAGGAACTTACAGCGAACACTAGAATACATGAACGAAGTACTAAGGAAGTATTCGATGGAGATTAACAAAAACAAAACGGAAGTAATGATATGCTCCAGAGCACCAGAAGCAGATGAAGTAAAAATAAAAATTCACGACGTCACTCTCAAACAAACAACATCTTATAAGTATCTCGGTAGTAATATCAATGAGGATGGAAGAAGTGCTGAAGAGATTAAAAACAGAATAAGACAAGCTGAGGTCGCGTTTAATAACAAAAAAGCACTACTGATATCCCAAAATATAAGTCTAACAACCAGGAAAAGACTAATTAAAACATGTATTTGGAGTACCGTATTATATGGGTCAGAAACATGGACGTTAGGAAAAAGGGAAGAACGCCTATTGGAAGCCTTCGAGATGTGGATATGGAGAAGAGTGATCAAGATAAAATGGACGGATAGAGTTACGAATAACCAAGTACTAGAACTAGTAGAGGAAAAGAGACTGTTGTTAGAAACTCTAAAACAAAGAAGACATAAATAGATGGGACACATGTACAGGAACAATCCATATATGGTACACAAGATAGAAGGTTTCGTGATAGGAGAAAAAGTCAGAGGAAGGCCACGTCTAGAATTCATGAAGCAAGTCATGAAACACGCAGATGCGAGAAATTACGCAGACTTAAAGGAAATGACTTGCGACCGTCAGAAATGGAAAGCTGCCAATCAATCCAGGGATTGAAGTTAAGAGAGAAAGACCAATAATAAGACTATGGCAAGTTTTGGAAAAAACCGTATCAGTGTAATATTTATAAATTCAATTAAAACTTTGTACGTATAAAGGATTAATGTCACAAATCAAGATTGGTAGTGAACTAACAACATCATTTAATATTTTAAAAGGACCAAAGCAGGGCTGTTGTATCTCTTCAAGCCTGCTCAAGATCTATATAAGGCAGGCCTTAAAAACATGGAAAGGTAAATGTGAAGCGATGATGGTTCCGGTGAAAAATGAAATTATCTCTCTTTAACGATCAGGTAGTAATACGAGGACGTATTGAAAAATTCTTAGCCTACTATAGAAGCAAACAAAATTGGAAAGTCAAAATATTTTATTATTCGACATATTCTCCTCTTAATTTAATACATTTATTACACCGAACCTGCAACGCCTCTAGACCTTTCAAAAAAAAAGTTTTATCTTGCTCTGCAAACCAAGCCTCCACAGCTTCTATAACCTCTTGGTTGGAAGAAAATTTACGATCTTTTAAACTTTTTTCAGTTGAGGAAAGAGATAATAGTCGGACGGAGCCAGATCTGGTGAATAAGGCGGGTGTTCCAGTAATTTGAACCCCAAATCACGAATTGTTTGCATGGTAACATGCGATTTGTGTGCAGAGGCATTGTCCTGCAAAAACAAAACACTTTTGGACAACTTTCCGCGTCTTTTCTCCTTAATTTTTTCTCGTAGAGTGGTCAGTAACGTCGAATAGTAATGAATAGTCATGAACTGCATCGATATTTTCGGGGACGGACACAGAAACTGGCCTACCCGATCGCTCTTCATCTTCAATGGAAAATTTACCTCTTTTGAAACTTGCAATCCAATTTTTTACGGTCGCATACGAAGGACATTGATCGCCAAGGGTATTAAGCATATCTTCGTAAATCTGCTTACCTCTTAACCCCTTCAAATACAGGTATTTGATGATGGCTCGATACTCCAATTTTTCGATTTTCACATTTTCGGTCGACATCCTTTTTTTAAAATTTTATTGCGCAAAACTGGTTTGACGTTTTGACGTGAAACTTTACACTGGCACTTCTAATAAGTTACTGTTCGTTGCTATGGTATCGCAATATTTTGTTTATCCATGAAAGCGGTCTAGGCTAACTAGATATCAATACATCCTCGTATCACCAAACTATGACGGCCTAGAATGCATGACTCAAAAACTTATTGGAGAGTACACAAAACAGGGACTAGAAGTAAACGTCAAACTTGTACAAAACAAAGCATATGAAGAGAAGAGATTTAGTACTAGAGGGAGGCGCAACAATACAATAATGCGAGGAGTACAAATGATGGAAGGTGTGAAAACAACCACAGAAATGCTCAATTCTTCTTCTTACAGTGGCTACCCTTTATAGGACGTTGCCGATCCTCTCTCCATATGCCTGTGGTATGCGTGTCAAGTAGCCTACAGACATAGGGGACCTACAGTTTAACGTGGGCTCCGAACCACGGAAGTGCTTGCACTTCTACTCCAGATGGGACTTTACTAGGCAGAATACACCTAGGGTGGTTTACCATTGCCTTCCAAGGGGAGCGGTCGGGTATTTTTGATGTATATGTGACCCTGGGAATAGAACCCGGGCGATCTCAGTGGTCAGAGATACGCTGAACCAACTGAGCCACGACCGCTCAATGATGCCAAGTTATTTCAGTGATAAATGCTGTACCGTGGGATAACACTATAAGACGAAAACGTGAAACAACGGAGGTGCATTTCTGGCGAAGACGTGCATGGGATATCACGATTAAAACACATAATAATTGAAGAGATATAATGAAGGTACCATATACTACAGTTGACGATATAAGAACACAACATCTGGTTTGGTTCGGCCACGTACCTCGTATGGGCGAAGTAAAAAAAAATGATGAACTGCAATTCACCAGGAATAAGAAGAAGAGGACGACCTAGTCGTAGCTGGAGAGAAGTTGTGGACGGACGAAGTGCTGAAAGAAAGACAATTAGAAGAAGAATTGTGGCAGGACCGGGATCAGTGGAGAAAGAGGATCGAAAGACTTTGACAGACGTTATAAACCACTGAAGAAAAATTTAGGGAACGGCACATGGACTTACAATGAACTGTAAGCTGTTGCATGAGATAAAAGATAAAAGATATAGCACCACACATAAGATCATTGTGATTTGGATGGTCACGTATTAAAAAGCAATTAAGGTGCTTACTTATAAGCATAAAACTAATCACATAATGCAGCTTGGTAAAAGAAGATTTAAAGGAAGACTGAAAATATGATGATGGAAGATTTAAAGTACGAAATAGTGGAACAATATAGTAAATAAGGCAAATTCTCATAGTAAGTAGATGAAGGAAAAAACACTATGGAGAAGAATCCACCTCAAAGCACAAATTGAAAAATCTTTTGAAAGAAGCGGTTAAATTCGCTAACCACTCGTTAGTAATTAAGTCACCAGGTAAAGGAGGCTTTACGGGCTGTGATAAATACCAATTTTATTTTTAGTATTGATCTGCTTTCGATTATTTTCGTGGATATTTCATCGTATGGTTTATTATACCGTTGTGATGTCATTTTTTACGTTTGATTGATATAAATTGTTATATTTATCCATTTCATTTCGAATGATGTGGGAAGTAGGTACTCGGTTATTACCATTTTATTTAGCTGTTTTAATCATTCTAGCTAGCAACTTATTCTATAACATCATGTCATCTGGAAGGGAATAAAGAAACAATCGGACAGACAACACACAGAGAAAAGTTGCACGAGAATAGACTACGTACCATAAATTTTAACAAAAACATTTTTAGCAACAATATTTTTTCCTGTTGTGAAATGAAAATGAGTACGTTTCTAGATAGGAATATTTAAACTAGATTTGATTTGATAAAATCGATATGAAAGTGTTTGTGGTAATAATGTTTTTCTGACCGATTTACTTAGAAATAATGTTGGTAATTGTGATAATACTATAATAATAATAGATTTAAACAACAGGATAGCAAGTTCTGCGAATGAGTAAAACAGGAAATAAAATATTAATTATAAAATAATACAAGACGTTAACTTTTCTATGCTTTAATTTTAATCAAACAAAATTCTGGTTAAAATTGTTCATATATGGAATTTTGAAAAATGAAAAACAAGTCTAAAGGGCAACATAAAACACGAAAAATCAGCGTGTCTTTTTAAATTTAAATCTATGTAATTATTGCAAAACGTATTATAAGTTTCTTCAGGTATAATGGAACAAATTTCGCATTAATGGAATTCTACGAATCGGCCTATTATCCGTACTTATGATTCATAAATTTGAAGGATATTTATTGCTTTTATCGGGATATTAGTCTATGCATGTTTATACAGCCGAAGCTTTTATCATAGGCGCCTGCAGATATGTTTTAAACGGCCGGCGGTCAACTAAATATCGCCGAGCTAACATTAACAACACAGCCTGGCGTTTTACTTTGTAATATTCAACATACATTTTCATAAACCTCAAAATAATAATAATTTTCTTGGATTACCTAAAAACTAGGTTAGCCAGTTTACTTCATTCGGTTTTATGTATTCTTAAAATATGGAAAAGGTAAAAACGAAGTACGTATTTAATTGAACTCTGATATCTCTACCGAAATTATTAATAAAAATGTTAAAAACCTAAAGTATAACACTAGCCCAGATGTTTAACTTTCAAGTAGACAAAAATTTTTTAGTGAAGTGTCAGATGTTGATAATAAAATTTTTGATTTAATCAAGATTAAGTACCAGCGTTATTCGTATGACGTATCAACGTTCTTGTTATAAGTAGGTGGCGAAATAATGAGTCGTTATGATTATTACGTGTAGCTTGTTTGTCACACAAATTTCAAGTTAAAGAATGCTCTTAATTTAAAAAGATGAAATCACCAACTGGGGACTAAAGAGAATTTCTTAAATTTTCATTTAGCAGAAACGACTATAAAATAGTGTAAAACGAACTTGAGTTGTATAAAATTTAGCATTTTCTGAATAACAATAATCCCTCTACAGTTTGCTTAGAAATTATGATTATTAATAGAGGTTGTTTCTATACTGATTTAGTAAGAGAAGAGGTAACGTTCTGAGCAGTAAGCACACGTTCTTCAAGTAATCTTTAATTTTCAACGATTCAATTAAAACTAATTGTGAGAATTTTGACTTGTGAAAAATCTCTTAGCTTTTCTGTTTATTAGAAACACCCTATAGGAGAACTTATCTTCGTCAATGTTGTTTTCAAAAGTGAATTGGAAAGAAATGATATAATTTTATTAATAAAAGTATAAGTATAGGTAATAGAAAGAAAATTTTACTTAAACATTTTACAATAAGAAGAAGTTAAAAACGCTGTTGGCTTAATTCTTCCAAATTCTAAAGATACATTCAAAGCGGGATATAAAAAGTTACTCCAAATTTAAACAATTTAGGCAAAGTTTTGAGCAGTTCATTTTTAAAAAGTTACATTTTTAGTGGCCTCACTAGCTGAATACTTTTATGTATAGTATTTCCCTATACACTACTGAAAATAAACCAAATTGATTAATTTAAAGATAAGAGATAAAAAGCTCTTCTGATAAAATAGAAAAGTTAAATACATTCTTTCCAAGTATTTTCGAAGGTATTAAAATTATTGTTCAAATTAAGTATTTAAATAACATAATAATTTTAAAATGCGAGATAAGAAGTTTTATTGAAAGATAAAAAAAGGTTCAGACTTTTGTAATTTAAAATATAATTTTATAATTACAACAAAGAAGCATAATGTTATCATAAATACGCTTTTCTATTATTACTATTGATTAACGGCAAGCTAAATATCGCAAATAATCATTGATCGTCTGAATATTTGATTGATATTGATACAAACAATGTGAAGCTAGAGAGTTGTAAATCTGTTATTTATACTGTAAAGTGTTAACTTGATTTTATAGATATGTCCAAATGTGTTTTTTTTTAAATTATAAATTATTTGTGTAGTGCCTATGTTTATTCTGATTTTATTGTCCGCTGTCCGAAAGAGTCGTGTGGTGGCCAAGGAGAATTATTTTCGCAGATTCTTCTGCCAAGAAATCCTTCTCCTCCATGGATCTTTTCTTTCGTGCAATTTTCCTTGTAAAATTAGGTGCAATAGACTATCTAGTTGTTCGTTGCGCATTATGTGGTCTAAATATTTCAGCTTGCGTAGGACTTCACACTCTTTATTATTATTCATTCGACGTAATCCCCACTATTAGTGACACGGTCCACCCATGAGATTCTTAATATTCGTCTGTAGCACTTCATCTCAAAAGTTTTTTTAGTGGACTATCCAACCTATAACAAAATAAAACGTAGGAAATCATTTAAAATTATAAAGAGTTATAGGTTTTACATAACATTTAAACAGTTTAATAATGGCAACAGCCGCTTTTATCAGAGATAAAACACGGCGAATGCTTTAAATTTTGAATGTACTTCAAGCTTGGAAAAAAACGAAGTGTATTTGCACGTTTTTATACTTAAAAGATAATTCAGACGTATACACGTCATACAGAAGATCGATATTAATGTTGTCTAAACATCTAAGCCTAGCTTATGTCCTTATATCTAATATCTAGACAAGATTGCAGTTTAAACGATTTTTTTTGTACTATATGAAGTGGCTGATCTTTTTTTGTCATTTTTTAAGCTTCTGATATATATGAGCGACTTTTACACTGTGAAAGTATTTATGCTATATTACAGGAAATTAAAACTGAAGTGACATTGAAATCTTGTTTAGAAGTTTTAGGAACCATTTTGATTTTATAGTTTTTACGGATTTCAAGCTCCTGCATTCTTGTAAACATCCTGAAGCAGCCGATGCTTTTCACTGGTTGATAATTGTAGTTTAAATGAAAAGTAGAGGACATACATAGTAGTCTATATGTAATGCTGGAAGTTAATTCTTATCCATATTTTGACTTTTCCATTTTTTGTTTTTGTTTAACAGAATGCCAGATTTACAACTAGCCCTAGGACTATTAAGCAAACGTGATATTATGTAATGTATAACATGGGAGGGAGATACTGCCCAATGGTAATCCCGTGAATTTACTAGCAAGGTCTATGTTTTCTGCCTTTTTAGACATTGGGTGATATTTACATCTTTTAAGAGGTTTGTCACTAACATACTAGGATGATTCTGTACTCTGTTCGCGTAGTTAGTTGCATGCTTATTGATTAGGTCTCTCATCCATGAAACTTTAAGGTCGTCGTGCATTGTTCTATTACTAACATACCATTCCGCATTTGCTGTACTACGAAGAGTTTTGCTTCGAAATCTTTGGATAATTTCAATATTTGACAATTTTGCGCAGCCCCAGAATTGAATTCCGTAAGCCCACACAGGTATTATCACTGCTTTATACACTAACACTTCATTGTTTGGCGATAATTTAGATTTTGTTCCGAGGAGCGAGTATAATTTCTTAATTTTGATGTCTAATTCTTACCTTTTTTTATAAGATGTAGGTACCTTCCACGTTACTTTGTAGCCATTTTTGAATGTTACTAAGAAATCTTTGTAAATTTTCGGCAGCTAGCATAGGGTTTGTGTGAGTGGCTAATAGTGCAGTATCATCTGCGAAGGTGACTGTAACTATATTATTATCGTCGCATGGTAGGTCAGCTGTAAATATTTTATACAAGGCAGGTTCCACTTTCCTGGGGAACGCCAGCGTTGATTGAGTATAGACTAGATTGACTATCGCCAATTTGACCTGATAATACATCTCGCTTAGGTAAGATGAGTAAATCATATTGATAAGGTAACGTCTGCTTGATTTTGAATAGTAGGCCAAGGTTACAGACGCGGTCCTGGTTCCTGGCTTATATCTATAAAAACTGCAACACAATATCTCTGCGCTTTAAGATATTTTTCTTTCACATCCACCACTCTATGTATTTGTTCTAATGTGGAATATTTACGTCTGAACCAGAATTGATGTTGTGAGATTCCTTCGTGCTTATATATTATTGACGTTAGTCTTTTCAATATTAGTCTCTCCAGCGGTTTTGATAATATTGGTGGAAGCGTTGTGGATCTGTAGGAGCTGACTTCATGAGAGAGTTTACCAGGTTTTTGTATTAAAATTATTTGCCAAAATTTCGACTGCAATGGAAAATATTGTAATCTTGAATATTTGCGCAATTTCATTATTGCCTTTCTAGGTAATTCCTTTAGCGGTTTGGCATGAAGAAGAAAGTGAAATTTTGGAATATCTGTGTTGCAGTTAAGTTTGCTCATAAAACACTTCGCCCCTGAAGAAATAAAATGAGCAATTAAAAGTCTTATTGATAAAAAAAAGCTCCTAGTTACGGCCTTATTACTGCCAAACCGCTAAAATACTTTTCAAATAGTTTTAGATTTTTGTATATGGGTATTTTATTCTCAAATTTGCATAATCTCTTCTTATCACATACATAAAAAAATTAACCAGCAATGAGTTTAATCTAACATCCAACAATCGTATACCAAGTAAGTTTAATAATTAATAATTATACGAGGGCTGTTCTGTATATTGTTAGTAGCAGGCCATGGATGCGAAGAAAAACAAAAACATTTGCATCAATCGAAAGCTTATTCTTTTGACAGTTTCCAGTTGCAATTTTGCAAGGTTGAAGTTAAAGCATATAGAGATCCTAAATTTTGATTGTTATAATTCGTTTGATTATTACTAAGCATTATGGAAGTGCCGCGGGCTATGATTTTCTACGATTATAAACGAGGCTTAACATACGACCAAAGTCACCAAAATTTAATGGCAGCTTTTGGCGACAATAGTCCATCATTATCTACAATTAGTTACTGGTTCCGTGAATTTAAACGTGGAAGCAGTACGTTAGAAGATGAACCAAGACCTGAACGACCTGCAGTAGTTAACCGACGAACAAAAACAAGCACGGGTAGACTGGTGCAGGTTTATGTTAGAAAAGTTCGATGGAGGATCTTCAAAGCAGGTATTTAGTATCGTTACGGGGGATGAATCGTGGATATATAATTATGATCCCGAGACAAAACAACAATCAACTATTTGGGTGTTTGAAAAGGAGGAAATGCCAACAAAAGTTATTCGCGGTAAAAGTGCAAACAAAAAAATGATTGCCGTTTTCTTCAGATGCAGTGGTCCAGTTGCAGTAATTCCTCTTGAAGATCGTAAAACTGTAACTGCTGATTGGTATACAGAAGTTTGCCTTCCTCAAGTCTTCGAGAAATTGTGTAGTGATAACCCAAGATCTGGTTTGCGTGGAATTTTGTTACACCACGATAACGCAACTCCGCATACGGCCGCAAAAACTTTAAATTTTTTACACGAATCCGGAGTCCAACTGGTCACTCATCCACCATACAGACCAGATCTTGCCCCTAACGATTTCTTTTTGCTGCCGCTGATTAAAAAACTCATGCGTTGTAAGAGATTTCCTGACGCCAATGCGACTGTTGCTGAATTTCAGCGAATTCTTGACGACCTTCCAAAAAAAGAGTTTTCAGCGTGTTTCGAGAAGTGGTTTCAAAGAATGAAGAAGTGTATTATATCTAAGGGGGAATACTTTGAAAAACAATAAAATTATTTTCTTTACAAATTCCGTAGTTTTCTTCTAACTAACAATTTACAGAACAGCCCTCGTATTTTAGTAAGAGATTATTAACATCTGTACACTAAGAATAATAATGGAACAAACGATAGAAAAGGGACAAGACATATGTGTTAACTTTGTCGACTTTGAAAAAGCGTTCGACTCAGTAGTCAAGAGAGAAAATGTGAAAAATACTAGAGTACTGTGGTCTACCTGACAAATACATAAGAACAATGAAACGAATGTTCGACAACGTCTCCGCAAGAGCCGAGCATTCAGGAAACTATCGGAGAAAATGTACAAGTATATGTATAGAATCGGCACATCGGCAGTCCGTCAAATTTGCATTCTCCAACACTTTTCCTTATTATCGTCGACTGAGTCATGAGTAGATCTGCGCGATATGAAAAAAAAAATATCGAAAATATCGATATGGAAAAAGTATCGATATTATCGATATATCGAATAAATCGATTGAATTGACTTAGCAAATAATTCGATATATCGATATAAAGTATGTAATATATCTATATATCAAATATATTGATACATAGAATATATCGATTAAATGTTCTCCTTTATTCACCTTTCGGTGTTACAATTATGTGGCCAAATATTAAATAATTGAATGAGGAAACACAAATAAAAATATGCAATTAGAATTAAGCAAGCATCTTGTTATCGCAAAACTCGTGAGGTATCTGCTTATTTTATCCGCGAAATATTTTTGTCCAACAATATGTGTCAGTTTATTCACACTAAAATCAATAACATCAATAAAAACGTGCTTTAACACTAAATTCTTACATCTGTAACTCAATACGTAGAAACTTTGATGCGTTTGCTAACAAAATATGAATTCTATGATGTCATTCCATAAAACTGCAAATAAAAACAATATCGATATTTTAAAGTATCGATATGTCGATGATAATTAATTCGATATATCGATATTTTTAGAATTCCATATCGATATTAAATATATCGATATAAATATCGATATACCGAATAAAATTCCCAGCCCTAGTCATGAGAAATACAGAAGACAACAAATCCGGAATAAATTGGGGCATATTCAGCAAACTGGAAGACTTGGAGTTTGCAGATGATACGCTTGCTCACACCGAACAAAAAGCTAATGCAAGGAAAGTTGAACAAGTTAAAAATAAATGTGAACAAAATAAAATTCTTTTAAATACAAGTAAATAAGAACCAACGATAACACTCAGGAACTTAGACATAGAAAAAATCGACGAATTCTGCTATTTAGGTAGTGTGATAGATACTAACGGCGGCACACAAAAAGATATAACCAGAAGAATAGCCTTAACACAAACGGCATTTAATATGCCAAAGAAAACATGGAGATCAAAAAACATTCTGATAAAAACAAAACTCCGCTTGTTCAATAGAAACATTAAACGTGTGGGTTAAAAACATGGATTGCAAGCAAACAAAATATTAAAAATATTCAAATCGTTGTTAATGAATGCCTTACATACATACGCCGAATATTTTGGCCCGAAAAAGTATCAATCGTGCTGAAAGACCTACAACTTCAATATCTAACATGGAGCGAAGCTAAATACATAGTACAGGACAAAGAAAAATGCAAGAAATTAGTTAAGAAGATAGCATTAGAAACGGACTCAACCCACGATGCGCAGGACGAGCAACTCTACCATCTATGTTACTTTTGAAACGCCCGCTCGAGTGTCCTTTGCTTCTTAAGAAGCTTCAGGAGCAAGAAGAAGAAAAGATTTTTAACAAGATTCTTTCGGCGTTTTGTAATAAAAATAATTTACTTTTTGTACAACCGTCAAAAAACCCAACATTTATGCATTACTATCGATACGCGAAGTTTGTATTTTTTTCACCGTGAAAAAAATTTTTTTTCACTGTGAAAAAAAAGGTATCCATAGCAACGTTGCGTAAAATTAGTACCTGTCATTTTGACATTACCTGCACAAGATTTTAATTTAGTATTATACCGGTTGTCAATGAAACCTGGGGCACCCCAATAATTATTTTATTTTTTAAGATATCAATATGAAATTTGGTATATGTAATATATTCTTTAAATGGCATTTGTTGACATAGGAAACAAGTTTCTGTCGCTTCCGGTTTCGCCGAAATTGATATCAACTTTGTTATTTTGAATGGAACACCCTCTATATTTATACATTTTTGGAATCTCCATTCAATTTTATGTATGGTAGTATCAAGTTCGAAACATTTTGATGACAAAGTAAATTTTTGCAGAAATTGATCTAGAGTGATGACTTACCCAAAATGAAAGTCAAGATGCCCCAACACTCGAGACAAATTGTTTTAGAACTTTAACTATTTTAGTTGCTGTACTAGAATGACCTAAAGTTGGCAAAAATACTTTTTCGAGAATAACTCTATTTTTTCAAATGGCACTAGGGTGGGACACTAGGATATTAAAAACGAGCGTTTTTTAAGGATTTTATTGATACCAATAACCTGGATTAATATGAAAATTTAATTCGGAACAACACTCTCCGTTAAAAACAAACGTATTTTGGACATTTAAATCTAGACACTGGGTTTCAAACCAAGTGAAACAAATGAAATGCACAAAAACAGTGACAGACTTGTTACAGTTGAAGTGCTAAAATAATTTGTTTTGAGTGTCGTAGCACCCTGACTTTCATTTTACTTGGTAATATCTATTTAATTTGCAATGATATGGAAAATAATTTGTATTTTTGGCCAGTTAATTATTTAAAGTTCTTTAAATAAATACGATAGACAAATATCCACTATGAAAAGAAAATAATGTAAGATAATATAAGAATTTTCACGGTTAGCAACACAGTTTATAATAATGATAAGTTAATTTAGAGGTATGCTGCACTTTGAACGTACTAAGCATGCAATTAGCACACAATTAAATCAAACAAACGGATGCTTCTCACTTGCAACAATCGTTTCAATGACCCTTACATTTTCAGATGAATAGAAGGTTAATAAAAAGAACCTTCGATATAATTTACAAATCAACTGATAAATTTACCTTTTTAACGATCGTCTGACAATTCTCCAGGTTATACGCAAACAGGAGTGTATCATTTGCATATACTTGACCCAGTTTAGGTTGCTAGGAAAACTGTATGGTAGACGCATTTAATGGTGGGATTGAATTATTCGGATAAAGATTATTGATTTGAAACTGGGTTTAATTGGTGATTATTGCTATTTTTCCACTTCATATGTTATATTGATTTTTAGATAATTGTTACGGTTTTCCGCATAATACATTGTAGTAAACAATCGTTACAAATTGGGATTATTTTTATTAGAAAGTTGAGTTTAAGCTTGTTGATTATTCAAGTGAAACTAATACATATTTTCTTTTCAGTGCATGACAAAGAAGTAGTCCTAAGAGGTTGCCAGTTGGCCCCAAGAAACAACTTAGATGTATGTCAGAAACTTTTGACCGAAGGAAAAGATATCGTAACGCACTGCAGTTTTTGTAACGAAAACGGATGTAATTCAGCTCCTTTCAAAACGGTGTCAGTATCATTAGTCGCCGTTGTTATTTCCGTTTTGGCGGCTTTTTAAATGTTTATCGCTCTTATTTTCGATGTAGATATCTATGAATGTTTTTCAAAACGTGCACAACTTTAAATATTTAAATTATAAAAACAAAGTAAAGCATCTAGGTATGATTTTAACAAATAACTGTTGTTACTCCGATGGAAATAAAAACTTGGGTGGTTTTTCCTAATATTAAGAAAAAAAAAACGTATTAATAGTGTTACACATAAGTGCTTTTTGTAAGGTGCCATAAGCGCTTAATGAATTTTATATGTTTTTTGTAGAGAGAAACTTGCAAAAGCAGTGGCGTGGTTTGTTGCGGGCCAATGTAGCATTTTTCGTTTATTTTAACTATTAACCGGCTACGCCACTGAACTTCGCTGTGCTTTAAAATATGTACCTAACATTTTTGTCTATGATATTAACGCGAATAGTTTTAATTAGAATGGCAAAACACATGAATTTATTATTTTTATAGAAGTAGTTATATATGCATAACGAAACTATTAACCAAGATTGCCTAAATTGCCACACAGGACCATCAAGGACTACTTGAGAGTTTATACTAAACGCTTAAAGCAGATTTTCTGATGGTTCTGTGTTGAACCAAACTTTCCTGTATTTATCGTATAATGTACCTAACGTATACATTCTTTAAAATAAAGTAGGTATTGTAAATCTGTTTTATTATTTTTGTACCTTTAATCGACTTTAAAAAGGTTGTTTATAACTTAATAGATACACATTTCTGATTAGATACCACAAGCACAAGAAAATTTCTTGCTGTTTATTACAAAATCAATAATGATAACGGTAAATTAAACGCGTATGATACAATAAAATTGTATGTCATTAAAAGCAGTAAAATAGCTCTGAATTGCACTAAAGTATCATAAATACTTCGTTAAGTGGAATATAAACCGCTTTATCATCTACACAGCTTACATTTTGTCATAATTAAAATTATACAACTTAATTTCAAAAACAAATAAATCATATTTAGAAACGTTCCGTGGCTGAAAATCTTTATTTGAACTAAGGCAGAATACGGACGTTTGGTTGCTGTTACTTTCTGAAACGGCCTTTTGAAGCTAGAAAAATAAAGTTACATATGTTTTTCCATTTTGGGAACTGCTAATTTGTTGTAGTTTCCTTTCAATAGGGTTTGGTATGTTAGTTGAATAATAATTTAAATGTTAATTTGGAAGGATTTTCAGCATAGCTCAGTTAAACCTAAAGTACATATAACCTAAATATTACATACCACAGCATCCTCTTCTTCGAGTGCTGTATCTTCATTACACTTTAGCGATTGTTCTGGCCCAAGTTAATTTATTGACAGCTGCTCTGAACAATTGTATGGATATTTTTTCCGTCCATTATAGATTATGTAACCGAGAGATTCTGCGCCTTCCAGGTCCTCTATTTCGTCAGATTTTGCCTTGTAAGATCAACTGCAGGAGATGGTACTTATCATTCCTCGTCACGTTACAAAATTATGATAGTTTGACTTCTTTTATTGTTTCCATTAGTTCTAGTCTTTTGTTCATGCGTTCTAGTATGGTATCGTTCGTAACATGGTGTACCCACGAAACGCGAAGCATTCGCTGATAACACCACATCTCGAAGGCGTTGCTTCTGAAAGGGTCCAAGACTCTACCCCATATAACAGAACCGTAAACAAGTAGCATCTTAACACTCGCATTCTGATTTTAATATTGAGGCTCACGTTGCATAATATTTTCTTAAAGCAGATAAAAGCTGTTCTTGCTTTCTCTATTCGTATAAATCCTTTCGAATGGTCCCAATATTCATTCAGGCTGCACCTCAAATACGTGAAACTTTCAACCTTTAGAATTTGGTTATTAATATGGATATTGGCTCTTAATTGTGCGTCCTTGCTTACTATCATAATTTTGGTTTTTGGAACGTTTAAATGCATTCCATAACCTTTGCACGTGTCGACTATCCGATTTATTAATCTCTGCAGTTCTTCTGCAGTGTCTGGCATCACTACGGTATCATCTGCATACCTCAAGTTGTTTATCATTTGTCCGTTGACAACGACTCAGCTAAGGGGTCCACAAACCTGTTTCGGGTAAGTGTTAAAAAGTGCTAGGGATAACACACATCCTTGGCTTATCCCTTTCTGGATATCAAATTCTTCAGATCGTACGCTGTCTATCTGGATTTCAACCTTCTGTTGCCAGTATAGGTGTGAGATGATACATATGTCTTCTTGCCTCATTTCTAATTTTTGTATTATTTGTGACATTTTGTCGTATTTGATCTTGTCAAGGGCGTTCTCGAGATCAATGAAACATAAGAAGGCGTCACAGTTAACATCACGTGCTGTTTGGATGAGAGCCTGGATACTGAAAAGTGCCTCTCTTGTCCCTAACCCCCGTCAGAAGCCAAACTGCGTTTTGCTTACAGTGTATTTTCGAGTACTGGATAGATTCTTTCATGAATGACATACAAGTATATTTTCAAGACATGGCTCATCAAACTGATTGTTCGGAATTCTTCGCATCTTCTAGCATTCGCCTTTTTAGATAGCGGTATAAAGGTGGATAAAAGCCAATCTTGTGGTATTTTACATGTTCGATTTATCTTCGACATGTTGGTCCTGTAATAATTTCAAAAGTTCTCCTTGTATTTCGTCTTTTACTCTTTTGGTGGATTTTGTTACTTCTTATATGGTAATATTCAGCTCGATTCCGGTATCTTCAATTTCTGCTTGCATTCTGCTTTCTTTATAAAAGAGTTCATTCATGTACATATTCCTTCCATCTATTTATCTTACTTTCTATATCCCAAATGATGCTTTTCCCTTGACAGTCTAAAATTATTCCACTATATTTTGGTTTGAATATACCAGCAGCCTGTTTGACTTTTTTATGCAGATTGAAGAGGTCATGTTGTTGTTCTAGAGCTTCGATTACTTTGCAGTGTTATGTCGGCCATTCTTCTTTAGCGATTTTTATCTTATTTTTAATGATTTTGTTTATGTGTTTATATGCCATTCGTTCTTAATTTTCTTATGTGTCGTAATTAGATGTTCTGTTGTCGAATTGTTAATTGCAGTTTTGATAGCCGTCAATTTCTCTTCTAAGGTTGCAAGAGAAACACTTGTCATGTTTGAGAATTTTTCGATAATAAGGTAGTTATCCTGATCTGTTCTCGTGTATTTTCATCTTTCACTTTGTTCATATCTATTCTTGTGGTTCTAGTAGATCTTGTAATTCTTTTTAGGCATAGCGTTCCAGTACTTAGTAGCAAGTTGTGGCCCGAATGTATATCGGATCCTATGTAAATCTTGTGATGTTTCGGTAGTGTTTGTTGACGAGGATATAATCAATTTGATTTCTGACAATGTGTTTATCAGTATCAACAGGCGAGCGCCATGTACAGAATCTTCGTTTTGGTAATTCGAAAAGGGTATTTGTGTTCACAAATCCAAATTCCTTGCAGAACTGGACCATTTTTTCTCCTCTGTCATATTGCATCCAAGACTGTATTTTCCTACTACATCACCCTCTTGTCCTTTCCCGACTTTTACATTGAAGTCTCCAGCAATATAAATAATCTCATTGTGTTTTATATTTCTCAGGGCTTCTTTCAGGTCAGTGTAGACTTTAACAATATCTACATATATCCTAAATCGATTCTTCAGTCAGCAGTCACAAGAATTCTATGAGAAAGGTATACATCGGTTGGTGGAACAATGGGATAGGTGCGTTAATTGTGGTGGTAATTATTTGTAATTATATTTCTGAATAAATTTTTTATGGACTAAAGATGGGTTTCAATTGAACACACCTCGTACTATTTTATTTATTTGTATTTTATCAAACTAACACAAATTCCAATTATAATATATGGGGGTATTGGTCTTCTTCAAATTTTGTCTAAACTATATAACAAAAATTAAAATACAACTAATGTAAGCAGAACCTAGCAGAAAATAAGTGAACTGGAACCTGTGATTTTTACAGTATTTATCATCTATTCTAGTATGTTTTGTGTTTCTTCCTTAATTAGAGAATTAATTGCATGGTTCTACTAAAGCTGCATTTATCAAACAAAACTATCTTATCAGAAAGGTAATCTATATACCTTATTACTGCAATCAATAATTGTGTAAAATAAAATTAGATTAAATCTTCAAGTTTGCTCGCTCGCTATTAAATATATTTATTATCCAAAGGAAATATAGGTAAATTATGCGCCGAGAAAATTTGAAATAATAAAAACGGTATACCGGGTGTCAATGAAACCTGAGGCACCCCTATTTTTAAATTATATGTTAAGAAATCAAAATAAAATTTGGTATATGTAATATACTCTTTAAATGGCATTTTTTGACATAGAACACACGTTTCTGTCACTTCAAATTTCGCCGTTATTACCCTCAATTTTGTTATTTTAAATGGAACGCCCTGTATATGTATACATTTTTGGATTTTGCATATCATTCTATGTATGTTTTATCAAGTTTGAAACATTTTGATGACAAAGCAAATACTTGCAGAAGAGTGACCTGCGTAAAATGTAAGTCAGGGTGCTACGACACTCGAAACAAATTATTTTAGTACTTTAACTGTAGAAATTCTGTCACTATTTTGTGCATTTTATATGTTTCACTTGTTTTGTAACCCATTGTCTAGATTTAAATGTCCAAAATACTTTTTTTAACGGAGAGTGTTATTCCGAACTAAATCTTCATATTCATCCCGCGTTATTGGTATCAATGAAATTGCTGAAAAATGCTCGTTTTTAATATCTTAGTGTCCCACCATAGTACAATTTGAAAAAATAGAGTTAAACGGCCCACTAACGTACCAACTAGTTGTACAATTTTAGAAGTTGGTGCAATTATTGATGCGTTAGTGCCACGATTGTGTTAGCAATATCAAGTTGGTACGAAAGTTGGCAGGTTGGAGTGCACTGCACATCAATTTGAGATTGGCGCCAATTAGTTGCTGCGTGTGTGTGCAGGTTGCCCAACTCACAGTACGATTTCATTGTAAAAGAATTGCTCTTCGTGAAAAAACTGTGTTGTGCTTTGTTATACGAGGTGCAACAAGCTTCAGTAACTTTTGAAATGACTTTTCATCCATGCGCAAAAAGTTTTTAAAGTCATTAGGCTCATTGTTCCGTAAATCGCTTAATAAATTCATATGCGTATATTGTTTTCGTTTTTCAAGCCAACATTTTATCCGACTTCTTTTTTTACGTCTTTCTGTAAAGCTTAGCACTGCACTGACCAATATTACAGGCAGTTTTGTTCTTTTTGAAATTTGCGACATCTTTACTTCTAGCGACATATTTACATAGAAGTACTGAACGAAAAACAAATTGCACACAAAATTGGGATGTTAGTGGATCAGTTGGTCAGTTGTCTGGAAAATTGTACCAACTTCAAGTTGTACAATTAGTTGGTACGTTAGTGGGCCGTTTTATTCTCGAAAAAGAATTTTAGCCAACTTTAGGTCATTCTAATACAGTAACGAAAATAGTTGCACTTCTAAAACAATTTGTCTTGAGTGTGGGGCACCTTGACTTTTATGGCACTAGAATAATTTCTGCGAAAATTTACTTTGATAATACCATACGTAGAATTAAATGGAGATTCCAAAAATGTATACGTATACAAGATGTTCCATTTAAAATAAGAAAGTTTATCTTAATTCCGGCGAAACCGGAAGTGACATATACTTGTGTTGTATGTCAAAACATGACATTTTTACTGAAAATCCAACAATTTAGCATATTTAGTTGCTAACGTAAACATTTTAAAGCTTAATTTTTGTTTTACCTACAGTTTATATTCACCTTATGAGCTGCTGGTTATACTCACGCGTAAACTCTAAACGAACTAATTTTTGTTTACTTTTCGTAGACCATTTTTCAGCGCCAGGTTAATTAAGAGAAGTTGCTAGAATAGAGTAGCACACAAATGTGTCTCTTAAAGAATAAAATAAATGGCATTTTAAGACAATTCGAATTTTAACTTGCGCCAATGGAATTTTCAACGAACCACCCATAAGCCATAAACGTAATTGTTCTATGACGAATGTTGTTTTTTGCCCAAAATTTGTCGCCTCTCAAATTTGATGCTAAAAAGTGTTAGACACTGAGTTATTTAATGTGCATTTAAGTATTTACATTTATATTATAACGACAGATCAATAAAAATACCAATTAGGGTAGGCTGTGAAATTGAATCATTTTGAATGGGTACTTTAGCCACATCCACAGAATGACATTTTATAAGGTTTGTATAGGTAAAGGAAGCAAAACTTTGGTCTTACGTAATAAATAGTTTGACGTTTGTTAATACGCAACGTTGCCAAATGTATATACATAATCTAACCTCACTTTGTTTCCAACTCTTCTTTACATTTATTTTATGAAATTTAAACAATTCAATTTTAAAAAAACTAACAAAAATTTCACTGAAATAAAACGACCTTTTATTTGGAATTTACTACATATATTTTGTACAAAGCATTTTTAAATAATTGGTAAATCCAAAACAGTATTTCATACAGTTTCATACACGCGCGGATTGCAATGACAACACTGTGCTCGGTCACGTATCACTGCCAACCGTACGCGAGAAAGTAACTGAATATGACAGCGGCGGAGAGTCAGGGAAAGAGGGAATATTTTTGTTTTTATAGTGGTATTACTATTACCACGAACGGTGACGTAAGACCAAAGTTTTGCTTCCTTTACCTATAATTCAATCGTTGCTTCTGTTCGTCTAAGCGACGGTCCACTTCCACTTTTACGAGCGACACTACCATTTTCTCTAAATAACTGCACAGATTTAGTTACAACGTCGCGAAAATAATTGTAATTGAACACTAAATCGGGGTATTCTTCACGAAAATCAGTCATGCAGTCAGGAAGTGAATATTGCCACTCTCCATTTATTGTTACGTCGGTTCGAAAGAAATATTCAATAGCTTTCGGTTTTTGTTGTGTAGTGAATACCATTTTTTCAAACTTTAAATTTTTTCACCAAATAAAAAACTTAAAAAATTTGACAAGAGCGTTCAGTTTTAAATTTTCATGTCAGAAATGTCATTCTGTGGATGTGGCTAAAGTACCAATTCAAAATAATTCAATTTCACAGCCTACCCTAATTGGTTTTTTTATTGATCTGTCTGTATTAGTTCTTGATGAAAGCTGAGATTTAGAAGTGCCCTAGTTTACTATTTCCCAGATGAAAGCCATAAATTATCCCAAGGGTTGACCTAAGCACAAGCAAATATGCAGGCTTAAGTATGTAAGAAGGGAGGGGTGGGTGTGTTCCGCGACAACCGCGAGGGGTTGATTTTAGTGGAGTATCTGGGTGGCAAAACCCTCGACAGTAGAATTGGGTTTTTCAGTGACATTACTATAATAATTAAAGTGGTGCCTCTGGTGCTTGTTACTTGTGTTGCATGTTGTGCATGTCTAATGAAAGGATTAGCTTACAGGAAAGACCATTTACAAAGAGGTACCAGTTGGTAGCAAACTCTAGTGTCAGCTGCTTGTGGTTGTAATACCTGTGGGTACCAGAGTACCTATGTGGTCCTAGGCAGATTTTGCGATAGGGGTAAAGAGTCTTTCCGGAGAGACTGAGTAAGCAATTAAGATATTTCTGAGTATGTACCCCTTCGACTCGTTCGCATTAACTACACCCGGGTGTGGGAAGAAGTGGAGGAGTGCTGTAATAGAGCTCCGCAAGATGCAAAACGAGGGCTAGCCCGTGAATAAGATGATGGAAACCCAGAGGAGTCGTAGTAGGTGCAAACCTGTATCCAGTGAGGGGCACACAGAAACGAGGGGGCAGGGGACCCCCGGTGAGTACATCATAAAGTGGTAAGCTTTGCAGAGCAGTAATTGTAATATTTATTTTATGGCAATGGCGAATGCGCCGCCACTGGAGCTGCAAAGAGTCGCACGCACTGCACTGTTTGTGTCCCCCGCTTTCTGTACAGCTCCCTTACGTAAGACGAGAGGTTAGCGGTTAGTTTAAACAACTGACTAACATAACTAACTAATAAACGAATTTATGCCTGACAAATGACCCAATAAATGACAAACAATTCCTCTTTACATTTTTCGTCCCTAACAAAAGTACTTACTTCTTTTGCTTCATTATTACTTTCTCTGGGTAAATTTTATTATTATTTCAAATAAATAAAATTGATTACTTATAGAAAGGATCTGGTTTTACAGAATGTAATTATAATTTATTCTATTCACTTAAACGGCGACACGGCTAAGATATTTTTTAAAGTTTTTACAATAATTGTACCTACCTACAATAACAAATTGCTAATCAAATTTCATAAAAACATCTAACCTCATTACTTATAACAATAAATTTGTATGAAAAATGCAATCTGATCCCAATTAAAACTTAAAAGTAGTTAAGAAATACGTATACCGATAAGAATTTTCCAAGCATTTTAAAAGTTTAATAATATTTATACGAGTATATAAAAAAGACTTTCGAAATCTATTACTTCCTTATCAGATTTAGCATTTGTTCCTGTAACGTTATCAAAGTATAACATATATAAGCCTTGTGCTGTTAATAGTTTAGACAGTTTTGATATCTCTGCTAGTAGGTAATACATTTCATAGGTTGTGCTGTGAAGTTTAAACTTGAAAATGTTGAAATTTTTGATTGTGCTTTTCTTAACTATTAATTTTGGTATGTATAAGTTTTGTTTACATTGGGAATTTTAATCAGATTTTACTTTTTAAAATAAATTCGTTAGAAGAACTAAGGTTCTAAGATGGATTAAGAAATTATGTGTTGTGTTATATCAAGAAATCATTGACGATGAAGCAGATAATCTCGAAAATCAGTTTAAAATTGTAGATAGTTAAGACAGTTGTAGTAATATTTTTCTACAAATTAGATAATAATATTCCTGTCAAGAAGGGTAACAAGACATTCATATTAGCCTGAAATTTATGAAACGTTTATTAAGCTGTCAAAACAAGTCTACTATTATACAGACTGATAAATAAATCGGCGAAAAACTAAAATCGTACATATTCAGCCGATATTATTTTTCTCTCTGGCTTAGTTTTAAATTTATAGATAACGGTTTACAGATGAAGCAACTTCTCTTATTGTATAAACATGTAGAGTTTCTTCTATTGCTACGAATTTATAATAATAAAAGTATTCTAATGTTAAAGATTAAATTAAAAATTAAGTTTATTAGTTTTACTTCATAAAATATTGTCTTTAGTAAAATTTATTATTACCGAAAACAAAAACTAAAGATATTAAATAAAACCTATAAATCTAATGCTTATTGATTATGTATTAGTTATTACAGGTGAAGCTTTAGAATGCCAAAGTTGTAAAGGAAATAACTGCAACGACGCAGATATACCAACGGTTCAATGCAATCGCAACATAAACAGATTACCATATGATTTTAGAAGCAACAGAGTCGATTTTACGAACACCAAATATGCCTGCGTTGCGCTAGAATACATAGAAGGTAAATTAGATGGATTTCGATATGCTCATGAGATTAAAATTACCGTTTTTTTTAAAGGTGAGAAGGTTCTGCCCATTCAACAATGCTACTTAATATCTGAAGGAGAAGATTTGTGTCAAGAAATAAGAAATGCATTGCCATTTTGGGTAAATTTGAGGGATTGTTATATTAATGACGATTTAAGAGGTGAAAAACCTTTAACTGACAATAAAACAAGGACCAATGCTCTTGGTATAAGAACCGATGATTCTTCGACATCTTCCATAGATAGTTCCTCGTCATCGTCCACCGATAGTTCCTCGTCATCTCCGACATCTTCCACAGATAGTTCCTCGTCATCTTCCACCGATAGTTCCTCGTTATCTCCGACATCTTCCACAGATAGTTCCTCGTCATCTTCCACCGATAGTTCCTCTTCATCTTCCACCGATAGTTCCTCGTCATCTTCCACCGATAGTTCCTCGTCATCTTCCACCGATAGTTCCTCGTCATCTCCGACATCTTCCACCGATAGTTCCTCGTCATCTCCGACATCTTCTACAGATAGTTCCTCGTCATCTTCCACCGATAGTTCCTCGTCATCTTCCACCGATAGTTCCTCGTCATCTCCGACATCTTCTACAGATAGTTCCTCGTCATCTTCCACCGATAGTTCCTCGTCATCTCCGACATCTTCCACCGATAGTTCCTCGTCATCTCCGACATCTTCTACAGATAGTTCCTCGTCATCTTCCACCGATAGTTCCTCGTCATCTCCGACATCTTCTACAGATAGTTCCTCGTCATCTTCCACCGATAGTTCCTCGTCATCTCCGACATCTTCCACCGATAGTTCCTCGTCATCTCCGACATCTTCTACAGATAGTTCCTCGTCATCTTCCACCGATAGTTCCTCGTCATCTCCGACATCTTCCACCGATAGTTCCTCGTCATCTCCGACATCTTCTACAGATAGTTCTTCGTCATCTTCCACCGATAGTTCCTCGTCATCTCCGACATCTTCCACCGATAGTTCCTCGTCATCTCCGACATCTTCCACCGATAGTTCCTCGTCATCTCCGACATCTTCCACCGATAGTTCCTCGTCATCTCCGACATCTACTACAGATAGTTCCTCGTCATCTTCCACCGATAGTTCCTCGTCATCTCCGACATCTTCCACCGATAGTTCTTCGTCATCTTCGACATCTTCCACCGATAGTTCTTCGTCATCTTCGACATCTTCCACCGATAGTTCCTCGTCATCTTCGACGTCTTCCACCGATAGTTCTAGTACTTCTACTTCAACAACTACAACAGATTCAAGCACGTCTTCCACAACCACTGAAGCTGGTACAAATTCAGTTGCAGCATCTATTATTATAATTGCTTTGGCGATAGTTTTCCAAGGAATTATTTAATAGCAATGAAGAAAACGGCAGAACTTTAGTTATAATATGTATTAAAAGTTTTATATAGTACAGTATTAAGTCACTGATAAGTACAAAGTGTAATTAGTTACATTTTTATCTTTTGTTATCGAACACCACTCGTGAAAATAGGCTTCATACTCACTAGCTAAAAACGCTTACTATTATGTATACGTAATATTTTACTTTATTTGATTTAAACTACTTACTAAATAAATATTTAACAAGTACAAATTTGCCCATTTAAAATCTAAAGAACCTGCCTAATGAATCTAAGGGTGAGTCCTTAAGCGCGGCCGCCGACTATATCTCGGAAAGTAGTTGACGTACGTTAACGGGGAAAGAAATTTGCGAATAAACTTGAGCCTAAGAAATCCATTAAAAATATTTTTAGCCGCCGATTCTTTTAGCGGGCGGCGCAATCGGGGGGCGCCATCATTAAATCGCACTTTTTTCGAAAAATTTCTAAATGAAGGTCTATTCGAATATGCCTAGATCAAAAGAACGTCTAATTTTACATAAAATGGATTCTTGAAGTTTTAATTAACTTTGACGATGGGCTGTGGGGCGAAGACATAACTTCCAACGTTAAAAATAGTTATATCTTTCTTTTTCAAAACACTCGATATTTTCCTAAAGCTATAAATATTGTCTACTGAAAATATTAGTTGAAATTTTTTTCCAACTTTTTTTATAAAATTCTCGGAGTATTTTAGCGGAAACTTGCTTTCAACTGCAGCTATCTCAAAAATTTCAAATACAAAGCCACAATAATTTTATTATTACGTTATGAGGAAATGAAAGACGAAGAGAATGCAAAAAACCGGAGGTTTCTACCATCAATAGAAGCGGAAATATTGAGCAAAATGCAACTACGAAGAATTTTTCCGAGTTAGCTAAGTCATGAATGGGTTGACTTCATTTGTTTATAAATCTGAAACGTCAAATCTCTGACTTTGTTTCCCTTTGTTATCACCTTCAACCGCTGAAGTTTACGTCAATATTAAGCTCCAGTCGATAAGTCTGTTTGGGCGATTAGCATTTAAATTAAACTGGCGATATTCCTGATTTCAATTTTTTCTCAAAGCATTCGCCATTTCTGAACATTTTTAAAGGTTCTCTATTAAAAATACGTTTATTCTAACATTTTTATTCCAAAACAACGGGAATTTCGTTATCATCGTAAGAGAGATCGAAAGAAAAAGAAAATGCAAAAAATCGCCGGTATGAAAAAATGCATTAATGAAGAATTTAGCGGAACAAAGAAGTCCTATTTGGTTGATTTAGCTTTTAATTTATTTTACATTTTAAATAAGTTTAATAAAGGTATTCAAACTGTTTCCCATTACTTCCCAATTCTTCTCCGAGTCGATAGAACAGCAGATTCAATTTGGGCTCTCGAAATGTTGTTTACTGCTTTTCTAATTCGGTGTAATTCACCCTGTATAAAATATGTTTAAAGTTTGTAAACATTTTTATTAATTTTAAATAATTTACTAGTTTGTAAAAGCAATAGCACATAACACACCTGCGGAAAGGCTATTGCAAAAATTGTATAGTAGGGCTTTCAAACTGATTTTGCAACGAAGCCCTTTACACACTTATATTTTGATGAAATATATAAGTTATATAACTAACTACATCTTTTCCAGCTAATACTCGTTTAATATAATGGATCATATTAAAAAAAAGACAAAAATAAGTCCCCATGTGAGCAACTACCGCATTGCTGCTATGGGGTTACCTTAGAAAAGTAAATTTCATAAATTCCATAGTACTTTGTGGAAAAGATTATCCGGCTCGAGGACCAATAAATGGAAAAGATTATCCGGCTCGAGGACCAAATGGAAAAGATTATCTGGTTTGTAAGACCAAATGTTGAAGACTGTGTAGTTTGAACGCTGGTTCGTTGTAACTTATTTGCAGGACCGGCTCTGTGAGATGCTGAATTAGACCTCACGTGAGACGCCGGGAACATAAATAAATCCACGTAGTTGAATTGAATAAACGTATATTAAACTGTTTGTATGGATTACAATAACTTAAAAACGAATAGATATATAAAACACGTGGACCGGCACAAACTTGACTTACTTACTACTTGCGTGTTGCTTCTTCGGTGGTTGGTAAAAGACAGATTTCGCCAAGCGGATCTACCGGGTAGCTCAGTAATATGCGGTGGCGTAGCCAACCTTGGTAACGTAAGGGTAGCCAACGTACTAGGGTAAAAATCCCCAATTGCTTTAACACTTTGTATGATGCGCTTGATAGATCTGTACCAAAAATTATATGCGGCACAAAAGTTAAAAAGAAATTTCCCATTTGGTTCACTAAAGACATAATTTCCTACGTAAACCTTAAACGATTTCATCACAAACGAAGAAGTGTATCTCAGTAATCTCCAGACCTGCCAAAGTATTTGAAAAGGTACTACATATTTACATTTTTAATCAAGTTAAACATCATTAACAAAACATCTTCCGGACTGGGACCGTGTCATTTTGAGACTCAACGTTTCGCCCACTTTTATAAGGGGCTTCTTCAGGAGGAAAGGGAGCACTAAAAGAGCACGGTAACTCAACGTGTCAACCACGCCAGAGGCGAAACTCTTTTAGCAAGAGGCAGAAAGGTAACGGTAACTCAACTTGTCAACCAAGCCAGATGCGAAACCCTTCTGAAGAGAAACAGAGGGAGCAGCGACTTTATACCGGCCGTACCCGGCCAAGCGTATCCGACTGTGACGGCGATTGGAGGGGGCGGAACCAGTAATGATGGCGGACTTCCAAATATCGGATAGATAGTAACCAGTGTCACGATTCAAGTTATTAGGGGTCTTGATGATTTCAATGACCTCACGGATTTTCCTGTTGAAAAAATAAGGGGCATTGGCAATGATCGAAGATTTTTCAAACAATATTTTATGACCAGTGTCGTGATGATGTTCAGCAACGGCTGAATGTGAAAAATACCTGATTTCAAGCAACGTTTGTGTTCACAGATACGTGTGTGCACTGAGCGACCACTTTCTCCAATGTACACTAAACCACAAGAATAGGGGATGCTATAGACGCCTCTTGATAACAGGGGTTGAGGCTTATCTTTTACTGAAGGGAGTATCTGTGACACTTTTGGAGGGGGTTTGAAGATGGTTTTGATGTTATGTTTTTTGAGAATCCTACCTATGCGATCCGTAACTTGGCGAATGTAGGGCAAGAAAGCTGTAGCCTGGGGTGTACAGGTATTTTGATGATTTTTAGGGTTTGCAGGGTGTAGTTGTTTGTGGACGACCTTTCTAACATCGCTTTTGTTATGCCCAATCTTGATGAGATTTTCTTAGATATCGGCTAACTCGACATGAAGACTGTCGGGTTGGGACACTGTGATAGCACGATGAATGAGGGAATTGATCACGGAGAGCTTTTGTGCCAGTAATTCTTTGAAATTTACTTTTACATTTAATGTTAATGGTAATGTTAATAAGGAATAGGAAATTTTTTTATTCACCTATTGTTGTTATACAGTGTGTCCCCGGATGGAGTTGACAATAGGTATGATGGACCAAAAATTTTCGAATTGGATTTTCATATTTTGGGATTAATCCCTGCTCGGTCTGAAACTTATTTTTAGTTTACTTTCGATTTTTTTTAATCAAGTAGGCCTTTACAGTTGAGCAAAAACTCTTTTCGTTCAGGTAAAGTACCTTTTCCGTTCACAATACGCCAATGTGTTACTAAGAAAAGTTGTTCAGAATGAAAAGTTATGGCGTTATGCAAATTGTCAGAACGATCGGCCTACTTTAATAAAATTCATTATTTGTCAATTTCGTTTCAGGTAAAGTACTGTTTACGTTCACAGTACGCCAATGTGTTACTAAGAAAAGTTGTTCAAAATGAAAAGTTATGGCGTTATGCAAATTTTCAGAACGATCGGCCTACTCTGATAATAGAAATTGACAATAAATGAGTTTGTTTAGTGTCTATAATTTGTAGTATTTTTTTATTGCATTGGTACCATAGTGATAAAGGAAATTGAACTGAATTGTCCTGTCAAGTAAATTTCATAATATGTAAATGCAAACATCCAGTGGCGTGCAGTGATACTGATAAGTACAAAAGGTGACAGCTTTTGATATACACAACAGTAAAAAAAAAAACAAACCAAAATTTACTTACTTATGATTTATTTGTAATGAAGTTCTATTCTTCTATGCACCTGAGCAAACCTGTCAATTACATCTTTATAAAACCTTGGATTTTGCGATAAGTCTTTAATACACCCCTTTTCTATGGACAACACTGCTAAATTGGACAGTCTTTCTTCACCTGTTGAGTTTCTGATGAAGGTCTTAATGCGCTTTAAAGTAGAAAAGCTACGTTCAACCAAAGCGCTTGTTGCCGGAATTATTAAAACTAGTTGTCACAACTTAAACACTTCACTATAAGACTCTCCTAAACCAATTCCTTTAAGAAAAAGCAGCATATTCAATGCTGTTTTCTGATTATTGACTTCTTCAGAATCGTACAAAACATTTAATTGTGAATGCAAAGCGTCAGTGTAAAAGAAATTGGCATAATTCAGTTTTAGCCTATTAAAAGCTTCCTTTGGAAAACAAGATTTGTTGTAGCTGGTGAAATTATTTAATTCGACAAATTTTAATTCATTAAAATTCTGAAACCTGACTCTCAGTTGTTGCGTAATATTATTCAAAAATTGCTAAATTGGCTACGGTTACATTGGTTGCGTGGTCGTACGACTTAATAGTCGTACGTAGTCGTACAGACTTTGCTCGTACGCGTAACGTGGTTACATTAGCTGCGTGTTCGTCAGTTCCTCGGTAAAAATCAAAATGGATGCCGTTGCTTGGCGGGCAAAACTTCCTATGTGCCAAAAACAAAATTTTCAAGGAGGAGAAAAATGCTTTGTAATGTTCATAATTTTAAGGTAACATTATTTTAAAAATTATTTTTTTTCTATAGCAGCTGTTAAAGTGCTACTTTATCTATTAATTTGAGTAGATAAAGAAGCACTTTAACAGCAAGGGTAGATAAAGTACTATTTTAACAGCAAGGGTAGATAAAGTACTTTATTTTTTTTCTTTAACCCTAAAACGCCCATACTAATGACATTTTAAAACGTGACTCGATTTGAAATTTTTTAAACGTCAATGTCAAATAAATGTTAAATAAAATTTATTTTATAATTTTTTTCCGTTAAAATAAATGCTATAGAAAAAAAATAGAGTATGATACACGACGATAAAATTTCATTTTATCGTCTTGCATAATAAATAACTATTAATAATTTTGATACACCATTTAGCACGTAAGGGGTTTTACCAAACACTGCAGAAAGGTCAAAATAATCGAAATAGACAAAAACCCTATTTCAGAACAAAATGAGACATAAGAGATTTTGCCCGCCAAGCCATGATATGCTTTTAGAAAATCCATTATTACCTTTGCTGGCACCACAACAACAAAAAATGTGTCGATTTTTGCAACACGCGAATAACTTGGAGAATTTTTTCCGAGTTGCTAAACGATTCAGAAATATTTTGCTAATATTTCGGAATTAAATCAGAAACATTCAACTATATTCTGGAAAGAATTAAGAACAAATTACAAAGGCGAGATCCATATTTTGCAGAATTACTCGTACGACTACGCACGAAAAAAAACAAAATATTTTGTTTCTAGTTTTTAGTCGTACGTAGATGTGCGAACTCTTACGACAAATACGCATGCAATGTAACCGGTTATATTTAACTCAGTGGTTTTGTTCCTCACGTACGTATATGTACGAGTTCGTACGACTCGATAGTCGTACGACCACGCAGCCAATGTAACCGTAGCCTTTTAAGTATAATCGACTATAAGAAGTTTCCGTATCACCCAACCCTGATTCGTTTTCTTTGTTGTTCTATACTCAAATTTACTCTTTCGTTCCAAAAATGTTGAAATAGTTCTCTTTTTTGAATTAATCGCTTCTCAAATGCATTGATATTTTGAACGCAGAACCCAATATCATTTGATTTTGTTTGTAGAATATCAAATAAGAGGTCGGTGTGAGGAAAAATTTCTGAAAATACATTAAGCAAAAAATTAAAATCAAAGTCACTTTCGATTAACCGTAGGTAGCCTCCTGAAGAATTTACAGTTTTAGGATCCCACAGCTCCTTTTTATCCAAAATATCTTTAAACAGTTCTATTCAGGCCTCACGATATTGCGATACTGTTTGTACTAGTCGTCCACTATAGTTCCACCGCGTGGGGGCAACTTTGGAAAATCTCTTTTGAACATGGATATCCAAAGCTCGAGTTCTTTTAGAAGATTTAGAAAAAAATGTGGCCATTCCACTCAACGTCGAAAACAAAAACTTCACAATGCTTGATAAGCCCAACGCTTTGTGATAAAACTAAATTTAGTCTTGTAGACCCCCTAAGTGACCTGCCATCACAGCAGCCCCATCGTAACTTTGAGCAACAAGTTTGGTACCACATTTTAGCTCTTCAATAATATCCAACATAATTTTGTACATGGTTTCTGCTGTTCTGTCGGTGGTAATATCCAAAAATCTTAAAAATCGTTTCTGAATAGCACCATTAGATTTTACATAGCGCACAACTACAGCTAACTGGCTGAAATTTGTTATGTCTGTTGTTTCATCTAGCACAATGGATACGAAAGTTGCATCTTTTATTTCCCGTTTGATACTATCCAATACAACATCTGTTACGCATTTTATTAAGTCATTTTGAATTCTATTGGATGTACCTCAAAATACAATCGAATCCTTTAAATGTGTTTTAGAGTTTCGTCATACTTTGCAAGAAATTCAATCAAGTGAATATAGTTTTCCCGATTTGTGGATACGCTGTCTTCCTGGTGCCCCCTAAAACTTAACTCATGAGTTCCAAGAAAACATCTAATGTCTATCAACCGCTTTAAAATATTTCTATTCTTGGCTACCAACCCATTATGTAGTCTATGATTAAGTTTTAATTGATTGTCTAAAAAACTATATTCAACACGAGTCTTTCCAAATATTTTTTCTTTAATTAACGAAGTAAAAAAATGTATTAATTATATTTTACGGGATATTTGTTTATTATTTAAGTAACAAACCAGCCAAACATAAACTTATGCATGTAACTCTTACATAATAAGACTGTATTTCCGTTCACCCTTTTATTAGTTAGCTAGGCTTGTCTAACAAAGTCTTACGTTATTAAATTTTCGTTACATAGATTGCAATTACATAATTTTGGGAACAACAGAATAACTACAACTTATTATGGATGCTTGGATATTTATTTTTTATTTGATACGACTTGTCACCTGCTTGAGAGCTTGGTGTCATGTACAGTAAATCATGTGATTAATAAATAGTTATTTGCGCTCCAAGTTATGGTAAATGAACTTTTTTATCCGAGGTGGTAATTTGTGGACCGAAGCGCAGCTGAGATCCATAAAGCCACCGAGGATAAAAAAGAAACTTACCTACGCGTTGTGCATTACGTTTTTCTCACTACTACAAAATAAAATTCATTAATAATACTAATATTTAACAAAAATTGTGAGGTTTATATTTATGACAGTTTAACGGCGTTGTTGCTATGGTACAAACAAACAAATAAACACAATTTCTGTTTTCAGTAATGAAAAGAATGAAATCAAACATTTTGTAAATTCACCTTCATTTAACATTCAACATTGTTCCAATTGTAAAATTAGTATTAATATTAATAAATAAATACGTCTTCTCCATTATAACTATTTATTTTTTTTTATATCCGTTCTGGTGTAGAGACAGGGGTACCCTACGCGGAAAGTGACCTGGCGCGGTAAATCGTCTTTTTTGTCCTTAGATACAGTCTGTTTTTGTTCAACTAAATGTTTTATTTTCCATTATTGGCGATTTTTTGACAATGTAATGTCAATTTACCAAGGTGGTAGTGAGAAAAGGAACATTTTTGGCATTGTTTCAGTGTAAGGTTAATTCAAAGCAGTTTAAAAAGGATGGTATAAATTTAAGTATGGGGCCTATAAGCATAAAGCAAGAAACCTGCTTTAAAAAATAACAACAAGAAAAGTTGTTCTATGAAAAAATGACACCGCTACAAATGAAAAAGTTGAAAAAATGCAGGTCGTCCAATGATAGCTGTAGTTTTTCCGCGGCAGTGTTTACGTCGGTATGTTGCGTTAGTAGCAGGGTGTCATCCGCAAACATAGCTAGTTTCGCCGGAGTAGGTGTTGGTATGTCATAAGTAAAAATATTGAACAGGATTGGTCCAAGCACAGAACCTTGCGGAACACCTGCGCAAACTTCTTTGGAGTTAGAATATGATGCGTTGAGTCTTACTTGGAAGGTTCTTTCGCTTAAAAATGATGAAACTAAGTTTGTGATGTAGGCTGGTGGTGAGATTTGTAGCAGTTTATACCTAAGGCCATTGGTCCAGACTGTGTCGAAGGCCTGGGCAGCATCGAGAAACGCAGCACAAGTGTGACGTTTGCTTTCATATCCTTCGGTTATGATCTCTGTGATCCTAAACAGTTGGTGTAAAGTGGAGTGCTTTGTACTTGCTGAAAAAGTGGTTTAGAGAAGTTTTGTATAAGGCCAATGTTCAAGGTATCCGTAAATAGTCTCTTCTGTATGGGTTGTGAGTTGGGACGTCTGGGGCTGAAACTAATATTCCATTTTGCGAGGCTATGTTTTAGAGACGTTGTCCGTTGGGATTGTTAACACGGCAAGCCCACACAGTATTCTTGGAGTTCAGGTCACCTAACAAGAGGGTAGAAGTGTTTGGGTCGAATAATGACTAAATGTCTTCGGCCATAATACTTTTGTTGGGAGATAGATAGGCAGATATAATCTTAATTGTTATTTTATTGTCTAGTAGGAGTGCTATTTCAACTGACTCAGAGATATTATGTCTTTGCAGGATAGTAAGTAGTGATTAAGGTTTTTCTTTACTATTATGGCTACTCCTCCAGATGCTATTGCCGCTGTATGGTCGCGTCGATACGTTACGTACCCGGGTACTTTGAATTTCTCTGTTTCTATTTGATGCGTCTCGGTGACACACGCAACATCGATGTTGTGGGCCTCCATGAAAGCTATTAAGGTTGATCTTTTCTTTTTAACTCCGTCAGCGTTCCAGTTAAGGACTGTTAACTTTTGTATGACATGCGGCAAATTAGGGAGCATTGAGGAAGAGGGGTATGGAACAGTGTTAATTACAAACTATTTGATCTTATCGATGTAAGGTGTGATCAATTGCAGTAGGGTTCTAAAGATGCTGTCTATGGGTAGGTTAGGGAGTTGGGATTCTGGGTGTAATGGTTTAGATTGTGGTGTGTTGCGAACAGCATTAGCGTACCTGTAGTTACTGGAAGTAGGTAGGTCTTGCTGTTGCAGCGATCGGCCTTTGTTGTTTATTTGCTGGTTTTTGTTCTTGAGCTCCTGGTGATGTTTACATTAGCAGGATGCTCTTCGCCACAGTTGACACACTTTGGAGGTTCGTTAGGTATCTTAGGGTAATCCTTGAAATGCTGGTTACCAAGGCATTTGACACAGCGTGGATCCAGACGGCAGTAGTTCTTAGTGTGGTTGTACCTCTGGCATCGGGTGCATTGAGGGATTTCTCTTGTTTTCCGCCTGGGTTCGACGGTTACTATTGAGTGGTAAAGCTGATTTAACTTGAATACTTTCTTTGCTTCTTTGTTTCTTGACTTTAGTTAGTAGGCGCACCACTTTTAGGACAGATAGTTTCAGTATCTTGAGTTCGTGTTCAATTTCTTTCTCCATTAATGAGACTGGTACATTTTTTATAATGACCGATAACGGACTATTAGCTGGATTGTGAAATGTATGGAATTTTAGCTTATGGTCTGTATAGAATTTTGTCAGTTTACGAAAGTCTTGTTCTGAGGTTACATTTATTCTTAGGCAATCGGATCTATAAACGGTTGTGAAGTTGCTTCCTATTAGGTCGTTTACGTCTTTACCGATTGATTGGTGATTATTCGCTTCGTACAAAAATATGGGAGGTATTTTGTTAGCATGGTTTGGCCGAGTTGAATTTTGTGAACTGGTAGGAGTATTGCTATCCTGGAGGCTGTTTTCAAGTTGTTCGGGCAAATAAAACTTGTTTTGGCTTACCAGTAAGCTTGGGTCCCAAAGATATTTTTTTAGAAGTGTGGCTTCAGGTGGTAAGTGATCCCTTTTTCTTTTGTTTGATTTGTCATTGACTGTCGTGTCACTTTCGTCTTCTGATAACATGCTGACTAACCCCCTAAGGGGCTAGTTATTTGATTGGTTAAACGCTGTTAAATTAATGTCCGAGTTAAAACAGTTTCTACTTATTGCAGGTATATTTATTAATACACCGGTTAATGCCAGCAGCAGAAAAATCTGACGATTCCAGAAATGTAAAAAATCATAAGTTGCCATTTAAAAAGGGAAAGTTGCATGCCCTTGTACTTACACGTGATGACGTAGGAAAAATTCAAGGCCCCAGATATATGGAGTACTTACCATCTAACAACTTTAGTTAAAAATATTTATTCTAAAAGTTGACAATAAAAGAGTTATAGTGATATTGCGTTACTTTTTCCTTGCCCTGTATAAACTCGTATCCATTACAACAGATGGTGCACCATCCATGACTGGCAACACAAACGGATTTGTTGCCTTCTGTCGAGCTAATAATGATTTTCCATAGTTTTTCTCATTCCACTTTATTATGCATCTGCAAGTCCTATGTTCAAAAATGTATGTACTAAATATTATGTAGGATGTTATGGATGTAGGCATGAAGATAGTGACTTCCATACCCCATACGAGTTCGAAGTTTGCAACGACACATCTTTAAAGCACAATATTGAAAATGAATCGAAAGTGAATCTGAGCACACAGATTTACTCTCCATACAGACGTTAGGTGGCTGAGCCGCTACAAGTTTTTAGAAAGATTTCAAGAATCACTACCTGAAATTGTTTTTTTCTACATGAAAAAGGTGATAACCAATCTGAAATGCTTAGCAACGAAAAGTGGCTCTGTAATTTGGCTTTTTTTGACAGAGATAACAGGTCATTAAAATTGCGGTAGGTACACATAAAAATTAGAAATTTTTTAATGACAAATATCCTACTGATTCACTATTGCTCTGTGTCCCATTACTTGTTTTTGACAAGAATGTGTCAATTTTTTATTTTAAATGTAAGCCTACTGTGTTACAGACTGCTTAAGAAGTGAATAAGGCGCTGCATCGCTTACTTCAATAGCAAATATCTTGGAAACGGTTAACTTTAGAGATATTTAAAAAGTATTCATTTTTTGTATAAAAAACATGACGTAATTGCCTTTTTCAATTAGATATGCCCTAATAGTCCAGTGAAATTAGACAAACAAAAGTCCCATCTCCGGAAAAATTCCCGGAAAGCTGGATTTTGGCATAGACCTTGATATTGTGGTTCTAAACAAAATGTCAAAAGTCCCCATCGATCACAGTGCCGCTAAAAGTTTCACGCAGGATTAAAGGTCACACAACGCGGTTTTTCGCGAATATCTCGTTAACGGTTACTTTTATGGAAAAAGTATTTATTATCAAATTTGTAGCTTAGGAAATTTCAAACAAAATGATGTAACGTCTTTTATTCATAGGAGTGACCGTTTTGGATATAATGCGATCTACAAAGTTGTAACGAACAGTGTGCACGTGGCGTATGCATACATGCCGTTGAGGAGTGCACACCATTCGTTACAACTTTGTAGATTACATTATCTCCAAAACGGCCACTCCTATAAATAAAAGTCATTACATCTGTTTTGTAGGAAATTTCATAAGCTACAAATTTGATAATAAATATTATTTCCGTAAAAGTGACCGTTAACGAGATATTCACGAAAAACCGTGTTGTGTGACCTTTGACACTGCGTGGAAATTTTAGCGGCACTTGGATCGATGGGGACTTTTGACATTTTGTTTAGAACCACAATATCAAGGTCCATACCAAAATCCAGCTTTCCGGGAATTATTCCGGAGGCAATGTCTAATTTCACTGGACTATAACTTTAAGTACAAAAAAGTTGAAGTATTTTTAAGGTATAAGGTGTAGCAAAAATAACGATATTTTAAGAGCTGCATTAAAATTGAGAATGGATTATTATTTCCCGTCCCAAAAAAGGTAGTTTCACCAATTTTCATATGAATCTTGCGAGAACGTAAGAAATTACAGAAGAAAATTAAAATAAAAATTTTGACTTTGACACCCCGTATCTCCCTAAATATTAACTTTTGGACTAAGGTAATTTTAGGTAAATCGTAATATTTTGGCCTCAGGAATCTACTGTTGGTCTGTGAAGCATTACTTATGGACCACCCTGTAGATTATAAAACATTAAAAAGAAAATTAGGTTTTTCTTAATTAGAATTACAGGTGTAAGGTTGTTTAATACAGTTCGGCAAGTTTTTATAGGTTATTTAATTAAAATCTGAATATTAGAAATTAGGAAAATATTTATATGTCAACCTCAAAGGAACCTACTATAGGTAACAGTAAAATTTATCAAATCGGTTATAAAGAGCCTTGTGCAGAACAATTCCATTAATAATTACTTTCATGTTGCATAATATTATCTAAAATAAACCGGTACTGAAAAATCTTATCTCACTGCTAAACTATGTACTACTTTTTTTTCATTTTTAGAGTTACAGCTAGATAATATTCATAATAATTAATAATTGTACACCTTAACTTTTAGTTAGTATTTGTTTGAATAGGTTTTGATATTATGTCACAAAATAGCAAAGTCTGATTTTTAAACACTTAAACAAAACCTAAAAGTAACAGATTACTGAGAAAATTCGTGATAACCACGGTACTCATAAAAAAGGTTCTACTTTTTACTTTTTGCTATTTTTACTGAAAAATTATTAAAGATATAAGTATATCTATGTATTTATCAGTTTATCAATCGTTTTCGGTACAGTTTGTTATTTAAAAGGGGTAGATGTGGTTGAGCATTCAGTTTAATCTGAATGGTTCTGTAGTCATACTGAACAATAAGGAATTATAAAAATGGTGATAAAATTTGTGAGTTTGCTCTTCTTAGCATATATTGTTGCTTCTGGTATGTATAATTATTGTTTTATATTAAGTTTAATTATATGTAGTGTTTTTATATGCAATAAGAGAGATAAGGGGTTTATTAAGGAAATTGTCCGATCTGTATAGCTATTAGTTAGGCTTTTAAGCGTAATTCTCAAGAATGCTGGATTTATTTTATATTTTTATTTGTAAAGAATATTAGAGGTTGAAAGTAGATACCGAGATTTTCAGATTTTTATTTTATTATAAATAAAAGTTTAGTGTAATTATTGCAGTTCTGAAAGCTTTATGTTAGAGAAATAAACTGAAACAAATTTGATTTTTTGTACAAGCAAATGCGATATTTTACGAGCCCTATTGCACAACAGTTTGCCCATTGCTATGTTTTATATTTTTAGTGTGTTAGCTCCGCCTAAATTAAATAAATGTAAATATAATGTTTTATTTAGCAAATGATATTACATTTTAACATATTTAGAGTGAATTTAAACATAGTTGAACTTATAAACTAATCCAAATGAATGTTAAATAATTTTAGTATACGCCATAGAAAATACTTTTCAAAGAATAAGCCGCTTTACCACTGTGTAACACCGCCTTTGTTTTGTAAAACTGCATCAATCCGACGTGGCATAATATCCACAAGTTCTTTGCAATAGACTGCAGTAAAGGAGTTTCAAATTAATATAATCTCAAAATTAGCCTTATTTCTTTGTGTCAGCATCAATATATTCGAAAACTTACAAATAAATTAATTATCTTGTAAAATTCTGTTTCTTAAAAAGTAAAAACAATAATTTATGGTGTTGCTATTAAAATTAAATGGATATTCACATTGTATTCATTGATAATGATTATAGAAAATTATAGATGGGCGAACTGTTGTGCAATAGAGCTCGTATATGTATCATAAAAAATAAATCTTCGTTTTATATCAGTACCACTATTTGTAAAGCACTCAATACTACTTAGTCGGAATTAAGTAACGACTTTTGTCTGACAATTTTTATAACAAACGGCCTTTATTATACTCAGCTTTGTAAAGGCAGAAACTTTTATAAGTACAATTATATAAAATAAAACTAAATTAAAGGACAAGCAAGTTATTTAGAGAGGTACGTAGAAAATTACTTTCGTTCATGTTCTAAAACTTTAAGGAAGGTTTTTAAATTTAATTGCATGTGCAAAATAATTAGCTACTAAGAAATTTTACTTATCACACTTTTACGGCAATTTAAATATGAAAGCTATTAGATAATAAGAATTTGCGGGCCTAGTCTAGATTTACAAAGAATGTGGTTATCGTTTTGGACTTGTATTTGTCGTACTGATAATATTAAGCAGTTGGTCGTGGGGATTGTTCTATAAACACACATTTACGTAGGTTAAAAATTATATAAAGTGATTAACTGCTTGATTTATAATCCACATTGAATTCGACTTTTTCATGTGATAACCCTAAATTCAGGATTTGTTAAAAATTGATTTAAAGATTATATCTATAGTTGAACTGAAATGATTTGTATACGAACTCATTAAACTCCTACTGCTGGGAGTGAATAACATCAGATCTGTTGATGAAACCATTATTCGAATCTGTGACTTGAACGGAAGAGGTAATCGGTTGTCTGCATCTAGTAGTCGGAAAAATCCTTTATTCCGCCTTGGGGGATTATGTAAGAGTCAAATAAAAAAATGTTTATTACAAAAGGATTAACCTTTAAATTTTTACAATTTTCCGTCTTAAAGATTGACATTCCTTATGTTAACTTTTATATTCATTTAGATGGAAACCCATATCTTTGCTTTTATAGGGCATTTGTTGAACTTCGTTACTATCACTGTAAAAACAGGTTGTTTCTAAAACGAATTCGCATCAATTTTTCTGGAAAGAGACGCAGTTTTTAAACTTTTCTCAAGAATTTGTTATCACAACCACCCCAAAGTAGTTATTATAGGATTAGTCATTATCTTATATTTATTAAAAATAAGTACATAACGTCACTCATCTTCAATTTATCTAATTTGAAATTATTTCACTGAAATAAGTGAAGTACATTATGGAATTTTTAAGATTATCTACGTATAAAAAGGAATTGGTTAAAGTAATTGCGAATTAAACATAACTATTTATCTTTTTCTTAACCAACGTATTGTATAGATTAACGATAACTACAGATAAAGGGATGTGAAAATTGTAACCCTTTAGTCACAGTTAATTCCTTTCTTAAGCACAGTGTAGAAATAAAATAAAAAGATATAAAAATGTATGTATGTAAAAGTTTTGATTTTTGTAGCACTTTGTGTAGCCATAGGTGAGCGGAGTGTTTTCCTTTCTATATAAACTCCCTAACTATTGCATATAATAATAGTATCACAAGACGAGAAAATCAAAACAAAATAATAATAGAATTGTTTAACAACTTCCACTATAACACTTTAAATAATGTTTCAAGAGTTCAAGCTTTTTTACTGAAAATAAGCTGAAATTGTTATATATTAGGCTTGTTATAGATTAGGCATCCTACACATAAATTGAGTTATTTTGGATTTATTATTAAGACCCATTATTCCCTTTTTGAGACATAGAGATGTGCTGGTGCATTAACGTATATGGTTTTTACGGGTGCAATGCATGACTGGACTCAAGTAACGCCACGCTGTCTCTCAAAAGGGATAGTGTAAAACAGAAAGATCCCGTACAGTGGAGAGTACAGGGATTGGAATATATGGCGTAAGAGAGAACATCGGTGTATCTATGGGAACTAAAGGCACAGTCTGTCAGGCTGAAATCTTTACTATAATGCCCTATGTTTAGAAAAATGGAAAACGTGGGTATACTCAATAATGCACACACATTCTGCTTGACAGTCGATCAGCTTTAAAAGCACTTCAATTATCTCCCATCAATTCTAAATGTCTTAATTACCAAAAGGGTTAGCTAAGAAGAACACAGGTTAACTCGTATGGGTGCCAGGATATAGTTACATGCATAGATGGGAACGAAGCAGCAGATTCCCTCGTAAAACTGGTGCAACCATTCCATTTATAGGTCCAGAGCCTACACTTGAAATATGCAAAAAAAGCATCCGAACAGTGATAGAAAAATGGACTATTACACAACATATTTATTACTAGGTTGCAACACAAGAACAAAAACTGTGGAAGGAAAAAATTGGCAAGCCTTCACGTGGATGCACGTCTGCATACTTAGGTTGAACCCAGATTAGATGGATGGTAGGATTTGGCGCAGGACACTGCCATCTGAGAAAATGCCTACAACAAGTAGGAGTATGACATACTCTGTAGATTATGTCAGGAAGTGGAAGAATCAATATCTTACATAATCTTTGGCTGTCCAGCGCTGCACCGCAAAAGATATCAACTTTTCGGGGAAACTTCGGGTAGAATATTTATTACGCATGAGCATGGTCATAAAACTTGAACAGAACATTGATTAACCATAAAAGAACTTATATACGAGTAGATCACATTTCAAATAGAAATCTAACGATTTTGTAATAATCTGTAAACCTAGGATATTTAAAGGCCTTAACAATATACCACACTATATGTAGGGTTAGTCGCTATTTAAACGTGCCTGGCTTATAAATTTGCCTGACTCAGAAAATTATCAATTGTGTTAAATGCAATTAATCTGAACAATTCCAGATTAGAATCTTGATGGTGTAAAGGTGAAACTACTAAATTTAGTGGAAGTCGAAAATTAGATTTGTTATCTTTCCTAAAACTGCTGATACAGATATACGAGTATATATACCGGGCGATCCAGAAAAAAAGGAATTAGAGCAGGCCCTGATTACGCTGTTAAGGTTGGTAACATTGCTTCTCGTTTTTTTAAATTTCATATCAATGGTAATCTGATTTATTACTTGAAAAATAAATTTGACATTTTATAACCTAAAATAAAAGCTTTAGTGGGCGTAATTACATTTATGGTTATTAAATAAAGTAAAATTATTTATTTAGACTGCCTACAAACAGGTAATTACTTACTATTATTTAAAACACGGACAATAATATTGTTGCATGATTTTGACAGTTAACGTAACCTCTTCAATGGTCAATAGTGTCTGTTTACGCTCACGGTAGGCGAATCACGGGATACCAACTTTGGTAACTAGGTCACGGCCTGCTCTAATTCGTTTTTTTCTGGATCACCCGGTATATCAGGTGTTCAGCGAGGAATGGGACAGCGCGATATCTCGGGAACGAATGCAGATTTTTAAATTTTGAAAACTTTGTTATAAATGTCCGTTAGGAGCAGATATTTCATGGTAAAAAAATTTTAAATTAAATTTGTCACCGCTAGGTAGCGCTACCTAACTACCAATATTTTCTCGAAAAGTACAACAAATAGGTTAGTAGCAGTTATAAGGAAAGTTATCACAAATGTGTTGCAGATTCCAAAAATCGAATAAAAAGTAGGATATTCTATTTAAAAAATAAAGTTAGGTAGCGCCACCTAGCGGTGGCGCATTTAATTCAAAAAACCATAAAATATCTGCCCTTAACGGATATTTATAACAAACTTTTCAAAATTTTAAAATCTGCATTCGTTCCCGAGATATCGCGCTGTCCCATTCCTCGCTGAACACCCGGTATATACAGGGTGTTCATTTTAAAAGTGAACGCCTACCAGCTTCTGAATAGGCAACACACATTGCATTCCAGAGATAACACTGTAGTATAATAAATTTCAAAAACGTTAACAACATAGTAGTCTTAAACCTATTTTATGTCAGTGTCAAAATCGCAAATCGCTAAAAAGTCAAGATGTTCAAGGATTCAGAACGAACAGACATGTTGCTTCTTTTAGGCGAATGTCATAAGAATTACGATGCTGCGGCGATATTGTACCACCAACGATATCCAAAGCGAATTGCCGAATCGTGTAGGTCAATTACTCCTCAGATGTTAATTGCAGTTAGAAGTAATTTTGAACGAAGACTTAGATTATGTATTGAAAATAATGGTCAACAATTTTAACAGGTCCTTTAGTACTGGATTACGGTTATGTTGTTAAAGATTTTTATTATTATCTAATTTGTACTTGACTTTTATATTATGTAATTAAAAACGTTCAAAGGCTACTGTGTTGCATAATACTTTTGAAATTTATCAAACAGAGAAGTGATCTTTGGAATGCAATGTGTGTTGCCTATTCAGAAGCTGGTAGGCGTTCACTTTTAAAATGAACACCCTGTATAAAGTAAAATCGTGATTTATCTCTTTAGTTTCATAGTTCTTTTGTAGCTATAATACATTGAAGTTTTACAGAGAAAATGGCAATAAAAATAGTGATTCTAATAGGGTTTTGTGTAGCTATATGTAAGCTTCTCAGATTACACTGAAGAATTGACATTTAGTAACTTAGATAAAAAGGATTTCCGTTTCAATAAAGTAATTAATGGCTTCGTATCACTAATAATTGTATGTACAAGATTTAAAGTTCTTTCTGTCAACTTTTTCCTAAGTGACTAAGAAAATTGCACTTTCCGCGGCTTCGTAACATAATATTTTCTGTTTGAATAAGCGCTTATACTGTAGAGTTATTAATATTAAGTAATTTAAATATTCTATTGAACTAAATAGAAATCCAACCCAATATCCATTGCCATTACATTATATAACTTCTTAATCGTAGGTGAAGCACTTATTTGCCAAACTTGTAAAGGAAATGCCTGCAATCAAAGGGAAAAAAACATACCATTAGTACGGTGCAATCGATATGTAAACAAATTGCCGTATAATTTTAAATCTAATGAAGTGGATGTCAACAATGCCGAATATGTTTGTATTAGATTAGAATATACTGAAGGTAAGCCGCATATAAAAGGGAAATTTTATTACTTTATGTATCTCTGTATTTTAAGGAAACATAATTACACCAGTTCGTCAGTGCTATGTGTTGCCTGAAGGAATGGACTTGTGTCAAGAAATAGAGAACTCATTGCCCCCTACAGTCAACTTGAAAGAGTGCAAATTTAAACGAGACTTCAACAATTACCATGTTATTTCTAATCTTCAAACAAATTTCAACATTAAAACTGCTATAGATGATAATACAACTACAACTACCTCTCCCACAACAACTACCACCCCCACAACAACTACCACTCCCACAACAACTACCACTCCCACAACAACTACCACTCCCACAACAACTACCACTCCCACAACAACTACCACTCCCACAACAACTACCACCCCCACAACTACTACCACTCCCACAACAACTACCACTCCCACAACAACAACCACTCCACCAGAAACTACCACTCCCACAACAACTACCACTCCCACAACAACTACCACTCCCACAACAACCACCACTCCCACAACAACTACCACTCCCACAACAACTACCACCCCCACAACAACCACTCCCACAACAACTACCACCCCCACAACAACTACCACCCCCACAACAACTACCACTCCCACAACAACTACCACCCCCACAACTACCACCCCCACAACAACCACTCCCACAACAACTACAACCCCCACAACAACTACTACCCCCACAACAACTACCACCCCCACAACAACTACCACTCCCACAACAACTACCACCCCCACAACAACCACCACTCCCACAACTACTACCACTCCCACAACAACTACCACCCCCACAACAACCACTCCCACAACAACTACCACCCCCACAACAACTACCACTCCCACAACAACTACCACCCCCACAACAACCACTCCCACAACAACTACCACCCCCACAACAACCACCTCTCCCACAACAACTACCACTCCCACAACAACTACCACCCCCACAACAACCACTCCCACAACAACTACCACCCCCACAACAACTACCACTCCCACAACAACTACCACCCCCACAACAACCACCACTCCCACAACAACTACCACTCCCACAACAACTACCACCCCCACAACAACCACTCCCACAACAACTACCACCCCCACAACAACTACCACTCCCACAACAACTACCACCCCCACAACAACTACCACTCCCACAACAACTACCACCCCCACAACAACTACCACCCCCACAACAACCACTCCCACAACAACTACCACCCCCACAACAACTACTACCCCCACAACAACTACCACTCCCACAACAACTACCACCCCCACAACAACCACTCCCACAACAACTACCACCCCCACAACAACTACCACTCCCACAACAACTACCACCCCCACAACAACCACTCCCACAACAACTACCACCCCCACAACAACCACCACTCCCACAACAACTACCACTCCCACAACAACTACCACCCCCACAACAACCACTCCCACAACAACTACCACCCCCACAACAACTACCACTCCCACAACAACTACCACCCCCACAACAACCACTCCCACAACAACTACCACCCCCACAACAACCACCACTCCCACAACAACTACCACTCCCACAACAACTACCACCCCCACAACAACCACTCCCACAACAACTACCACCCCCACAACAACTACCACTCCCACAACAACTACCACCCCCACAACAACCACCACTCCCACAACAACTACCACTCCCACAACAACTACCACCCCCACAACAACCACTCCCACAACAACTACCACCCCCACAACAACTACCACTCCCACAACAACTACCACCCCCACGACAACCACCACTCCCACAACAACTACCACTCCCACAACAACTACCACCCCCACGACAACCACCACTCCCACAACAACTACCACTCCCACAACAACTACCACCCCCACAACAACCACTCCCACAACAACTACCACCCCCACAACAACTACCACTCCCACAACAACTACCACTCCCACAACAACTACCACTCCCACAACAACTACCACTCCCACAACAACTACCACCCCCACAACAACCACTCCCACAACAACTACCACTCCCACAACAACTACCACTCCCACAACAACTACCACCCCCACAAGAACCACAACAACTACCACTCCCACAACAACTACCACCCCCACAACAACCACTCCCACAACAACTACCACCCCCACAACAACTACCACTCCCACAACAACTACCACTCCCACAACAACTACCACCCCCACAACAACCACTCCCACAACAACTACCACCCCCACAACAACTACCACTCCCACAACATCTACCACCCCCACAACAACCACCACTCCCACAACAACTACCACTCCCACAACAACTACCACCCCCACAACAACCACTCCCACAACAACTACCACCCCCACAACAACTACCACTCCCACAACAACTACCACGCCCACAACAACCACTCCCACAACAACTACCACCCCCACAACAACTACCACCCCCACAACAACAACCACCCCCACAACAACTACCACTCCCACAACAACTACCACCGCCACAACAACTACCACTCCCACAACAACTACCACCCCCACAACAACTACCACCCCCACAACAACCACTCCCACAACAACTACCACCCCCACAACAACTACCACCCCCACAACAACAACCACCCCCACAACAACTACCACTCCCACAACAACTACCACTCCCACAACAACTACCACCCCCACAACAACCACTCCCACAACAACTACCACCCCCACAACAACTACCACTCCCACAACAACTACCACCCCCACAACAACCACCACTCCCACAACAACTACCACTCCCACAACAACTACCACCCCCACAACAACCACTCCCACAACAACTACCACCCCCACAACAACTACCACTCCCACAACAACTACCACTCCCACAACAACTACCACCCCCACAACAACCACTCCCACAACAACTACCACCCCCACAACAACTACCACTCCCACAACAACTACCACCCCCACAACAACCACCACTCCCACAACAACTACCACTCCCACAACAACTACCACCCCCACAACAACCACTCCCACAACAACTACCACCCCCACAACAACTACCACCCCCACAACAACAACCACCCCCACAACAACTACCACTCCCACAACAACTACCACCGCCACAACAATTACCACTCCCACAACAACTACCACTCCCACAACAACTACCACTCCCACAACAACTACCACCCCTACAACAACTACCACTCCCACAACAACCACCACTCCCACAACAACCACTACTCCCACAACAACCACTACTCCCACAACAACTACCACTCCCACAACAACCACCACTCCCACAACAACCACCACTCCCAGAACTACTACTACAGATCCATCAACTACTGAAAGTGGGGGAGGTTCAGTTACAGCCTCTCTGTGCGTAATTCTGTTGGTGACAGTAGTTCGAAATACTTTTTTATGAACTCAAATGATTTTGCGGAGGTAAGGTTGCGTTAGTTAGGCATCTGTTAGTAACAGGTATATATTGGTACGTTGTAATTAAGTTTGAAATACGTAGTTTTTGCATAAGAACTGTCAAAGTGTTATTATTTAAATCGCGACCTTTATCTATTTGAAATATAAGATGTATAGTAATAGTAATGAAGATGTAAGTTGCGTTTATCTGTTTTGTAAGGTTAATCTTTAGGTCATACGTAATTGCCCAGTAAATCAGAGACCATTAACTAAGCATATTATATTCTTGTTATTGATTGTCCCATAGTTATTGGGAATCTGAAGTCATTTTTGTAGGAAGTGTCAAAATATGTATATTAAGCAGGTTAAAGTATTAATTGTTGCTACACTACAGATATCTGTAATTTCGTGTAAATACTGTACATGATTTCAAGTAACGTTTGCGTTGAAAACTTTTGCAAGAACTTCCTGTATTTTAAAGCAAGGTCTACTTATGTTACTAGTTATATTGATATTTATTACATTATTTATTATCTTATGAGATTATTATGTGATAAAGGAAATACTAGTACAACTGACAAAGCACCGCTTAAGGAGGCGTTCGGCTCCTGCGTGTAGTACAATCTTCTTACCAATAAATTGCAGTATTATTTTTTTTTAAGGGGAACTGATTAGTATTTCATCAAACACCTAATACATCGTGATGTAACTTAAGTAGGTGTTGGGCTCCTATGTACAACGTGTCCTAGAATAACTGTTCCATCAGTTTAACGTCATGTAATTATAAATACAATAAACAAAATGGATCAAGTGTGGCGCTGATGCGAGACTTATCCGATTGTCGTATAGCATAAGCTAAAATGTTACAAAAAAAGACGAATTCACAGATTAACGAAGCAGCAGAAATGAGCAAGGTTGCAAAAATGCAAATCACTGTTAAAAAGACTTGCACAAAGTGAGATTGTGTTTTCAGATGAAAAATTCTTTTTATTGCAACAATCTTATAATTCACAAAATCACGATCGCTTATTCGTATAGTCAGCGGTTCCAAAATGTTCCATCCGTAATGATTTGGGGAGGTGTATCGAGGAAAGGAAAACTTCCATTTATTTTCATTGATAACGCCGTGAAGATAAATCAAGAATAACATCTTCAGAGAGTTTTGATTGAAAACGCGATGCCAGCTATCGAGCAGATGTATCCAAATGGAAATTATTATTTTCACCAAGATTCTGCGCCAGCCCACAAAGCCAAAAGTATTCAAGATTGGTGTAGGGAAAATTTTAGCGATTTTATCAGCGCCGAAGACTAGCCTTCCTCCTCTCCTGATCTTAATGTAACGGATTACTGCATATGGGGCTACATGCAGTTGGCAGATTTGAAATGTAGCGATATCTCTCAATTCAAATATGTATTGCAAAGAATTTGGAGGGAAATACCTGATGAGATGATTCGTGTCGCCTGTTTGGACTTCCCAAAGCGTTTGAAAGCAGTTATTAAAGAAAAAGAGGACAGATTCGGACTAAACGCATAAAATAACTTTTGTTGTACTGCAATTTGTTTGCAATCAATTTCTTTTTATATTATGTGTCATATCTTTATGTTAATTGAAAAATAATAATGGGACAGTTATTCTAGGACACGCTGTATAGTATAATCTCCTTGCAAATAATTTGCAATATTCTTTTTGTTATAAGGAGAACTGATTAGAATAAATTACATTAAACAAATAATTACCAATTTGTACTTACTTTTTAATATGGACTAGATGAGAGCAAGACTGGTGGCTCTAAATTATTTATTAATATTTAGAGGTATTTAATAAGGTAGGTATGAGGTAATGTAGGTTAAAGCGTTTTCATAAAAAAAATTGTATGTCATGCCACTCTGTCCATGTATATATTATTAAATAAAATAGGCAATTTATTTACCTCCATAGTTTTTATTTTATTATACTAAACAAATATTTATTTACCAACTTAATTATTAAATTAAAACATTAGTACCTATTTGTTTTAATCAAAAAACTTCTACTGGCGTTTAGTACGCTAAAATTAGATGAATTCAGATTCGCTCAGTACTTTTCATAGTATTTTTTTTTTATTTTCTAATAACAAAATTTCATTTTGTGTTGATGTGGAATCGGCACTCGGCACGTCACTAGATTGTTTTGGCAAAATTAAGCCGTTTACCTTAATAAGTTGTTTACGTACGCCTTCTTGGACTACAGCGCATAGAATATTGTCACCGTAACCACTTGTACAGGCTTTGTACAGTCATGTGCAAAAGTAATGACACGCCTAAGTATCAAGCAGGCGACACACTATACCCTGCTTCGGTGCAAAGATTTTTAAAGCCACTAACCATAAGACCTTGTAGGTAGGATTAACAAGTTAGAAAAAGAAAGTTACTCATCGACTGCTGCAAGGCTGCTTACTATACACAATAACAAATCCGAAATGTCATTACTTTTGCACGTTACTGTTGTACATACAATGCCTTCATAAATATTTGAGATAATAGTATAGGCAACCAATCGTACAGGATTGGTATTTCACATTCAAAAATCACTAAAAAAGTTACTAAAGTGTGCAGAACAATTAATTATTAATTTAGAAATTATTATTACTTGTACCTAATTAATTATTAAAGATAAAACAATAGTAAATTTAAAATTGAATACAATTGCGTAATTACCTACTTATATTTCAAATTTCGGTTGTAAATTAAATAAAATTAAAGAACTGTACATGTATTTTATTTTAATTTATAATGCATTCATATCACTCGTTGAAAATGTTGCCCCTTGTTATTTAAATAAGCATTAAATTGTCTTTTCACATTTTCAAAAACTCTTTGGAGTCTATCAACGACAATTTGCTGAATTTCATTTCGTATTGCTTCTTGAAGTTCTTCCAGAGTATGAAGCCTGTTCTTGAACACATTATTTTTAAGGCGACCAAACAAGTAAAAAAAGATCTGAAGCTGTTATATCCGGCGACTTTTGGGGGCCAAGGTTTTTAGATCCTATTATCGTAAAATTTTTCAGGATATGTTATTGTTTCCCTAGCTGTATAGACTGGTGATTATTTTGTTTAAAAAACCCATTGTATAATTCATTAGCATGCGCTTTTGCAAAAAATTGTTGAAAGATGGTCCTATATCTCTCGGATGTTATAGTTTCTTGAAAACACACAGGCCCTATTATGCGCCTTCTTGACTTAGCAATCCATACTCCAATTTCTGGCGGTTTCAAAAAGTTCATGAGATTTCAAGCTCCCAAAATACGAAAGCTTTGTGAATTAATAGTCAGATAAATGAAACTACGCTTCATCGGGTAAAAATGTAAAATCCAGAAGGTCGTAATCGTTTGCCAAGTTTTCGTTAAACCATTCACAATATCTCATTCCACTTGTGAAATCAGGTGACTACTTGCTGCACAACACTAATCTTATAGGGATAATAATGAAGTCTTTTCTTTATAGCTAAATTGTGGCGATTAATCTCGAGGATCTTAGGAAACTGCCGCGTGAATTGTTGAAAGCAATAATCCAACTCGTACGTCCAGAATCCACATGCATTTAGAGTTGCGTTTCGATAATAAGCCATTAAAATAAAGGCGTCTTGTTCGGGCCCGTAGTTATTCGTTTTTTAGGTAAAATTGACTTTCATTAAACTAAATAACTGATAATTTGGTTTGTAGTGTTACCTTAGAACACTAAAATACTTTCAATACTTCTAAAAAGAACTGATTTTGCATAAAGAAAACTTTAAAAACACAGTAAGAAGCGACCAGAAACGAAAACCAAAAACACAGCTCGTAAACACAAGGTTTGATAATTAACAGCCGCTGTAGAATATTAGGGATATTTTTTTACTACAACATAAATTTTGAATTTTTTGCCGTTAATTTGATCTCGATCTCAATCATTTTTGAACGCTTTGTATGCAGGGTGGTCCATAAGTAATGGGACACAGACCAACAGTAGATTCGTGCGGCCAAAATATTACGATTTACCTAAAATTACCTTGGTCCAAAAGTTAATATTTTCAGATACCGGGGGTCAAAGTCAAAATTTTGATTTTAATTTTCTCCTGTAATTTCATAAGTTTTTGAAATATTGATATGAAAACTGAGGAAACTGCCTTTTTTTGGGACGGGAAATAATAATCCGTCCTCAATTTCAATGTAGCTCTTAAAGGAACCTTACTTTTGCAATGCCTAATATCTTAAAAAGGCTTCAACTTTTTTGTACTTAAACTTAGGGTAAATCTAATCGAAAAAAACAATTGCCTTATCCTTTTTATGCACAAAAGGTATACTATTTAAATGTCAGTGAAGTGAATCGTTCCAAGATATCTGCTATTGAAAACTTTTAAATTATACAATAATTATTACCTTATCCGGAAAAACATTTTAAATGCATTTTTATTAAAAAAATCTTTTTTATTATGTCTAAAATTACTAATTACATATACAATACAAACCCACGAAATAAATGCTTTTTTGAACATAAATAGTAAAACGGCAATAAGAGGAAACGAAGAATAAAATGAATACATTAGATAGCGACGAATATTCGATGGATGAATCAAACAAAAGGAAAAAACGGAAAGAAGAGAAATATGGAGAACAAACAGCGAGGATGACTCAACAGATGAAGCAATAAGGAAGAAAAAAATTAAAACAAAAAAATCTACTAAGAAGAACGCCAACAAAACATAGACAGAGCCCTAAAGATATGTTAATAGGCAGAGACTGGGAAATATGCAAAGTGCATATCTCTATTTTATAGCATATCTTTTTGAATCTTTGTTTCTATGCGTTTCACATCATGTTAATGGGATTTTTAATTAGTTTTTTAGTGAATATTTGCATATGTTACCATTATATTGCATAATGCATATTCAAAATGGTATAGTGCATATTTATATTATCTGAAGCAGGAGAGATGAGTCCTGCCTCATCACACGCTGAATTTAGTAACGACAAACACGCGTGTACATTTGTTCACAAACCCCATGCACACGACAAGGATAGCATTACAATAAGCCTGTGTTATGATTAAAGTGCTTATTTGACTAGAGTAGTTTAAGTCACATGAGCGTGTTGTCACTAAAAGACTAAAACGTCAAACTGTCAAATTATTAATACATTTACATTATTTTATTTTATGAGTTATCTAAATAATTCCTGTGTTCACTGGAATTCGTTTTTTGTAGAACCTATTTGTGTTGTGAGGTTTAGATAAATGAACATTTAATTTGGTTTATTGCGTTGCAGAAGAAATACAAGTACATTTATTGGTTAGATTATTATGTCATTTGAAATTTTGAATTGGTAAATAATTTAAGTTGCATCTAACCTTAGTCATCATAAAAGTAAATAAACGCAAATAACTAAAACAGTACAATAGAAATTTCAGTATACCTCTCTGAAAACAGTTGTTTTTCTGACGGTTTATGGGTTGCGAAAGGGCATCTTTTCCGTGCACTGCATGTAAATTAAAATATTCGTTGTTACTCATAGCAAACGCCATTTAGAATGCTTTTGAGATTTCCTTCGCAACGCTTGTTTGGAATTGTTTATCGAGTGTTTATTTGACAAATGGAGGTGGAATAAGCCGGAAAAAAATTTTTTCAACCATAAATATACAGGGTGACATTGAAAAAACTACAATGCATAGTACCACGCGATAGAGGACCATAAAATAATAAAAAAAAAGTTCTTATACGCTAATGTCCGATCGCCTTTTTTTCAAGATACTAGCCAACTACAGGAAAGCGTTTCAACGCGTTAAAAATATGATAATATTCTAATAATACTCGAAACTAAAATACACAAAATAGCCACCTGCAAGGGCATAGAGTGCATCAATTTTGGTTCAATTATGTCTTCACAATCGGAAGAAATTTAAAAAAATTTAAATTTTCTAACAAACTTTTAACATCCTGTATCTTAAAAAAAAGGCGATCGGATATTAGCGTATAAGAACTTTTTTTACTATTTTATGGTCCTCTATCGCGTGGTACTATGCATTGTAGTTTTTTCAATGTCACCCTGTATATAATGACGTTATTACTAACTGTTTTGTACGCCCACTGTCATTAAATGACAGCTTGTTTGTTCAAAATACTAATTATTATTATAAATGATTAATATTAATTTATATGTATGGTTGAAAATAAAATAGTATACAAACCTTGGTGAAAAGTTTCATTATTGTCTCGAGATATTGTAAACATAGTAAATATATGATAGTATAATTACTCGTATAATTATCTCTCGACAGTAATGGAATACTTTCCACCTCGCTATGTAATATACTATTTTTCGCTACCAGCAAAGTAAGAAAGCCTTACATCCATAGCAACAGTGACTGTAAGTGGCTAATAACATTCGGGCTCTAGTTACCCTTGACGACGGAACTTAATAGTGTCACTTACGTTCCTAGGAAAATAATGAACAGATAACAGAACTGTACGCTTACCGTTGTCATTATTACCACTATTATTATATTGATTTGTTTACGTTGCCAAGTATTATAGGACGCATAGTTACCACAAAAACTGTCACAAAATAATTCATACTTTGAAAATAATAATTTCTTGTTCTTTTAAACTACTTGCTAAGCGAAAAAATATAATAAGCAAAACGGAATGTATGGACTATTAACATTTTCGGAAGGCGACGAGCCTTGGCTTCGCCTCGGCTCGTATTTGCCTACCTCAAATGTTAATACGTCCTTACATTCTTTGTAGCTTAAATAACTAATATGTTCAGCAGTTCAGCTGTCTCATAATGACTAGATTATTTTACTGTTTAGAGGCCATAATAGTATATTATACACGACGCTATAATGTATGCTATTATTACCGAGGATAATGTTTGCAACACGAGCGAGCGTTTGCAATTATCCAATGTAATAGTAGCCATTATAGCGAGTAGTATACTATACTTTATCCTCGACTACAAAATACTAAGAATTTTTAATTAAAATTTAAATTAAAATTTAAATAACAACATAACCTATTTCAATGACAACATAACCTATTTCCTTCATTATACACCATAGACAATAATGTTACCATGACACCGTGCATAATGATTTCAGTGTATAATGGATAGCATTATGAGTGACCAAACACATGAATAATTGACAGATTATTGACTAGTCGTGGATAAAATATCATATTATGGACTAGTCCATAATGATAAAGTAAAACGGCCGTTGCTAAGTAAAACGGCCGTTGCTGCTGTTAAACAACCTGGTAATTAGGTGATTATTCAATACAGCACCCTGCAAGAAGCTACAGCTATAAAACACATTTGAACCTCAAATTAATTATTTAAAAGTAAATTTTGTGATATGCAGCTGATAAACATAAAACTTTGTATGTAATTCGTACATACACTGCGCGACACTCTCACCCTACAAGTGTGATAAATCTCCTAAAATATTTATACTTAAGACTCTTAAGAGATAACAGTTACCTAATAAGTTAAATTAGACTATTTTATAAATTTTGAATTTAAATAACGTTGAAAATATCAAACATGAAAAAATCTAGAACCATTTCTTGTTTAGATGCGACATTTGAGTACGACACTTAATTACCCTCACTTTGTAAAATAAAACAAAAGACAAATACTAACGAATTTATTAATTGACTTCGGTAACTTAATAACGAGCATAACCTCCATTTTTCTCTTGCAAAGCCAATACCCGATGAGGAAGGCTGTGCTACAGATTTTCTATAAGATTTCTTGGAATGGTGTTCCAAGCTGCCCTTATAGCAACAATAAGTTGTTCTTTCGTATCGTACTGCTTTCCTCCTGCATACATTTTCTTAACCAACCATCCCTACAAATTCTCGATTATGTTTAATCAGGTGAGAGGGCACGCCATGGTAAAACTTGAACATTGTTGTCCGCAAACCAGGTGGCAACAATCCTGGCAGTGTGGATTGGAGCATTGTCACGCTGAAAAATCCATTGATCTTCTCCAAATAATCCGTCAATGTTGACTTTTTGATGTTGAATAAGTGTCATGTACTGTTGAGCCGTTTGTTTGCCTTCTAATATGGCTAGATCTATTGGTCCACGGTTGGAGATAACAGCCCAGACCATAACACCACCACCTCCACTATGGCGACGTTTTAAATATTTTTCTTTATTTCGCAAATCATGAAAATAATATTGGCACCCATCTGGTCCATCAAGATTAAATTTCTTTTCGTCGCTGAAAATAACATTTTTCCACTCGTCGATCCAATTTCTATAACGATGGGCAAACTGTAACCTGGCTTCCCGGTGTTGACGTAGTAACTGTGGTTTCTTACGTAATCATCGTCGTTGTAAATGTGGGCACTTCTTAATTATTCTTTGAACAGTTCGAATACTTGCGTTTGTTCCAACCCTCCGAGCAATTTTTCTTGCCGTCTCACTAGAATTAGAAGCTTCCCTTAGAATAGCACGACGTTCCCTTACTATAGTAGCCATTGCAGTTTGACCTCTACGTTTTTTTCCATAATTAACTGTATCGTTTAGGTAGTTGTTGACCTTTTAGCCTTCTGGCAGGCGCGATCAGGTTTAAAATACGAGCGGGCGCGTGTTGCACTTCTTACAACATGTAAAACTTTAAATACTTGCAGTGAGCATTCCTACCGGATATTTCAAAAACTTTGTTTATTGCGTTTCGGGTTATTAATATGCATAAATATAAATTAATATAATAATAATAACAGTATTGGTGCAGCACTCGAACTGAAAGCACGCGTGTGTGCCCACTGTCTGTTAAATTTTGTGGTAACAGTTTATACAAGTCTATACAAAATGCCTGCAGAAAAGTTAGCGGAACTAGAAGCTTCTCTTGAAAAACTGAAAAATGATGTGGCCAACCTGAAAGATGAAAACATACAACTACGTATGAAAAACGAAGTAGCCGAACAGTATTCCAGAAGGAACAACCTAAGAGTATTTGGGGTACAAGAAACTCCAAAGGAAGATACTAATCAAATGGCTTTAAAAATATTCCAAGATAAAATAATGAAAACCATATTAAAACCTGATGATATTGAAAGATCACACCGGGTTGGAAGAAAAAATGGTAATCGTCCAAGAGCTATAATCATCAAATTTGTTTCCTACAGCTACAGAGAAAAAGTTTTTAAAAATAAAAATCACTTGAAAAACACGGGAATTGTTATAAAAGAAGACCTGACGAAGGAAAGGCCCAACTTGATTAATTCAGCAACTGAGGAATTTTCCAGGAAGAATGTTTGGACTGCTGATGGAAAAAATTTTATAAAGAAGAATAATAAAATAAGTATCGTGAATAGCAGAGAGCACTTGCAAAAATTGATCTCGGTAAAATAGTTCCACAAAGAAGGGAACCATTTGCAAACTTGGAAGATCTGCGCCGACGGTTAGAAGATCTGTGGCCAGAAGTGTATAAATTTAATCAGAAGAGCAATTTTACAGTTTAAACATAGACTAAGAATTGTGAATTTACTAAATGGAGGTCCCATACAACATGTTTATGAGTAGAATACACTATAAAAGATGTTTATTGGTAAATTTTTTAAGAACATTGTCAACGTGTAATTGATTTTTTCTGGTTGATATTAAAAAATTCGCCATTCCTTTGTTTTTTAAAATAATTGTTTGTAATTTGGCAGGAATAATTTTCAATCCATTGTTTCTTAGTAGGCAAAAAATGAAATCGCTATCTCAAAGTGTTCCGGAGATGAGAGGACTTTAACAGGGTTCGTTTTTTTCTAGCCACCCGGTATAAACATAGAAATCTTACTTTAAAAGCCTCTCTCTTTTTTAGCTGAGTGGAACTCCAATCAATGAAGGCTGCTCATGTTAATTGTCAATCACTACTACCTAAACTAAATGATATTAAGGAATACATACATAATTCATTCTAAATTGGATATACTTACTATTAGTGAAACTTGGTTAACTCCAGATACTTATAGGTAATGATATTCTTTTTATAAATAACTTTCAACTTATTAGAAAAGACAGAGTTGGGAGGGGCGGGGGCGTATGCATTTATATTCGTAATAATTTTAAGATTAAATTGATTCCCACCAGTGATATAATTGAACAACTTTGGATAGAGCTTATAAATGTAAAATTCCTACTTGGTGTTGCCTATAAACCTCCTTCTCTAAATTATAAGTTATTCTCTGATGAACTTGAACAATCCCTATCTTCTTGTACTGTAATTGCTGATAAAATTATTTGTTTTGGCGACATGAACATTAATTTATTAGAAAATAATCCTAACACTGTTTATTTTAATTCCATGCTGGAAGCTTTGGGTCTCACACAAATAATCAATGAACCAACAAGGTACCATAATAATACTGGTTCTATTCTGATTTAATTTTAGTATCCGATACCGAACTGGTAACGGATTCTGGAATAGGAGAGGCACATATTGCTAACCATGAGTCGATATATTGCGAATTTACAATTAATTGCCTTAATAACGGCCCAATAGTTAAAACATATCGAGATTTCAAAAATTTTAATTTGGATCTTTTCCAGAGAGATTTGAGCCGGATACCATTCCAAGTTATTTATGATTTGGTGGACGTGGATGACAAGATCAAATATTTGAATGATAACATATACTTTCACTCTTAAATATTCACGCTCCTATCATAACGGTAAAAATCACCAAGAATAGAGCTCCGTAAATTGCTGATAATGAAAGGCTGCCCATGTCACTTAGAAACAAAGCTAAACAAAGGTTTAAAAAAACTAAAAATCCATCTCACTGGGATTATTTTAAAATGTTACGTAATTATACTACTACAGCTGTAAAGAATGAAAAGAAAACCTATTTTGAAATTACTCTGAAGAACAGTAGTCCTAAAGTAATGTGGAGAGAACTAAAGTCTTTAGACACCCTAAAAAGGCGAAATTGTGTTATCCCAAGTGATCTCCTCGACCCTGATGCAATCAATGATTTTTTTATAAATGCCCTTCCTTATGTAAGTAATGATAAAGTTGCAGAGTTATGCCAATCATACTTAACTAATCATGTTCCTGGCCACACTACTACATTCGATTTTTCAGTTATTACAGAATCAACCGTATTAGCAATTATCAATAAATTAAAAAGTAATAGTACCGGAGCAGATGGTATTAATCTACAAATTGTCAGGTATTGCTCTCCATTCATTATACCCTATATCACACATGTCATCAATGCATGCCTAATTACAAGTAAATTTCCAACTGAATGGAAAAAGGCAATAGTTATTACATTACCCAAAGTATAAAGTATCTAAACCCACTGAATTTAAAGATTTAAGGCCCATTAGCATACTCTCGACTTTAACTAAAATACTTGAAAAGGTTATTGATGCTCAGCTGAGAGGTTATTTGGAAAAATTTCAATTATTACCAAGTAATCAATCTGGTTTTCGTTCTGATTATAGCTGTACAACCGCGTTGGCTCATGTACTAGATGATATCATAACCGCTTACGATCAAGGACAAGTATCAATGCTCGTCTTACTTGATTTTAGTAAAGCGTTCGACACTATTAATCACACGCTTTTATAGGCTATTCTAAATTATGTAGGTCTTGATAAAGACTCGATTGATTTACTACGTAGTTATCTTAGTAGCAGAAGTTAGATTGTGCGCTTGTCATGTGGCTCCTCCGGTGCTAAAGAAGTAACTAGAGGGGTATCACAGGGCTCTATCCTCGGTCTTCTGTTATACGTCATCTACACTTTTACTTTCAATAAATACTTGGAAAAATGTAAAGCTCACCTGTATGCCGATGATACTCAGCTTTATTATTCCTTTAATGCTGATAGTCTCGCTGTCACACATCAATTAAGACTTATTAAACATTTCCAAAATATCGAAAGAACATTGCTTAAAGTTAAATCCTACTAAATCTTTAATAATACTGTTTGGCAACCGTTCTACTTTGGAACGCTCTTAAAGTCATGTGTAACTGAACGGCACTTCCTAATCAAACAGCAAGATGTATTAATAAGTAGACTTAAAACCTATCTTGGCTGTAGTACCACACGGGAGTGTGTTGGGGCCAGTATTGTACCTACTATTTACAGCTGATCTGTCACTATCACTACTTTTACTAATAATACAGCAGTTTTCTCATCCCATCCAAATCTTGTAAATAGGTACTACAAGAAACCTACAGATTAATATAAACAAAATATAGAAGCGGTTAGAGACTGAAAGCAAACGAAACCAAATCAGTACATGTAACATTCAGCATGAAGAGGGATAACTGCTCCCCAGTAACACTAAATGATAAACAATCGAAGCATTCATAGCATGCAAACCATTTAGGTATGCACCTAGATAGAAGATTGATATGGCAACACCATATCTTCACTTCACAGTTAATACTAGAAAACAGGCCGTTTTCTAGTATTAACTCATGGCTAGGTAAATTTTTAAACTAAAAATCTCTCGCCAATAACAAGCAAGCAAGCAAAAACATCTGTCATAGATATTGGTTGTTATTGGCGAGAGATTTTAGTTTAGAAATTTACCTAGCCATGATTTCATTCTATCTTTGTTGTGCTACCCATATTGTTTATGTCTTCCTTGTTGCACTCATTAATTTTTGTATGTTTAGATTGGATTTCGGGCAATCGGTATAAAGTAATTCTCAAGCCTATACGTACTTATGGGCTACAATTGTCGTGGAGTTCAGTCAGTACCAGCAATATTGAAATTATGCAAAGGTATCAAAACACTGTCGTGGCTCAGTTGGTTCAGTACGTCTGACCAATGGCCGTGGTTCGATTTCCAGGGTCATATATACACCGAAAATAACCGGCCGCTTCCCTCGGAAGGCAATGGCAAACCACCGAGGTGTATTCTGCCTAGTAAAGTCCTCTCTGGGGTAGAAGTGCAAGCACTTCCGTTATTCGCAGCCCCCACGTTAAGCTGTAGGTCCCCTATGCCTTTAGGCTACTTGACACGCACACCGCCCCCGTCGTGTGTTCCTAACAAGTTGATACAAATTGATTTGTCTGTGCCCTCGATTAAAGACGAAATCGAAAAATATAGTGAAAAGTACAGTAAATGAATAGGAAACAAGTTTCTGTCACTTCCGGTTTCGCCGGAATTGACTACAACTTTGTTATTTTAAATGGAACACCCTGTATATTTATACATTTTTGGAATCTCCATTCAATTTTACGTATGGTAGTATGAAGTTCGAAACATTTTGATGACAAAGTAAATTTTTGCCAAAATTAATCTAGAGTGCCACGACTTACGGCGAAACCGGAAGTGACAGAAACTTGTTTCCTATGTCAACAAACGCCATTTAAAGAGTATATTACATACACCAAATTTCATTGAGATATTTTAAAAAATAAAAAATCTATGGAGGTGCCCCAGGTTTCGTTGACACCCGGTATATGTATTCATAAACAGTATGGTGCATATGTATTTAAGTAGTATATAAGTAACTTAGGTTAAGTAAATAAAAAAGGATGTAGTCAAACGATTATCTCCCACAAGGCAACACTCACGTCAGATGTAGAACTTATTGTCCAATTAATATATGTAGATTATTCAATGTCGAGTAATAAAAAAAAAGTTTTCTTGAAATTTGTCGATAAACTTGCCGCCTCATTTAAAGCTATAAGTTTCTTTCGCTAATATTTCTGGATAATATTGTATTGTAACCATGACTAAGACAGCTCCAGCTATGCAAAATGAATTTGGATTTATTATGCTTTACGTTATAACAGGCCAGGAATAATCACGAGAAACCTGCCTGCAAGTTTTAAAACAAAAAGGGTTGTAAACAACTCACCCTATTGTTTTCATTAACTATAAATAAAATAAAATACTCGAAGTAAAAAAAATTGGATTAACGTCAATTCAATACAGTTCTATTTTGCAATATTATTCGCCAGTAAAAAATGGGTTTGGTTTAACTTTGTCTACTACCATGAGATCGAAAAAAAGATGATTCTGAGCAGGCCTTGACTAGTACAACACGATTGGCAAGACTAATTTCAAAATGTGGCAGTAGGTTAGAGGTTAATAAATGTCAAATAAATTAAAACACAAAACAGTATTTATTTAGGGAACAAACTGAAAAGATGAATAGGGTCATTGTGGGAACAGTGAATCTACAGTACACAGTGAATCAGTGACGTATAGGGTTAAAAGAATAACGCGATCGTGTTGTCTCTTTCCCACTAGTTCACATTCCTAGAGCCTCTCAGTTTACTCCAGCTGTGACGCCGGTATAAGTTTGCACACGTTTTCTGGGAGTGCGTTTTTGTTTTTTATGGACCCAAAAAAAAATTCCATGTAAGTTTCATTAGTTATTCTTGTCCTAATTCTTGAAAATAATCTATATGTTAATATTTGTATGTAATAATCATTCATTGAGCATTATTTTTATGATATACCCACTGCTCAAGTCGGTGTTTAAGTTAGGAAATGAGTTAACAAAATCAAAATGGCGGGAGTGGTACACAGTGAATCTTTACAAACTAGTACACAGTGAATCAATCCACTGTGTACTTTTATCGTGATTAACTGTGTACTTTTAAATTAAATTTTAAATTTCTGAATTTAAATTTACTTGGTAAGGTGGCAGGCAAATTTGTTCCTAGAATTGATAAAAGACTGGTATGGGTCTGATATGCGTACTAAGCTAATGTTTAAAAATTACAATAAGTACAAATTGTAATGTTCTGTGATTTGCCATAGATAAGGTAAACTGATGTTACATTAATTACAAGCGATATTTAAATGAACATTACTGTGTTTTCCTTACATAAATCTTGTGATTCTCTGTGTACTTTGCTGTGAGTCATTGTGTACACCCCTAAGTACACAGTGAATCATTACCCACTTTTTTTTTAAACATTTATTACCTACTCAAACATCCTAATAGTCCAAGGAGGGATGTCTTAAAAGAAAATGTTGCTAAATGCCAGCATTGTACACATTTAAGTTTGACTTGTACAATATGCATTTACGAAGTTATATGGCACTGAAAAAATGGCGATTCACTGTTCCCACAATGACCCTACATGTTAGAGTAGGTGTTCAAAATGTGATCCTTCACTAGTATTACAACGATAAACTTAAATAATTCTGGAAACAAGATTACAAAACTGACTTACATTTGAAATGTCACTGTCACATTATAATTCATAGGCATTCTAGAACCAGTGTAGCCAATTGTGTTGTACTAGTCAAGGCCTGCTCAGAATCATTTTTTTTTCGATCTCATGGTATTATAGAAAGCTAGAATTAAATATTTCAAATATATAGAGTGGACGAAGATAAGGCTCTAATGCTTTACAATAAAACGATTTTAGCCATAATCTAAGGATATAACATCATCTTTGGTATAACTGCAAAAGTTTAAATAATTGACGGTGGTTAGATAAACTGAAGAACAAACAGTAATGGGTCAAATATCCCAACTACAATTTAAAAACCAATTGAAGTTACAGCCGCACTCAAAAATTGTTCCTAAAAAGAGATATAATTTCGAACAGCAATGCATTTAAGTTGGTTGCTTCTTTTTTCCAACCTGTTCAAAATTTTAATTGTAGGTATAATTTATCTGGAACTGTGGCAGTTTCCTGTTTGCAAAATAAAACATGTATCGATAACATTATATCTAATACATTTACGTATAAATCTTTTATTTTGTTTACACTAAGCACGGAAAAATAATGATAAATGAATTAGAGTAGACGGAAATAAAGATTTCGCAATAACCTGTTATCGGGTGTTTTTCTTGCAAACATTACTTTAAAAAAAAAATACAATCGATTTTATAAGTGTCTGTTTGTAGAATACGCAATACTCAGCTGTAAGTTTTGTTATATCAATACAGCAATTATACAATTAAGTATTCCTTAGTCACGTTAAATAACAAATATATTATTATCTAGAATCTCTGATTGTATGTGACTTTGAACAAGAATAACCTTAGGAACCTAAATATCAGAATAAAAACGCATTTTATAAATTTAATACTTACTTTGATGGGCTTAGTATTTTACAATGTTGGATGATTAAATAATTTATAAAATGCTAACTATGTAATAAAAGTAATCTATAATGAAAGTTATTTATACAAGTTGTTTCTTGACGTTACGGATGTGACATCCGCGACTTGTTCACGTGATACAGCAGTCTTTTTCCTGAAATACTCCAATTTCTTTATAATATGAACTGTTATTATCTTCGCCTAATCTAATAGTTACATTTGATCTTCGTCATCTTCGATAATTTGATTGCCAGTGCAAAGATGTTAAGCTGAATAACTAAATCAAGCATATGTACTTATGGTTATTTCACCATTTTTATTTTTTTATTTAAGTTATTAGCATTTCTGGTAATACTTTTGTGTCCATTACTTTGAAAATAAATATATTTAAAATATACTTCTAATGTTAAATACATTTCTGTTTAAAAATAAAGTATCTCAATAACATCTAGTTAGAATGTGAATATTAAAGAACAACTGGAAAACAATATTCAGAAGACTGACAGAAAGTATCTCAAAAATTTTAAATATTATCTTATAAATCATCTCTAAAGAAAATGATACAGACGAGATAAAATAAAACCAGTAAAATATAAACGAAAAAACTACACCAGTACTTTTTTAATATATTTTTTCTAAGAAAAAATTGTCGTGCGATAATGTGAATTTCCCTTACGCATATCTGTTATTGCCCGAAACAAGTGGGCCGAGATAGAGTGAGTGCCTATCTGTCTATGTAAGAGCTTTTTAGAGTAGTATATAAAGACGACGCAATTCGATGTTTAATCAGTTGCGGAGAAACGCTTTCATTAACCATGAAAGTTTTCAAAATGTTTCTGAAAGTAGGGGTGGTAGTTCTATTAGCATTTTGTGCTAATCAAGGTAAATTGTTTTTTAATATTTATATATTTTCTAAAGGTTTGTTGTGGCGAGTTTGAATAACTGTTACGTTACATCAAAAAGATCTTTTTACTGTTTTAGCAAGATTCCATAAATTTATTTCAAAATTATTATTAATGAGAACATCATTTGAATATTATAAATCCGTGTACGATCTATAAGAATACTTTGTGCAATGTAGCGTTTATATGTTTTAATGATTCCTATAAACTGTAATCTACAATAGTAAAAGAAATAAGGAATTTATATGTTTATGAAAAAAAAAAAAAACAAGATAGGACTGTTGAATCGAAAGACTATAACTATAATTAACATTTCCAGGTGAAGCACTTAAATGTCACACTTGCAAGGGAATTAACTGTGACAGTCCTAACATACCAAAAGTTGAATGCAATCGTCACATAAGTCAACTACCATATGGCATTGAAGCAAACTCCTTGAATTTGATAGACACTGAGTATGCATGCGTCGATTTAGAATTCCTTGAAGGTAAATTTATATTTCCGATAAATACGTTTTACGTTAATTTAAAACTTTATTTCAGCAACTCAAGTTGTGCCAATTCGCCAATGTCATATTGTATCAACTGAGACAGATTTGTGCCAAGAAATTTCAGAATTATTGCCACTTGGAGTAAATCTTCAAAAGTGCCAAGTAAAAACACGTTTAAATCACGTACACGATAAAACACAGGCAGCATTGGCCACACCTGCTAAGTTAAACAAGGTTCAGGGATACGATAATTTCGACCTTGGCTTAAAAAAATCTAGCGAATCTAGCGACTCTAGTGAATCTAGTAAATCCAGCAAATCCAGTGAATCCAGCGAATCAAGCGAATCTAGCGAGTCTAGCGAGTCTAGCGAGTCTAGCGAATCTAACGAATCTGAGGAAACAGAAGAAAGTACTGAATCTAGTGAGGAAACTTCCACTACTACACCTGAACCAACATTTACCACAACTGAACAAACATCAACCACAACTTGGTTAACATCTACACCAACACCAACTTGGTCAACAACCAGACCAACAGCAACCACAACTGGACCAACACCAACACCAACCACAACTGGTCCGACACCAACCACAACTGGATCAACACCAACACCCACCACAACTGCTTCAACACCAACCACAACTGAACCAACACCAACACCAACCACAACTGGTCCGACACCAACCACAACTGGTCCAACACCAACCACAACTTGGCCAACAACTACACCAACCACAACTGGTCCAACACCAACCACAACTTGGTCACCAACTACACCAACCACAACTGGTCCGACGTCAGCCACAACAACCACAACTGGTATGACGTCAACCTCAACAACCAAAACTGGTCCGACATCAACCCCACCTGGTCCAACACCAACCACAACTGGTCTAACACCAACCACAACTTGGTCAACAACCACACCAACCACAACTGGTCCGACGTCAGCCACAACAACCACAACTGGTATGACGTCAACCTCAACAACCACAACTGGTCCGACGCCAACCTCAACAACCACAACTGGTCCGACACCAACCACAACTGGTCCAACACCAACCACAAGTTGGTCAACAACTACACCAACCACAACTGGTCCAACACCAACCACAACTTGGTCAACAACTACACCAACCACAACTGGTCCGACATCAGCCACAACAACCACAACTGGTATGACGTCAACCTCAACAACCACAACTAGTCCGACATCAACCCCACCTGGTCCAACACCAACCACAACTGGTCTAACACCAACCACAACTTGGTCAACAACTACACCAACCACAACTGGTCCGACGTCAGCCACAACAACCACAACTGGTATGACGTCAACCTCAACAACCAAAACTGGTCCGACATCAACCCCACCTGGTCCAACACCAACCACAACTGGTCTAACACCAACCACAACTTGGTCAACAACCACACCAACCACAACTGGTCCGACGTCAGCCACAACAACCACAACTGGTATGACGTCAACCTCAACAACCACAACTGGTCCGACACCAACCACAACTGGTCCAACACCAACCACAAGTTGGTCAACAACTACACCAACCACAACTGGTCCAACACCAACCACAACTTGGTCAACAACTACACCAACCACAACTGGTCCGACGTCAGCCACAACAACCACAACTGGTATGACGTCAACCTCAACAACCACAACTAGTCCGACATCAACCCCACCTGGTCCAACACCAACCACAACTGGTCTAACACCAACCACAACTTGGTCAACAACTACACCAACCACAACTGGTCCGACGTCAGCCACAACAACCACAACTGGTATGACGTCAACCTCAACAACCACAACTGGTCCGACATCAACCCCACCTGGTCCAACACCAACCACAACTGGACCAACACCATACTTATTTTCGAAATTAGCACTCGTTGTCTCTCCACAAGCAATATTAATTAAAATATTTTCTTGAGAAGAATATACAAGTTTAAATCTTGCAACATGTTGCTGATATAGATAGCAAGCTGTGTATTTAAGTTTAACAATTGACAACATTACTTAAGAAGATAATATCGATGCCTCCATGACAGAAGGACGTAACCAACTTTTATTTAATTTTACGGAAAATGCCAAAAACTTTCTGCTTCTTATAATTTAGTGTCTAGATGCAACTCAAGTGGCAAATCTCCTGTTCCATCAATTCTGAAAAAATTATCAACAATGTATTAGTAATTTGGTAAATAAAGTTAAAAAAATGCAAATTTTTGGTGGTTAAGTCGTTTGTATAGGTTTCAATGGCACTTACGCCAAATTTGAATGTCGCTTACATTAAACAAGTTTTTCATTTTAGTTTAATTCTGGTGCTTAAGCAGCGCTTACGCCTTTCGATAATACTTGGAGTTGAAATTGAAAATGGTGCTTATGCCCAAAAAAATAATTCATTTTGTAGGTATAGATCTGAATTTTAGAAAACTTAAACTACAAAAATGAAGTAAAACAACCAAAATTTAATTCTTTCAAATTAGTGTACCAAAAGGAACATCAGAAAACAACAACCGAACTAGAAGAATATCCCCAGTTTTACATTTGAGATGTGAAATTACAAAAATATATCTTTAAATCTACGAATTAACAGTCCTAAGATATTATTTAAATTAAGTGTCTTCTGTATCAGTCTCATTGAGAATATCAGATGCACAACTTTAGAACTAATAAGTACTATATTCTTTCCCCTTATCTTTACACTTCTTATTCCGTATTCCTTGGAATGGAATAATACTAACAACAATAAACTTAGAAAAATTAAACCAACAACGAAACCGTGGACCACTTCAATAAATCGCCAACAACAAGTGTTACTAACTAGGCTAAGAATAGGACACTCCCGCATCATACACTCACACCTATTCCAAAGGGAAGATCCGCCAATATGCAACACCGGCAACACCAGAATCACCATCGATGGCAAAGATGGCGGCTAAGCAAACGGACGTGTCGCGTACGGCTCCGACTTTATGCGGCGTTTGTAACAATAATGCTGTGAAATCAAAGGTGAAGTGTAGAGTGTGTAGCGTATCTTATCACATTAGTTGTACAAATAGACTTAAATATAAGGAAGTTACCGAGGATAAAGATATAATTCAATGTTGCGGTTTTGTGAACGAAGAACCCAGTCGAGTAATGGATGACGACGCCGGGGACTTTTTTGACGCTATAAGTGAAGAAATGGTCTCCGGAAGAGAACAAAAGGTAGACGTAAGAATATTTCAATATATTATTAGACAAAAAGACAGTATAATTGGAGAGCTAAGAGAACACATTAGAAATTTAAAAACAGAATTGACTTTGGTAAATAAAATATACAATCTTTCGACACAAGGCCCACCAAGCGCGGGTCAGTGGAGCAACGAATGCGAACCTGTGATAAAAGGAAGTGCAGGTAAAGAGTTCCCTAACCCAAAAAAGGATGGCTATAAAAACCCAAACAAAACTTTATTATCAAATGCAAATCATTCAACAACAGTAAAAAAAATCGACAAGAAGACTGTTCAAGTAGCAGTTCAGGAAGCTGAATCTCTAGCTTCGCTTAATAAACTCATTACCTTAACGACAGATATAAACAAACTCGAAGAAAAAGAAAAAACAACAGCAAACTACCCGAAAGTGATAAAAACGAATAAGATTCAAGGAACGGCCAAATTTACAGAACAAGATGTAACCTTTTGTGCTGCGGCGAGACGCGCTTGGATTCACGTGGCTCGGGTAGATCTTAATACGCAAGAATCGCAAATTGGAGTATATCTACATAAGAAATTTCCAAACAATAAGTTTTCAGTTTTTGCACTGCCTGTCAGAGAGGATGCAAACAGCCGATCTTTCAAAGTTGGTGCGGATGTCAGTATTATGGAGGACTTATACAAACCAGAAAATTGGCCTACTGGGATCGAAATTAAACAATTTCGATTTTTTTGGGACAAAAAGGGAGGAAGAAACTGAAATAACTACAGAAATAAAAAGTAATTTACGTGGGATAACAAGTCAAAATCCCAGGACACCTAATATGATATACTTAAATTGCCAAACCCTAAATACAAATACTGCAAACTTGATTACATCTGCTTATCTGAATGGCGATAATACACCAGATTTTTTGTGCATCAGTGAAACTGGAAGAAGCGACTCCGAACTTCAACACATCGCGCTTCCTGGATACAAGGTAGTATCAAGCTACTCGCGCCCCTCAGCAAAGTGCGGTGGTGTTGCAGTTTTTGCTAAAACAAATATCAAGTGTGTGAACTTAAATCTTGAAGTGTTCTGCGAAGAAAAGCATTTCGAAATATGTGGTATATCTTACATGATAAACTCCAAAGTTAGATGCATCGTAATGGTGGCCTACAGATCACCAGGTGCTGGAGATCTTAACATATTTGTAAATAGCTTAGATAGGGTTTTAGAGAACGTATTTAAAATAGATACTATCACTATATTCGGGGGCGATTTAAATGTAGATCCAATCAGAGATAAAATTAAGTATTTAAAGCTGTCACAAATGTTAGACACCTATGATCTGAAAAATATAGTAAATACACCTACTCGTGGAGAGTACATTATTGATCATATTTATACTAATGCTAAAATGTTGTCGAAAGTTAAATGTGAAGTAACAGATAATTACATTTCAGATCACAGGACCGTCCTAGTGCACTTAAATATTAGCGATAAAAATAACGAAACCAAAAACGTTTACAGTCAAAAACGCAACATCACTGAACATACCATAAAAAAACTAAGACAGGACCTAAACGAAGAGAATTGGTCCTTTCTATACAAAAACACCGATATCAATGAAGCCTATAAGTGCTTTAGTGAAAGCTTTAAATTTTATCTCGACAAAAATTGTCCAAGGATAAATAGGTCTCAAAGAAGGAATAAGTCATGGATCAATAATTCGGTTATCAGGTCCAGCAATAATCTTAAAGACTTGTTTATCTTAAAAAAACGATTTCCGGAACTAGCACAAGCTTACAAAAACGCAAAAAGTAAGCATTCCCAATTAACAAAGAGCACAAAAATGCAGTTCTACCAAACAAAAATCGAAAATTCGCAAAATCATACAAAAACACTGTGGAATGTGGTAAGAGAGATAACGACCCAACCTAAAATTCATAAAAATATTGAAATTGAGGAAAATGGTCAAAACATAAAAAATACAGATCAAATCTGCAATCTTTTTAATAAATTTTTTAACAAGATTCCAATTGATTTAGTTGAATCAATACCAAAACCAATAAATTCCTACACCCCAAATATTCAAAAGCAATACGCGAATTTATTTCTCTTTCCAGTTTCACACAATGAAATGTGTAACATAATTAATAATAAACTAAAAAATAAATATTCCGCGGGACCTGATGACATTTCGTCTATGGTAATCAAACAGCTAATTGATGTCATAATTGAGCCACTAGTGTTTCTGGCTAATCTATCTTTTGAGGCAGGTCATTTCCCTGACGGTCTAAAAATGGGAAAAATTGTTCCGATTTACAAAAGTGGTCAGAAAGATAAATTACAGAACTATCGGCCTGTAACCCTGACTTCCGTTTTCTCAAAGATTCTAGAGCACTGCTTCTTGAATAGGCTGTGCCCATTCTTAATGCAACACAATATACTAAGCGAGAATCAACACGGCTTTAAATCGGGACAATCTACCCAAACAGCGGTGATAAATTTTCTGGCAAATGTAAATAGGTATCTCGAAATTGGTGAGTGCCCGGCTGGGATTCTGTATGACCTCAGCAGGGCATTCGACTGTGTAAATCTGGACATTTTGTTAGATGTACTTGACAATTACGGTATTCGAGGTAATGCAAACACTTGGATATCTAGCTTTGTTCGAAATAGATCTCATTATGTAACTTTACAAGATAATCGCAACGACAACATTGTAACAGTAAACTCCGATAAACTCTCCTCTAACATAGGTGTCCCCCAAGGAATTGTCTTAGCTCCCGTTTTATTTCTTTTATATGTTAATGACATAACACTAAACGTAGGTGGAAATGTTGATTTCATTTTGTACGCGGATGATACATCTTTAGTAATCTCCGCCGATAATGAAAACATTAGCGGCATATGTCAATCTGAAATGAGTAAATTAATAAATTGGTTTAATTATAAGAAATTAAATTTGAACAGTAAAAAGTCAAACTACATGAGGTATCATCCGCGTCAGAATAGGCACATTCTGGATATGAATGTGGGTGTAAATGGGGTACCACTAAATCGAACTAAAAATGCAAAATTCTTAGGGATTAACCTGGACGAAACTTTAAACTGGCATGAACATTGTTCAGTAATAGTTAATAAATTAAACTCCATGTGTTATTTATTCCGAGTTCTGAAAGAAACAATGTCAATTAAACAATTATTAACAATCTATCATGCCCAGGTTTCTTCGAGGTTATCGTACGGTATATGTCTGTGGGGATCCTCTGCTTTTGCAAATAATGTTTTTGTATTACAGAAGAAACTTTTACGAATCATCATGGGTTAAAAATTGCAGTCAATCGTGCAGAAATTTATTTAAAACGTACGGAATTTTCACGGTCACAAATTTATATATTTTTAACGTCGCTCAATACATTTTAAAAAAAAGGACTCGCTTAATAGAAACGCTGATGTACACGACATAAAGACAAGAAGTCATAACTTATTCCGAGTACCTTTTGCACGTTTAAATATAACAAAAAATTCGCCAAATGTGTTAGGCGTAAAAATTCTTAATAGGATCTTTTTAGAAATCGATGACGAATCTTGCAATACAAAATCATTTAAACAGAAATTAAAAGCTTATCTTTTGGAGAATTCTTTCTATTCAATTGGGGAATTCTTTGAAGGATTGGTCTGACCTACGTAAGTTATGGCATAGTGTGATATTTTCGATTGAATGTAATGTTTAAAGTAGTTTTAATTGTAACATGTAATTGTATGACAGATGTAATCACGTAAAGTGCTATCTACATAAATAAAATTATTATTATTATTATTATTATCGAACATCTAATAATTCATTGCGCAAACTTCGATCAAGAGAGAAGAATTGCCGACATCACAACAAATGACCTAGCAGAAATCCTTAACAATGACAGCTCCAATACTGATAAGCTTATGCGCTATCTGAAACTTACTGGTTTATCAAATAAGATATAAGATATATCACTATAGTACCAGGGCTAATAACCAAGGTAGTTGATGCCCGTGTAAGTTAATAATAAATAAATAAATACTTTTAGTCCAGTCAAATGGTAATTTAGCTTTGCATTTTGGGTAGGCAGCGATCTTTTTTTAGCGGTGTGTAGAGAGGTCAGTGGTGAATCTAAATCAGAGTTTTCGGGGTGGTAGCCCCCTCCATTTGGCCGCCATCTTCAAAAGAAGGGTTAATTCGTTTTTTGGATATACCTCTGTAGTCGAGAATCTTACAAAAAGTTTGTATAAAGCTTTTTTGTAGAGAATCGTATTATCTATTATTTATTATTAATAACTTTTTTACATAGCATTAATAATAAAAAAGTTATAAGCCGGAAAAGACAAAAAATTTAGAGGTTACAACTTTTTTATAATTAATGCTACGTAAAAAAGTTATTAATAAAACTTATAGAGAATGCGATTTCCTACAAAAACGTTTTAAACAAAATTTTTGTAAGACTCACGGATACAGAGATAAAGTCGAAAAACTAACTAACCCTTCTTTTCAAGATGGCGACCAAATGGAGAGGGGGGTAGCACCCCGAAAATCCGCATTTAGACTTACCACTGACCCCATACACATCGTCAAAAATCGCTGCCTACCCAAAATGCAAAGTTTACCTTTTTATTTCAACCATTTGATTGGACTAGTCCAGTCAAATGGTAATTCAATTTGCATTTTGGGTAGGCAGCGATTTTCTTTTTGCGACGTATGTGGGGGTCAGTGATGAGTCTAAATCCGGATTTTCGGGGTGGTAACCTCCTCCATTCGGCCGCCATCTTGAAAAGAAGGGTTCATTAATTTTTCGGCTATAGCTCTGTAGCCGTGAGTCTTACAAAAGGTTTTTACAAGGCTTTTTTGTAGAGAATCGTATTATCTACAACTTTTATTAATATGACCCCACCACCCCACCCCCCAAGTCGGCCACCATCTTGAAAAGAAGGGTTAATTCAATTTTCGGCTATATCTCTGTAGTCGTGAGTCTTACAAAAAGTTTGTGTAAAACTTTTTTGTGGAGAACCATATTCTCTACAATTTCTATTAATAACTTTTTTACGTAGCATCAATAATAAAACAGTTATAAGCCCTTAAGTTTTTATCTTTTCTAGCTTATAACTTTTTTATTATTAATGCTATGTAAAAAAGTTATGAATAAAAATCGTGCATAATACGATTTTCTGCAAAAAAGCTGTATACTAATTTTTTGTGAGATTCCCTACTACAGAGATATAGCCCAAAAACCACCTAACCCTTCTTTTCAAAATGGCGGCCGAATGGAGGGGGTTGCCACCCCGAAAACCCTGATTTAGACTCATCGCTGACCCCTCTACACAACGATAAAAAAAAATAGCTGCCTACCCAAAATGCAAAGTTTGCCTGTTTATTTCGACCATTTGACTGGACTATTTATCTACAGTGATTATAGAATCACGTAACTTTTAAAGTTATGCCAATTCCAAGGAAACTGAAGCATTATTATTTTCAGAAATTTCATAAATTGTCGCCTTAACTCTGTTTTAAATAAATCTCTCTAGAACTGCCAATTTTAGTCAAAATATTTAGAACTTTCATTTTCCTGCTTGCCGTTCTTCCAGGTATATTAATGTTTTAGATTCTATATCAGGTTCTAATAGACTTTTGAAATTATTACTTGCTTTATCAATAACTTGTGCAGAAGTATTTTCTGCAAAACCTTTTAAAATATGAATTTAAATATTAGCACTTACAATACCACGAGTGGTCAAAGAATTGTCGATTATTTTTTTGCTGTAACATCACGAATGTTCCTTGTGCTTGCATATGAATACCACGAGTGCGCAGCACGAGTGGTATTCGCAATCACAAGGAACATGAGTGATTTTACAGCAAAAATAATATACAATTCTTTGATCACGAATGGTATTTGAGGGACTATTCAACGAAAAAAAAATCATTTCCATCGAATCTTTTTTCATAAATTAGTCCACATTCAAGTTTGTTTACATGAAAATTGTTCTCTGTGGGATATAACTAGCAATAAACTGTCTTCAAAAAATTGTCGCTTCGTATCGCTAGTGAAATTTTATCGACAATTTTCACTAGAAAAAATTGTCGATACAATTCGTTTTGATTGGCTCAAAAACGTCAAGTCTTGCATTTTGATTTGTTGATTTTTGACAGATGACATATGAGTTGAATAGTCACTTACAATACCACGAGTGGTCAAAGAATTGTCGATTATTTTTTTGCTGTAACATCACGAATGTTCCTTGTGCTTGCATATGAATTTCACCAGTGCGCAGCACGAGTGGTATTCGCAATCACAAGGAACATGAGTGATTTTACAGCAAAAATAATCTACAATTCTTTGACCACGAATGGTATTTGAGGGACTATTCAACGAAAAGAAGTCATTTCCATCGAATCATTTTTCATAAATTAGTCCACATTCAAGTTTGTTTACATGAAAATTGGTCTCTGTTGGATATAACTAGCAATAAACTGTTTTCAAAAAATTGTCGCTTCGTATCACTAGTGAAATTTTATCGACAATTTTTTCTAGTCAATATTGTCGATACAATTCGTTTTGATTGGCTCAAAAACGTCAAATCTTCCATTTTGATTGGTCGATTTTTGACAGATGACATATGAGTTGAATAGTCAAAAAAATTTGTATGTTTTTCAAGAAGCATGTAATTATTTCCAACAAGCACTTCAAGAGATATTATATCATCATTAACAGCTTCTGTAATCAAATTTTCTTCTAATTGATGCTTTTTGATATACAGAAGTTTTTCCAACCCTCTTTCACTCAATGCTAGAGCCAAAATGCGCTTTGATTTCTATGAAAGAATGATAATGAAAGCAAATACAGTAAAGTTTTATAAAGACGTAAGCTCCAAAACGAAACAAATTTTGAAGTAGGATTTTACAAAAAACAAAAACTCCAATACTGAAAAAAACATCTTTAAAAGAATTGATTTAGGCCATTTTATGGTTAATGTAAAGCATTGTCACAAATCAAATGCGTATTACCACTAAAAATGCATGTAAAGTATACTAGTAAAATGCTATAGCGTGTAGCGTTTACGCCAGTTAGTAAAAATAAAAACAAATTGACCTAAGCGACATAGTTATATTTTTTACTATTTCGAGGCCATTTTCTTCTAATAATCAATATCTTAAGCATTTTAATTCACTTCAAGTAATGTCTTTCAATATTAACACACATTTAAAGTTTTAGTACATTTCTTACCTGAGTTATTCCAAAGCAATAGAACCTCACACCCCACCTCTTATGAAAGACCAATGTCGCTTGCGCCAAGAATTGAACAGGATAAAAAAAATCCGAATATCGCTTACGCGTCTTTAAATGCTTATTCCTGTTGAATTATACTGTGAGAGCAAAAAAGGTTGACCGAAAAAAACTGCTTTCCAAGGCAGGTATTGCCAATATTTACTTCAACTTTGCTTATGCGCGTATTGCAGTTCAGAGTGATATTAGTTTCGCATTTTGACGTTTGCCTTGCAAGTTTGATTTTTCTCGTGTCAGTCTGTCAGTCAGTCAATAAACGCTATATAATTTACTTGAATATGTTATCTAAGCTTAATGAATGCAATTATTGTTTATTGTTATGGGATAATTTACCATTTAGCTCAACACAACGGGCTTAATCTAAAACGACAAACAAAATGTCAAAATTCACAGGAATGTAGGTGCAGTCGATGCTTCATACATACGAAGCGGCACATTTTTATTATGTTTATTTTTCAAGGAGGCGGAACGGGCAGCTATTATTGTTCTTTTTGTATCTAGCAACAGACACAATAAAATTGAAAGATATTGTAACGTTTTTACGACGTTTATTTAACATAAACTCGGTTCGTGGTGTAAATTAATTTATTAAACAAACTTAAAGTACGAAATAATTATAAAGAACAACAATTAAAACTAACGTAAAACTAAACCGAACACTTAATATTAAAACCGAACACTAAAGTAATTTATGTAACAGTTATTATTTATTTAAACGTAGGTATTTATTTATACGTAGGCCGCGATTATCTGTTCAAGACTGCCGGGTTTTTGTTCGTACCGCTCTTATATCTGCGGCGGCCTTTAACTCCCGAGATTTGTGGATTTTGCTAGAAGACTCATCGAATTTACTCGTCGGCTCGAGAACAGCTGACGCGGCGATGATGTCATTGTATAATTTGTTACACTGCCCCCTTCTTTAAGTCTGTTCTGTCCCAGAACAGGTTTTGACCCTTGATTCCTGAAGAACGGGTCATGACGGTATCGGCACTGTTCTCCTCTTCTGCAGGTCCCACTGCGGTAGAAGTAACAGTCTACACTCTTCTTCGGTGTTAACGCAGCCATTGAATCAAAACTGCAGACCAGGATAGTAACACCGGAGTCCTTGAAGACTACCTCCAGCATGTTTCGTACGGTCCTCCAATCTAGCCGATCCAGCCCACAGCCGAGTTTGGGAACTGCCAACTTCTTAATGCCCCTAGCTAACAGGTCTTTCTTCAAATCCCATAGAGCATTCCAGAGGTCTCCATAATCCGGCTTCTGGTAATGGAACTGTTTCGTAACCAAATAATAAATAAATCGTTGTTGATCTGGGAGATATAAAGCTTTGCCGACCGTGGGGTTCTGTCTTTCGAGTGCGTTTAGTCGCCCAAATTTCTTCTTAAATACGACCGCAATTCCTCTTCCTAAACGAAGGTCCTTGGATACGCAGTGAGCTATCGAACAATCAGTAGGAACCTTGAAGAGATCTTGCTGTACTTCAGTCGTCACTCCAAATCGTGCTTTTCCGGTTCCGGAAAACGCCGCCATGAACTCTTCAAAAGTCGGTCGGCTTTCGGCAGGCTCTACTCTGTTGATGAGTTCTCTGCCCTCGTCTTCAACACCCAGGGCTCTGTCATTACTTCCTTCGTATGGTGCCAAACGATTGGAATGCACCACCTTTGGTTTTCCTCTGGGTTGTTTCTGAATGCGATAGATTACGTCATTTATTCGCTTCTTCACTTGATACGGACCTTCCCAATTCCGTTGTAGCTTCGGTGAGAAACCACGACGCCTCTGCGGGTTGTAGAGCCAAACCAAATCTCCAGGCTGAAATCCGCCTTCTTGGGTCCTTACGTCGTAGGAATTCTTCATCCGGTCGCTAGCGATCTGGGTATTACCGCGGGCCCGATCGTGGATGTCATTCAACTTCAATTTCAATTTCGTGACGTAATCATCTCCTGCTACCTCTTGTTCCGCAGGCGGACTTCCAAATTCGAGGTCGCAGGGTAGTCGCAGTTCGCGTCCAAACATCATGCAGGCCGGCGTTTGACCAGTGGTTTCGTGAACTGCGGCACGATTGGCCATTAAGAACAGGTGCAAATATTGATCCCAGTCTCGTTGATGGTCGGATACAACCTTGGCTAAATATTTGCCCATGGTCCGGTTCATTCGCTCCACCATTCCATCGGACTGCGGGTGTAGCGGAGTAGTTCGAGTCTTACGGATGCCCAATAATCGGCAAACATTTCCGAAGAGTGCAGATTCAAAATTGCGGCCTTGATCCGAATGTAGTTCCAAGGGTACACCAAAGCGGCTGAAGAATTCCTTAACTAGCACTTCGGCGACCGTCACGGCTTCCTGATTTGGTAGTGCATATGCTTCCGTCCATTTAGTGAAATAATCCATTGCTACCAGGATATACTTATTTCCCGTATCAGTCTCGGGAAACGGTCCAGCAATGTCTATGGCCACTCTCTCTAAGGGACTGCCCACGTTGTATTGTCTCATGGGTGCCCTTCTTTTTCCTAGCGGCCCATTCCCTGCGGCACACAGGTCGCACTTGCGACACCATTCCTTAACGTCTTCTTTGCAGTTGACCCAATAGAATCTTTCTCTAAGCTTCTCGAGAGTCTTTTTCACACCATAATGGCCTCCTGAGGTGCCATCGTGAAGATTTCTAAGCACTTCTGACATTCGGCTTCTCGGCACTACTAACTGAAGCCTGACGGTAGTTCCGTCTTCGTTTTCCAGTTGCCGCTTCAGAAGCCCGCTTTCTATCTTCAAGGAGTCCCACTGGGCCCAGTACGCCTTCAGGGTTCTGTTAGAAGAGCTGATTCTCTCCCAGGTTGGTCTTTCACCCCTCCGTTTCCACTCAAGCACCATTTTCAATTCGGGATCTTCTCCTTGCTCTCGTTGCAACTCTTCAGGCAACCAATGGTCGTTGACGATTGTGGTACGGCAAATCTTCCCTTCTAGTCGAGAGCAGTGAGGACAGTCTGCTGGACATGGCCTCCTTGAAAGGGCATCGGCATTCCGATGAGTAGTGCCCGCACGATGTTCCGTGTCAAAGTCGTACCCTTGCAGCCGTTCAATCCATCTTGCGACTTGTCCTTCCGGATTACGGAACTGCAGAAGCCATTTTAACGCGGCATGGTCTGTTCTCAGCAAAAACTTCCGCCCATACAAGTATTTGTAGAAGTGCTCCACAGACTTGACGACAGCCAACAACTCTTTTCTGGTTACGCAATAATTTCTTTCGGCTTTCGATAAGACCTTGCTAAAATAGCCGATAACCTTTTCATGTCCATCTTGTATTTGGGAAAGAACACTTCCAATGGCCAGGTTACTCGCGTCTGTATCAAGTATAAACTTTCCATCCATCCGTGGGTAGTTTAATATCGGTGCGGTTACTAGAGCATGTTTCAGTTGTTGGAAAGCTGTCTCACAGTCTTCGCTCCAAATGTAATCGTGACCATCTTCCGTTAGCCTTGTCAGCGGTTTTGCTATATTGGCAAATCCCGGAACAAAACGCCTGTAGTAAGTGCATAATCCAAGGAAACTTCGCACTTGGTGTTTATCCCTTGGTGTTGGCCATTCTTGCACCGCTCGGATTTTATCAGGGTCGGCTGCTACTCCATTTCGTGAGACAACATGTCCAAGATAGTTGACTTCTTTTCTAAAGATGTGGCACTTCTTCGGACTTAATTTCAAGTTGGCTCCACGAAGTCTTTGGAACACTTCTTTTAGGTTTGCCAAGTGTTCTTCAAATGACCTGCCAACCACGATTACGTCGTCAAGATACACCAGGCAAGTTTTCCAGGACAATCCCCTCAAAATGGTCTCCATCAAGCGCTCGAAGGTGGCCGGAGCGTTGCATAGGCCAAAGGGCATAACTGTGAACTGCCATAATCCCGAACCGATGGTGAACGCAGTCTTCTCTCGGTCTTCAGGTTCCATTTCAACTTGCCAATAACCACTCTTCAAGTCCAGTGTCGAAAACCACCGTGAACCAGATAACGTGTCCAAGGTGTCATCAATACGCGGTAAGGGATAGCTGTCCTTCTTCGTGACCTCATTGAGCTGCCGGTAGTCCACACAGAAACGCGTTGATCCATCCTTCTTGCCAACTAGAACCACTGGTGATGCCCATGGACTGTTTGATGGTTCAATGACCCCTTGTTTCTTCATGTCGGTAATAATCTTCTCAGCTTCGTCACGCTTCGCCCATGGAAGTCGTCTCGGACGCTGTCGTATAGGTCTGGAATCCCCGGTGTTGATCTTATGTCGTACCACTTTTGTTCGTCCCTTTTGATCTTCATCAAGGGCAAAGACGTCTCGGTATTGGCAAATCAAAGTTCGCACGCTCTTCAATTCTGTTTCATTAAGGTCTTCACATGAATTGGTTATCATGTCAACACGTTCACCAGCATGTTGTTTGGTAGCTGGTCTTTGGGATTCATTCATGCATTGGGCTATTTGGGATACTGGTACACACTGCCCCACAAGGGTGTTCCTCTTCAACGTCACCGGCTCCATATTGACGTTCATAATCCTCACCGGTACTGTTTCTCCAACCTTGACCAGCGCTTTCCCTACCAGTATACCACTGTGGACCTTTTTGTCCCAAATAGGTTCCATCATTCGTACACATCCCGCCCGAAGATCTCCATCCAGACCTGCCTTGACAATTCGTTCACTTCTAGCAGGCACCGTCACGTCTTCCGTTAACAGGACTCGTACTACAGGATCGTCCATTGGATGTAGAGGAAGTTCTTTGTTGCCGATTCTTAGAACTCCTTCCTTCAAATCCAGCGAAAACCCGAATTTTCTCAATAGGTCCATTCCCAGGATGAATTCGTCAGTGATGTCAGCCACTAATACTTCATGTACAAGCTTCTTGCTTCCAATACCGATGGTCATCTTCGCTATACCATGCGTCGTTATCACATCACCTGTCGCAGTCCGAAGCTGGGTATTCGTGGATGACAGCTTCACGGATTCTTGCAAAATGTCTGGGCGTATGATGGATTTTGTTGCCCCAGTATCAATGAGTAGCGGAACAGTTTGGTCGGCAATGTTTCCATCAACAAACAGACTGGCATTTCGGTTCTTTGACGCTACGGCGTGGATGGTGATCTTCGGGGCATCTCCTCTCGAGGTCAATGTTCGCCCCTTCTGGTCAACATCTTTTAGTTTTCCATGTACATTCTTCTTTCGGCGCCTTTTCTTCCGAATAATCTTCAGTACCAACTCTTCTAACCGGTCTTGGGAGCCTTCAGGTTCATCGGCCATCATGCGGACACGCCCGTGTCCTTGTGACGCTTGTTTCGCCGCTTCAAATTCTAAAGCGTGGGCGAGTGCATCGTCTATTGTTCTTGGCCGCGCTAACCTCAATGACTGTTGCGTTTCTCGATCCCTTAAACCATCTACGAACGTTTGTACTGCTATCTGTTCTAAGAAGGACTCAGGAGCCGTAGGGTAGGCTAGTCGAACCAATCGTGCAATATCAGCTTCGTATTCTTGAAGATTCTCACCACTCTTCTGGATCCGATTCTTCACTTGCGTGTGATACACTTGTTGCAGATGTGCGTCCCCATATCTCATTTCCAATCGAGAGACTAACAATCGGTAATCATTCTGTTGGCTTGTTGGAATCGCTTGAAGAACGTTCGAGGCGTCCCCACGCAAAGCAACGATTAATGACACAGCCTTTTCACGGTCAGCCCAACCATTGGCCCTGGCAGCTGCTTCAAATTGTTTGTGATAGGTGGACCATGGTGTCTTTCCATCAAACGTTGGTGGTTTGAGTCTCATTCCGGCGGCAGACCCTTCTTTAATCTCCGGTCTGATTTCGGTAGGCTGTGTGGTTGCTAAGGGTGATAATATTTGATTCAACCTTTCTTGTAATAGTGTTGTTGTCTCATCTTCCTCGGCCGTCGTTGCTAGATCCATTTGAGCCATTCTTTCTTCTACCATTTTTACGATTTTATTTTCTAACGTTCTGGAATTTTCCAACATCTCCTGCTTTAACGTACTGGAATTTTCTAGAACTTTTTCTAATAATTCTTGTTTCAACGTTCCACAATTTTCTAGCATTTCTTGCCTCAAACTTTCAGAATTTTCTACTACCTTTTCCAGCACACTAGAGTTTTCGAGTACTTTGTCTTCCAGGGATTTACAGTTTTCAAGTACTTTTTCTTCTAAGGTTCTAGAATTTTCTACAACTTTTTCCAGTAATTCTTGTTTCAAAGTTTCAGAATTCTCTAGTACTTTGTTCTCTAGGGTTCTAGAATTTTCTACAATTTTTTCCAGTAATTCTTGTTTCAACATACCAGAATTTTCAAGTACTTTTTCTTCTAAGGATTTTGAATTTTCAAGTACCTTTTCTTCTAAGGATTTCGCATTTTCAAGTACTTTTTCTTCCAAGGATTTACAATTTCCTTCTAAGGATTTCGCATTTTCGTCGATTTTGTTCAGAAGCACTTTAAAATCCATTCCGCTGCCTGGCATTTCGAAACTAAAGCTTGCTGGATCTTGGCCCTCTTTTAACAATGCTTCTTTTAGTCGTGCTTGTAATTCCTTTTTTGTACCTGCCGTATCCAATTCCCTTTCTTCCAATTCTCTTCTCAAGTCGGCCACTTTCAACTCTTGAAGCGATTTTCCAGCCATTTCACTTGTTTTAAAGCACTAAATTTTTAAGCAGTTCAACTGTCTTTTTATTTTTATGTTTAATTCAACACCGAACCCCACACCTGACGCCAATGTAACGTTTTTACGACGTTTATTTAACATAAACTCGGTTCGTGGTGTAAATTAATTTATTAAACAAACTTAAAGTACGAAATAATTATAAAGAACAACAATTAAAACTAACGTAAAACTAAACCGAACACTTAATATTAAAACCGAACACTAAAGTAATTTATGTAACAGTTATTATTTATTTAAACGTAGGTATTTATTTATACGTAGGCCGCGATTATCTGTTCAAGACTGCCGGGTTTTTGTTCGTACCGCTCTTATATCTGCGGCGGCCTTTAACTCCCGAGATTTGTGGATTTTACTAGAAGACTCATCGAATTTACTCGTCGGCTCGAGAACAGCTGACGCGGCGATGATGTCATTGTATAATTTGTTACAATATGGTAATTAATACATCTATACATACAAATATCTGGAATTGTGTGTGGCTTAACACCCCACGTGTGGAGTATCGCCGATTGAAGCTTTCTAAATTCAGTTCAACGGGGTGGATCAAACCCTAGTGCTGTCAAGAATCGGAAATATCGTAGAACCGATTCTCGATTCTGTAGAGAATCGATTCCAAAAGAATCAGATTTCGATTCTGAGAATCGAGAATCGGTTTTCGATTCTGAGAATCGAGAATCGCAATTCGATTCTGAGAATCGAGAATCGAAAGTCGATTCTGAGAATCGAGAATCGCAATTCGATTCTTAGAATCGAGAATCGGCATTCGTAGTTTTGATTCTTTAAGACGAGAATCTAAATCCAATAATTGTTATAATCAAAAATCACTTTGGTAGTCCAGAATCGGAGACTTGCTTTTCAGACAGAGAAGTCTATTCTCAGTATTCTCCTATTCCCTGATAAAAAAAAGTAAAATGAATTACTTTGAAAACTGAAACAACATTCAAAAGGTTTTTCAATAGTGTTTTGAAGAGATTATCTTATTCCATACAGGTAAACGCACTTAGTAGCTGAGTATTTCGCAGAAAAATGAACTTGTTTAGAAAATTTAAGGGAATGCAATTCTTGTTGAAACCATCTAAGACGGTAACGGTCCCTTTAAAAATCCGTAATCTTATGCAGCTCATTTTGTCATTTTATAGCTATAATTCACATTACTGTATTGTACAAGGGATCTGGCGTGCAGAGGTTTAACAGTAGGTTAACTGTTATAATTTATAATACCCCAAGTACTAAGAACAATCATTGTAATACGTTCAAGCATTCTAGGATTATTTCTTTTGGTACTCAAAGATTAAAATCATTCTTAAAGGACGAATGGATAGATAATATTTGTGTTTTCACAATCTTTACTTATTTTATCCCTAAATCTTAATATTGCCTCTATTTGTTTGTATCAATATACGGTATATTTTTTAATGGTAGTTAGTTTGGAGAACATGTAAAAAATTACTTTGATTATTCCACTCATCCAATCAAATCACAGTATTTTGGTGAATTGAACCAATCACAATCGAATTAAATCGAAAATACCACTACTAGTGAAATTTTCTAGAAAATTTTGCGACTAGCAGCGTTGCTTAGAGACAACGTCTGTCAAAATTTTTTGAGTGACAAGTATTTCAGTAATTTCATTATAATTCGAGGAATTATCATTCCGAATACCATTCGTGACTAGAATTTTACAGGAAATTTTTGCCGTCACAAACACTCTTGCTTGTTGCTTTGGAAAATCGTAACTCGTGCTGTCGCACTCGTTACGATTTTCGTCGCAACAAGCAGTCGTGTTGGTGACGGCAAAAAAATTTCCGGTAAAATTCTAGTCACTTGTGGTATTACTTCTGAAAATTTTACGACTAGCAGCGTTGCTTAGAGACAACGTCTGTCAAAATTTTTTGAGTGACAAGTATTTCAGTAATTTCATTATAATTCGAGGAATTATCATTCCGAATACCATTCGTGACTAGAATTTTACAGGAAATTTTTGCCGTCACAAACACTCTTGCTTGTTGCTTTGGAAAATCGTAACGAGTGCTGTCGCACTCGTTACGATTTTCGTCGCAACAAGCAGTCGTGTTGGTGACGGCAAAAAAATTTCCGGTAAAATTCTAGTCACTTGTGGTATTACTTCTGAAAATATTTGAGCTGAAAAGTAAATTAATAATAGTAAATAATATGACACTACGTAAATCAAAAAATTTTTGAAGCTTTAAAAGGAAAACTACTTATTTGCATTTGCGCTTAACATTGTAATATGAATTGCAATTTTCAAAAGCAAAGTTTCTCTTAAAATCACAATGCCTGAATGTTATAACTCAAATTTGATTTCTGAAATTCAAAACTGAAAACATCTAATATTGTAAGAATCAAGCTCAATTCCGTTTTTTGTTTTTATATATAGAAAAAGGATTAATTAGTTTTGCTGTTTTAAAATTGGGAATCGATTTTTCAGATTTAGAATTGGAAATCTGAGTTTTATTTTTAGAATCGGGAATGGGAAATTTGATTCTATTTAGAATCGAGAATCGAGATATCGATTTTAAAATCGAGAATCGGATATTCGATTCCAGAATCGAAAATCGATTTTACAGTTCCAGAATCGGGATCGGTTCCTCGATTCTGGAATCGGGAATCGGTTTTTCGATTCTAGAATCGGAAAACCGATTCTGTTACAACCCTAGAACCGGTTCTTTAGGCCAAAGAATCGATTCCGATTCTAGGACTCGGAATCGGTTGACAGCACTATCAAACCCCATTCTACTTTTTGCTCTATTTCTTTACATATTCTTCTCCATTCTTGCCTGTTCCGTACGATTTCCTTTGCATTGCGTATTCCTTTCCTGGCTAGGTCATTTTTATCCTCTTAAATCCGTTTAGATCCTGGTCGTTTCACTCTTTTGTATTTTGACATAGATACTGATAAAGGTATTCCTCTATAATTTGCGCACTTTTTTGCTTCTCCCTCCTTATGTACGGCTATTGTTTGTTCTTCCCATTCTTTTGGCTTTTTTTTTTCTCTCTCCAGATCTTTATAACTAATTGATATATGATTTCTTTTATATTTTCTCCACCATATTTTATTAGCTCTATATTTATCCTATCGTTTCCTGGTACTTTTTCATTTCGGTTGTTGTGTATAATCTCCTTAACTTCGCCAAATACGAGATCAGTTCTTCGATTTCTACCTTATCAGTATTCTCAATTTTCAGATTTTTCTAATTTTCTGTTTCTTTCAGCAGTTCCATAAAATATTTTTGCCATACTATATTATACTATTGCTCTTCCTCTATTACTACTTGATTTTGGCTTATATATTTTGTGTTCGTTGATCTTGTGGTAGAATCCTTTTGTATTGTTATTTTTACTATCCTTCTCAATTTCTTTTAATTCCTTTTCCATCCATTCTCTTTTACTTTTTATTTTATTTAATTCCTTTCTTTTGTTTACATATTCCTCTTTGTGTTTCTGTCTCTTTGTTTTTAAACATTTTAGTCTTGCTTTTATTTCGTCTTCATTCGCACTTCTACAGGCATCTTAATACCATGCCTTTGCTTTTTACGCACATTTTTTCCTTTTATCTTATTCCTGACTTGTGTTATTTTCTCTTAACTTAATTTGTTAATATTCCACTTTCCACTTGAAACTGCTTTCGCTCCATGATTCCTTTTAGTTTCAGTCTTAGCTTGCCCACTACCAGAAAATGATCAGTATCGTTTTTGGTCAGCAGTTTCCGTATGTGCATAGACGTTTAATATTGCTAAATTACTCGGCTTTGCTTTTATTCTTATGTACATTCTTTCATTTATTTGTTTTATTTCTATTATTTTCTTTCTTTTGTCGCGGTTGTTGCCCAGTTGGTTCAGCGTGCGTCTGACCACTGAGAACTGGCTCGGGTTCGATTCCCAAGGCCACATATACGCCGAAAACACCCGACCGCTACCCTCGGAAGGCAATGGCAAACCACCGAGGTATTCTGCCTAGTAGGTCTTCTCTGGAGTAGAAGTGCAAGTAGTTCCGTGGTTCGGAGTCCACGTTAAGCTGTAGGTCCCCTAAGTCTGTAGGCCACTTGACACATGCACACCATAGGCATATGGAGAGAAGACGGCAACGCCCTGTAAAGGGCACGCCAGTCGAAGAGATTTTCTTTGTAGCTTCACCAAATATTATAAAGGCTTGATGTCCTTGTTTTTCATTTCCTGAGTACATTATCGTACAGTCTGTTTTATCTATCCTTCCTTTGCTATCCCATCTCATTTCTTGCAAAGCAGCAATATCAATCTTATTGCATCTTTGTAATTCCATTTTTATTTCATTCATTTTTCCTATTTGCAATAAAGTCTTTATGTTCCATGTACCTATTTTCATTATAAATTTTTTCTTCTTTTCTTTCTTGCCTTTTCTGTTCTTTTTCTTTCATAAAATTTATTGGGTTATTATTTACTTTGTTCTCTTCTCTTTATTCATTTCCTTGTTTGTAGCTTGGGTTATCATCTGCGTTCCCTCTTTCTCCTTTCTATCAATTAGTTCTTAGAAGGGTTAGGTGGTTCTTTTTGTAGGTCTCAGCCTCCCTCTTGCTTATTCCATACATATATTATGTTACTGTTCACAATTAGTCTCTGGAATCCTACTTTAACTTTATTTCCTGTCACGCGCTCCTCTTTAGCTGCCACTTTAATTGCTGCTTGTATTTTTCTCTCGTTTGTTGTCATATCATTCTCAATGAACACTGTGGTATTACTCAATTTACTTTTATCTTTCATTATTTGTAATTTCTGCAACTATTGTGGCGAAGTCGGGTTTGGGGATTTATTGTTAATAATTAATATAAATAAGTGATTCTAATTAGTTTGGTAGAGACTTTGACCGACGACGCCACTTGAAGATTGCTTGGCTTTTTTACGAGAGGTTTTACATCAAAGTCGAATTCAACTAACAATCACATATTTCATATTGGTGCTTTTAGTTTTACAAAACAATATAAATGTTTCCAAGTCCCAGTTCAAAGTACATTGATGTAAATGATTGCAAGTCCAGCTTCAAAGTAAAGTTATACGAATTCATCTAAGTTTCGATTCAAAGTAAACTAATATAAATTATTCTTCTAAGTCCTGATTCAAAGTGAACAAATATAAATTACTCTAAGTTCTGATTACATTTTAAAGTTATACAAAATTATGCCCAATCACATTCAAAACGACTAAGTCCGTGAAATGAATTTAAACTATCCACACAAATATTTTACAAGTCCTGAATTGCATTTTAACGACTAAGTCCATAAAATGAATTTAAATAATTTACACAAATTAAAGTTAAGTTAAAATTAAACAATCTTACATGTATTCACATCTTGAAGGGTATCGATTTACCATAGGTACTGCTTGCTTGATGGCGGAGTATAAACATACCTTTCAGCTTATTCTCAGCTATATATATACAGCAAATTGATCCCCTTCTTCCAATATTTAGTACCTTATCTTATGCGCGTGGCAAGTATAAGATTACATGAGTACGATGCACGACGTACGTGACTATCCTGCATTCTTTTAAGAGATGTAACTTTGCCACGTGTTTTCGCCAGTGAATGACCTGATTGAATGACGTCATATCAACACACGTGTACTAGCGAATTGAACAACTGGAATGCAATTCAAGCTTTGCTTAATATTTTTACATTCGTCTTTGTTACACTATTATTTCCTTATCTTCCAGTTTTCCTACTCTCATTGTTTAGAGAATTTTTACGTTGACACCTAAGTTATTCACCACAAACTCTTCTTTCAAATTTCATTTATCTTGATACCTTTAATTAATAATTCTTTTTCTCTCACGCACTTGATTTTCAATGTTTTCTTCTAGCTTCTCAATTCTACACACTTCTTCTTTTTCACTTTCCCATTTCTCCTTCTTTTTCTTAAATTCTTCCTTAATCTTCTTCATTTCTTCTCGATTTTTCTGTAGTTTTAATTCATTTTTACTTTTTAACTAATGCTCTCTCGAACATTTCCTGGATCTTCTGAAGATCTTCTGGTTTCATTTCTTCCTATGTTTGTTCTTCTCTTGTGTTAGCTGCTTGTGTGTTTTCTATTTCATTTTCCCCCTTTTCCATTTTTTGTTGGTGTTCTGATTGTTTTTTCACTTCTCTGAAACACCACTATTTTCCTTTTCTTCCTCTTTCCTTATTTTTAGGGACGAGGTCGTACTTTGTGCACTGCCGCTTGATTATTTGTTTTATGAATTTTAGATTTTCCTTTAAAAACTGAGGTTGTCAGTTTAGAGTATTTTTCTAAATCTGGAAATGCTGCTTTTAACCTAGTTGCTTATCTTCGCTTACTTTCATCAATTTATTCCTTATTCAACCTTTGTTTATTTTCCTGTTCGATTCTTTTATTATTTCCAAACACAATTTTTAATAATCTGCTCTTTCCTTAAGAACTGTTCTTTAAAATTCACTTCGCGTGATATTTACACTTGTTTAATAGGAGCAAATTGCCACCTACACACAATTATAATAAGGTGTTGTTTAAATAATATAATGGATATAAATTTATTAAAATCTGGATGTGTAGAGAACTATCAGTAAGTTAAAAAATAAGGTAGGGAAACTAAAATACACAATAGAGAAAAACAAATAACAACACTTATATGGAATAAACTTTTTGTTTGAAGAAATAAATAAATGTTAAAAATTATAAAGAACTTGGAAATAAGGTGGGCTGCCAATTTTTCCTGTTAACACGCCAAAATTACAATATTACCAATACTACAAGCTCTACGAGTTGGTATAACAAATTTTTGGGGCTACACCTAAAATATGCCGACTTACCTTATTAAATTTAAGTCGCCTTCCCTTCGGAAATGTACATAGTATCAAGGTAGCACTCCTTCAGCTTCAGTTTTAGAGAACAAAGCAGGATAGATAGTGCAAATAAGGAAGGTTGAGAACAACCACTATGTTTTATGTTATACCAAAAACTTCGTCTTCCTGTGCAAGTACGATGCCACAACGCAAGTTGTGATTATGCTAAAAGTCCTGTCATTTTCTTTGTCCGTCTTCTTTTAAATGCTTCAAAATTCTTCATAAAAGTAAAAATTCACCGTAGTTCCAGAAGAACAAATTCTTAGTGAAGCAAAATCTTAATTTCGAAAATGAAGAAAATATTTACTCCATATTCGTCGATTTTCGTGACTGTAGGCTCTTTTACAAAGACCTTTGTTGGTTTGTCTTCGGATTATGGAAGTAAATATAACTTTCATTGTTCTTGATGAACATATTCTTCATTCAACTTAACGATAGAGTGGATGTAAATAATGACGGGCGCGTGATCAATGCATGATCAGTACCTGTGCTGCATTTTCGCTACTGCGATTGGGTGAACCCTGACCACTGCAGCCGGGAATTATACGTCGTTGATATCAGTCCATGTCCGGCTTAAAATTATTTTGTTCATTTGCTCTTATTATTGTATGATTAGCATCATTTAAAACTTGTTTTTATTTTGTTAATTTATTGAAATGGTTTTTTAAATATCTTTTTGCTATACTGATTTGTCTGCAAATTTTTACGAACGTTACGGAGTCTCGCGTTCTCATGTTCCTTAAGACTACCCTGCTCCTTTCAACCACGTGTGCATGTATTTGTTTACATCCACTCTATCTTTAAGTTGAATGAATTATAGAAATGGAAATTGAATTGTTAGTTGCCTTACAAACCTTAAGGTATACGCGAAGGTAGAATTATTTAGCTGCCCCTAGAAATGGATTTTCGTTTGGGCGATGAATAAGGAGCTGGGATTGGGGTGTAGAATTTCTATTGCATAAAGTAGGTTAGAATTTATTTTCAGGCCTAGTCACCGTATAGGATAAAAAAAAATTAAAGTTCCTTCTGTAGAAACATACGTTAGATAATACGTCTCTTACTAAGATACATTTCTTATCAGCGGTTTAAATATACACAACCTCATTCTTGATATCACAATAAATGCTACAAGATAAATACAAATATTAGATTACTTGTGCAGATAATATCATCGGGTATGGTTTCATTACTTTATAACTAATTAACGGCATCGCAAGAAGCATTTTCTGTTTTAAATACGTAGATACCTATCAGTGGCGTGGCGCCTATAGAAGCAATAGATGCACTGCATCCGTTACTTAATTTAATTTTGTTACATTTAAATAGTTAGAAAAATGAGCTATCAATAATATTAATATTATAATGGCTATAGGTACGTAAGTAAAATTAATATAAATCAAGAAAACATAAATGTACAACTTATGCTGCAACTGATATACAGACTGTCTGCAGGTCTAGGTACACACGCTAACTCGATACAAACAAATAAAATGGAAATATTGTTATATTTACAATAATACATTAATCACAAGGGTATGTTGCTTAACAACCACTTCAAATTTTAAACCGTCTCTGTATCTAGTTACCGTTTATACCTAGTACCGTCAGACAAACTGTACAATACAGGGTGTTCCGTATCGTTATGTTCAAATTTTGGGAGCATAAAATAGACTTAATTCTAAGACTGAAAAACACAAAAGTGGTAGGTCGATCTTAATTAATTTTCTTCTGCTTATACTGGCCCTAATATCCTTCGTAATATTTTTCTATCAAATACTCGTAAATCCTCTTCTTCTTTTTCAGTCATTGTCCATGTTTCTGTTGCAAATAGCACTACTGGTCTAATAAAAGATTTATAGATTTGTAGTTTTGCTTTGTTGCTTAAGTATTTTGTGTTTAGAAACTTTTTATTTGCGTAGTATGTTTTATATCCTGCTTGAATTTTTTTTTGTTTTGTCGCTGTAATTTTTATTGTAAATTGTTGTTCCTAAATACTTAAATTCTTGAACTGTTTCAAAATTATATTCTTTTATCTTCAGGAATTCCTCGTTGTCTGCTATTGCTATACTTGAGATATTTAGTCTTTTTTATAGTTTCTTCTACTAATCTGTAATCTCATAAAAGCTCCTATTAGGCCATCTTTTGTTCTACTTATAATTGTCACGTCATCAGCATACGCAATAGTTTGTATGTTATTCACATTTATTCTGCCTTCCAAATCTGCTTTTTTAATTGCACTTTCTAGGGCTATATTGAATAATGTAGCCAACAACATGTCTCCTTGTCTGACTCCTTCTTGTACTTTAAAGCTGTGTGTTGTTTCATTTCCGATTTTCACTACCGCTGTTGTATTTTTTAGAGGCATTTTAACAAGATTTACAATTTTTTGTGGAATCCCCATACATACCATTTCTTCTATTATGTTGTCTCTGATCACCTTATCAAATGCCTGACTAAAATGTATAAATAGGATGTAAAGTGTTATGTCGTATTCATTAATTTTGTTTTTCCAGTATTTGTTGCATTATATGTATGGCATCTGTATTCTATCTTTTCTTTTTTGTAAATCGTGAATATTACACATCTTCTCCATTCTTCTGGCATGTTTTCTTCTATGCATATGCAGATTAGTTCATGTAATTTTTCGTGTAGTGCTTTACCTCCATATTTAATATATTCAGTTATTATAATCGTCGCAACCTGCTGCTTTATTGTTTTTTAGGTTTCCTATCACTGCTTTTACTTCTTCGAGAGCTGGTTCCTGTATTATTATCTGATTTGGTATAATATTTGCTGATATGATTGCGTCTGTTGGTTTTTCATTTTCAAACAGTTGTTGTTCGTAGTAATTTTTCCAAATACTTTTTATTTCTTTTGCTTCATATCTTGTTTTTCCTTCTGCATCTTTATATCCTTTTGTTTTTAATTCAAATTTTTTCTTTTCTTGTCTTATTTTCTGGTAAAATTTTCTCGTATTTCCAAATCTGTACTCGTCTTGGCTGTCGTTTATTTTATTTTCATTCCATTCTGTTTTCTTTTGCTTACATATGTTTCTTGCTATGGTATTTGCGCTTTTATGCAGTTGTTTATCTTCTTCCAAACCTGATTGTAACAATTTTAACCATGTTTTGTTTTTTGATGCTAGAGTTACACTCTCGATCGAACTATTCTTATCTTATCGTTCTTTTTGCGTCCTTTACAGTTTTCTGCTGTTATTACGAAGCCATTTTTAATTTTACTCCACTGATCTTCAATTCTGGTTGTACCTTCTTTATATGTTTGCTGCTGTCGAAACTTCTGCGTTATACCTTCTTCCAATCGTTGTTGCACATTTAGTTCTTTTATTTTTTCCACATTCTATTTGTTCTTTTTGTTTCTGGCTTTTTCCAACTGTAAATTTTTCTTTTCTTTAATAGTTGCAATCACTAGTATGTGGTCTGTGCCCGCGTTGGCTCCCCTAAATGACCTTACATCTTGTACGTTTTTGGTTGTTTTGTTTTGTTTTTTTGGTTAATATGTGATCGATTTGACTACTTGCTGGTTGGTTTGGGTGGTTCCATGCAATTTTGTGTTTATGTGGATGTGGAAATTTTGTACTGACTATAAATAAGTTCGCTGCAGCTGCTAGATTACGTAATCTGTTTCCGTTGTGGTTGGTTTCCTTATATGTATCGTATTTTTTCCTGCTACAGATTTTATGTTCTTCTTGTCCTACCTGAGCATTCATATCTCTTAATATTATTATTGTGTCAAATTTTGGCGCTTTTCACATTCCTTTTCTAGTTCTTCGTAAAATTTCTCTTTCTCATTATTTTCCAGCTTTCTTTGAATCAGCAAATAGAATACGAGTAGGTATATCATGCTCAATTTATTGTGTCATTCCCCAATTTGTTTTTAACCACTGTTGCTTAAATATACTACAGTTTACGATTTTGTTTCTCGTAGTCATTTAATTTAAGGGTGGGTTTTAGTACGCGTTGAAAATTGTGTAATTTTAAAATAACGGTACAGTTAAATAATGACAGTTGAAAAGAAGGACGGGTATGAATTAAAATTTTTAGACCTTTCCTTCATACGCTACAAGGCCAGATCGACCAATTTTAATATAGTAATTAAATTATGGCCTATTATGAAAAACTTACGAAAAGGGACTTGCACAGGACATCCATCAACAATGTATTGATTTTCGCATGTAGCGGGGTGGGTTTCAATATTACCTTCCTGTGCATGTATCGACCCTTTTGCAAATTTGTATAATTTTGGCGTGATCTTTATTTAACTTTAGAAAAAATTGCGTATAAATTTTTAAAAACTGATTAAAGATAGGCAACACAACATTCACCGACTCTGTCAATGTCACTGTCAATGTTTACAAAGAGGTTTAAGAGATTAAAAATCGGTATTCGCAAATACTTTACTGAATTTTGAAGTTTTGTTAGGTAGAAGCCGGTAGAAGCAATACTAGAAGATCCAATCCTTTCTTGGCTGGTTTTAAGTCAGGCAACCCAAAATACTTAAAAACGAAAATATTTTAACTAAAACCCACCCTTAAAGGGTGAATATTAATTTTTCTTTTTTTTTTTTAATCAAATCCAAAATATTTAGGTTATTGTGCTGTTATGGACAACGATTAGTTATTGTTCATCTTATGTATTTTAAAATGAATATTTTTTTTGCAATTAGTCCTTCGCTTAGAGTAGTTGTGTGTTTTGTTTTCCTTAAATTATAAAAAGATAAATCTGTTCTTTGTTTAAAATATTCCATATTTAACACTGCATCCCCGGACCAAAATATCACGCTACGCCACTGCTATCTACAGTGAACGAACTTGATGCATCTTATTAATAATAATGATAATAATAATAATAATAATAAATGACGAAATATCAATAAAATTTTCGAAAATTTTAATTTAAAAATTTGATTAGGTTGAATCAAACGATGTTTGAATTTTCCTTCAAAGTTTGAAATGGGCGTAGGAGGTGAACACTTCTAGTTCAAAGTAATAGGTAAAGAATCAAATACGATAAACCTAAGTATTTTTAAACTGACTTTCGGCTTTATGGATCTATAAACCTAATAGTTTACAATGTGTTAAAACGTTACATTGGGTCAAAGCTCTAGGAATAGAAAGATTTTGAGTTTTTATTTAGATTGTAACAGCGCTCAAATTTACGTTTCAGTATTTTTGTCATTTAACCTGTTTCACTTAAGCAAATAAAAGCATTTTAAGTTCTTTAGATAATTTTCTTATACAATAGCTGTTTTGATTATGAGCGATCATAACCGAAACGAAAAACTTTTTAACTTAAACTTGCTAATAAATTCCTTTAATAAACCCAAGACTAGTAATTAATTGCTGTTTCTTGTCAACGTCAAAAATTATTTGTCATTAAGTACAATTACGCTGATGAGTCTCTTGATTCTTTCTTCAGAAACGAGCAGAAGCTAAAAGCTATTAATAGCATCGTTCATCACGAAGAACCATTCAGAAAAATGCTGTTACGACAGGTGTGACATAAATGAAGATCGAAGGAATATAACGATTAAGTTTAAAGTGTTCTTCCGTTTTAAATATAGAGCTATGCTACAACTAAGATGAAATTTAGGAAAAAATCAATTCGTTTAAATGACCTTCGCTAAGCTTATAAATAGCGAATCACACCCCACTCTTGCACAGTTGTAATTATGTACAGCTATCAGCGGATATCGTTGGTCGCCGTCCTACTTTTGTTTACATTCCCACAACAAGGTAAGCTTAACAATTTTTAGATAACTTTCAAGTTTAAATTTTCGTTACATTTGAATTAGATAAGCAAATCCACTTATGTTTCACTTTAATGCAAAATTGCAGTTTTGTGTAATCTAAAAACAAATCTTCAGATTTCCAACTTAATCCTTGACCTTTGCCTTTTGATTAAATTAGAAAACTGGATTTTGTATCAACAGATAATCAAAACCTCGACACGCATTAAATTTGATTCTTTTTATACATATATTTTGAAAATTACAGAATTAAATGTTGTAGGTATTACCACTAAGTGTTACTTGTGTGAATCCAAGGCTACTGGTGACTGTGGAGACCCATTTAATGTGACTGGTTTAAAATTAAAGGAGTGTGATGATCCTGATGATCTGTGTTTGAAACAGGTGGAGATTATATCGGACCAAGGTAATTAGGTACCTACTTATGTTTTCTTAGAAAAAATTTAACGTAGGTACATATTAGTAGGTTGTAGTCAGTCACATTTGTATTTTTATAAATTCTTCCTTAAGATACGGCTGAGTCAGCTGAGTGCTTTATATCTTGATAAAATCAAGAGACCCAAAAGACGATAGATTTCGATATTATAATGCACCATAACGTCGCGTTTAAACGTAAGAATTGTTTTTAAAATGAGCTTGTTTGACCATGAAACTAAACAACGAAACTAAAACCACAGAATATCTGAAACTAAAACTAAGAATCAAGAAAAATTGTTGATTTTAATCAAATTGTATTTTTTGGTTGGTTAGTAGAAACTCTTCTACAATTTAAATATTGTTTCACTTTCGAGGGCCAACAATTTTTAAGTTAACAAATGCACACTAAACTACATGTTTTTAATACAAAATCCGGGACGTTTTTGAGAAATCTTTAGACGAAGTTATAAAAACCAAAGATTAGAAAGATCAAGTATCCTCTTTTAATAAGGACTAGGCAACAAGTTTAATAATACATGCCTTATCTTTTTATTTTTCAGGGCAACTAATCACTAAGCTGACGAGAGCATGTGCACCTCAGTCTTACTGTCGATTGTCAATTCTTGAAGAATGCAACCTATGCTCTGCAGATGCGTGCAATTCTTCCCATATTTTGATATCTTCCTTAATTGTTACTTTGACTAACCTATTTCTGTTAATTTTTATCTTTAGGTAACATTAATTACCGTAAGTTTAACATTAATTACCGTAAGTTTAACAAGCCTGAGTTTCCATTAACAGTCGCACTGTGAAGGGGGGGGGGGGTCAGCCGCTGACCCCAGGTTACTTAGTTTGCTCGTTCTCGTGTAATTTTTAATATTTTTATCTCAAAATTTATGACTTTTATCCCTGAATCACTATGAATCTGGCGATATATAATTGATTACGATTAGTCTCTAAACATCGGCGTAGTATTCCAAGTATATTTACCAAAAGCATACCGCCGAAGAACAACAGACGACAATCATAACACGCATCAAATGTAATCACTCTGTATAATATCTCATGCGTAAAAATAAATATTAGAAACTAAAATACACTTTATTTAACTTAATTCAACCTCTGTATTCACTATCACCTACATTTTCATGTAATAGGCTAAGAAAGCACTACAACTGGGACTTAAAAGACTGGGGTCAGTCGCTGACCCCCCCCGTTCTCAGTTCTCCAGGTACACGTATAGGGTCTCAGTGCGACTGTTAAAGTAAGAACAGTTATTTATTATTTAATTTTTTGTATTTTTGATAGCTTTTTTATTATTAACGTAAGCAACGAAAACAACAAATACAAAATATTCCTGTTTAAATGGGACCAATCTAAAAATGTACCAGCAGTATTTTCTGGTGTAAATAAAGTGAATATATAGAATAATATTTGAAATTTAATTAAATTACTTTAAAATATAAGGTAGCTTTAAACCAAGAAAGAAGAAAGTAGTTTCAAATCTATCCTTTTTAAGATAAAAGTTTTCTATGGTTTTTAATGTCCTATGTACAGTAAAACTTTGACAGAATAAAATAAATTATTTTTTGTACATGCTCCCAGAAGTAGCTATTTTACGGACTCATTTAAGTCCGTAAAATGAGTCTTTTCCGGACTCAATCCCAAAAAGTCTGGTTACTATAGTGACACTCATTTAAGTCCGTAAAATGCTATATTTTCGGCCTAGTCCCTAAAAGTTGTCCTAGCAACCTTTTGCATACTACTGTAGTGACATGTGCTCTGATCACATTAATCATACAGAATAAAAAGTTTGAATCTGATTTTGGGAGCTTTAACAAAAAAATGTTGTTTGTAATACGTACCTAAATCTAGTTTTCTGGGACTGATCTGCTATTCCAGACTCGGTTTCGCCTCGTCCGGAAACAGCAACGATTCACCCCAAAAAGCTTGATTTTAGATACTTGTTACAAAAATAACTATTTTCTATAGCAACTGTTAAAGTGCTATTTTATCTATTAATTTGAGTAGATAAAGTAGCACTTTAACAGCAAGGGTAGATAACGTGCTCCTTTAACAGCAAGGGTAGATAAAGTACTACTTTAACGACTGTACGCCCATACTAATGCTAATGATATTTTAAAACGTAACTCGATTTGTAATTTTTTAAACGTCAATGTCAAATAAATGTCAAATAAAATTTATTTTATAATTTTTTTCCTTTATAATAAATGCTATAGAAAAAAATAGAGTATTATACACGACGATAAAATTTAATTATCTTGTAGAGCGTAACTAGCGCCTCGACTGGCGTCTCGACTCTAAAATACGCCCTCGAAGATAAAATACATTTTAATCGTCTTGTATAATAAATAACTATTTTCTACTCCCATACTTTAATTGATTTATTAAACATTTACTACCTGTTAACATACAGATTTTTCATTAAGATACAAGTTTATAACCAATCGCAGCAAAGTATTTTATTTGGTAACCATAGTTACACGAGTTGTTGATGTTTCTTCATTGAGATAACCAATAGCAGCAAAGTTGTCAAAAATAAGGTTAGGTAGCAGCTTTTCAGAAGGTGCCTATTTTTTCATTATTAGAACTAGTCGTAGAAAAAATAGTGTATGCAACTCGCATTTAATGGCTATTAAGACACTCGTATTCATTAAGACACTCGCCTGCGGCTCGTGTCTTAATTCTCATACTCGTGTATTAATCGCTATCATTAAATGCTCATTGCATAATATACTATTATCACAGAGATGTTCAATAAAGTTTAAAATAAAAGCAAGGCATAAAAAAATTGTTGTCGTTTATTGTACAGTAATACCGAAATAATTTTTCAGTGTAAAATGGTAAAATCCAGCTATAATTTTGAAATATGTACACATTTATTGTTGTAAATAAACTGTCCGTAACAGGACAAAGACACGCTGATAGCGTTACAAAGGTAAAGATAAAGGCGATTGTTTGATGAAGGATATTTGAACAGGGAAGTTGAACACTAACATTTATAGAACTATAGAAGTACAAAGAAGGTTATGTAATTTTAAGGACTCTGGTAGAAGATAAATGAATAAGTAAGCAGTGATCATAAACAGAGCCCATTAAGATGTCTGTTTGGTATGCAGAAGTACAAATCTGAATTTGGACACCAGACTAATTTTAATTAAACTTAATGATGATAATTGATAATAAACTTAAAGTGAATAATTTAAATACACCCACAAAGAGCCGCTTTAGTTTCCTTTAATTTGCCCAACTTAAATATTAATTTTTAAATTGGGGCTTAAACTTCCGCAACAAATTTTGCTTTCGAATTACATATAAAAGTGATGTTACACTTCTAAATTCTTCTTGATCGATAGGTGAAGAGAAAATCAGCTACTTTGGAAGGATAATTAAAGGCTGGGGACGTTTTCTAGTGACTAAGTTGAAATGAAACCGTAACATACACCCAGCACCACTTTTAAATTATATAATACGCTGCTTAATTATAACGAATCTATTATTTGGTGCAGAGTTGACCTTCGACGCGTTTCAAAGTGCCACACATGTCCTACAATAGAGTTAGTTAGCGTGATAAAAATGGTCAGTTTTTACAGTCTGTTCTTATTTGCGACAATATTTTTATTTTATTTAATACATTCTGGTAAGTAGAATGACTAATGTTAATTGTAAGAATTAGTTTTCATTGCCGTCCAATAAAAAAATTCAAAGGAATTACATTAATTTTACGTTTTACTGCAATTTAAGAAGAGTTCTCAATTTTCGTTTGCTGAAAATGGTGTAAAATCTTTAAATATGTCTAATGTTGCAGAATCGTTATAATTTTATGAATTTTAGTATAAAACACTGGGAATTTAAAAAATCTACAAACGTGGCAGAGATGGTTGGATGTAAAATATGAATATTCTGCAAATTGTATTACCTTAAATTTAAATCTGGATTACCTTTATTTTGTTTCTTAAAATAATTGTTTTTAATTCTAAATCCGTAAATGACCTTACGAAAAATTTATAAAATAATATGTTGATATACCGAAGAGTAAACAGACAAGAATAGAATCTTTCAATTTAGAATTGCTAATCAGATTTTATATTGGCGGACTAACTAAAAAAACTTAAAAACTCGAGCAGGTTTAATTCATGCAACATTACTAAAAATAAGATAAAAAAACTGACGAAAACCAATCCTAATATCTCCGAACATAAAGCAGATATCGAACGTGATGGAAAATTTGAGCTCGTTAGATTGAATGGCTATTTAATTATCTGAGAACATAATATAATCAAGGCCACTTGGGTTTAATATCTGAATTTTAAATTCTAGTAGCACGCAAGGTACATCAATGCTAATTTGTTTTTTCCAGGAATTAGCATTCAGTGTTATTCATGCGATTCTTTTGATAATTATGCATGCGAGGATCCCTTTAACGAGACGTTGTTTACACCAACAAGGTGTGAAAATGAAAATTTTGGCTGCCTGAAACATGATAAAGTTAACAAAGGTAAGTAGTTAATAAAAATGTGACGTTTTTCTGCTTTCTTATGTTAATAGATTTATTTTTAATGCCATGTTTTGTATCATTTACTTTTTTCGTTTTATTTAATTCAAAGTATTGAATGCATTTGCACTGTAATGACTAATGACTCTCTTGAGAAAAAATGTACTGAATAATTCTATAAACAGGGTGTTTCTAAGAAAACTGTACATATTCGTAGGCAGATTTTCTGAAAAAAATGGGTGGGCTTTTCACGTAAATTTTTAAAATTTATGAGAAAAAACGCCCAACATATTACTATAAATACACACCCTTGTTGAATAAAAGTTGTAGTTGGAGTTCACTTTTATTATTATTTAAATAATACTGCAAAATTTATATAATCTATTTTCATAAATACTTTGTTTTAATATGAAAAATACGAAACTTAGAGATATAACTTTAGTTTTCAATACATATACATAATATATGTTAATGTTCATTTTATTTACTAAAGGAAATTTATTATTATATGATGCAAATAAATAAGGTGTTGATTGAGACCTCACGCATAGAACTTCCCTGATTATTAAAAACATTAATTATAATATTTAGAAAAACATATAACTTATTATGTTAAATTTTGTGCATTTATCAGCTTGTTAATGTTTTTCTTATTATTTATTTAGTATTAATACACCTATAAATTATTATCAGTTCTTTAATTTCATGTGAAATAGCTAGACTATTAAAAGTAAGTACTAAAAGTAAGATAAGCATTAGAAGCACTTCTTTAATGATATTTTTTCTCTTTATATGTAGGATGTAGGTACATCGTTCCATAATTACGTGAGCCAATAATTATTGCAGTTTTTACATGTTAAACTTGTATGCTTCAGATGTCAATCAATAACGTATATAATTATGTTAATTCTGAAGCTTTTGATATTTGCTTGAATCTAGCTTTTAGTAAGATCCAAATAAAATATGCTTTGTATAATTCTAACGGAACTTTATGTATTTTATGTTTCGAATTGGTAAATATCTATTAAACCCCAAAAAACATATTTTTCATATTAATTCCATTTTTGTAAATCAAAAGTTATAATCTCTGTAAAAATTAGTATAAATCATAAAATAGCAGTTGGTCCTGTTTCTAATACAAGTCTTAATTTTACGGGATAATAAAAACTTCTAACAGAGTAACTTCGCTCGTTATCTTACTCACGAATATTATCAAATATATACAGGGTGATTCATAATGAGTGTAACAAACTTCGGCATTTTGTGGGGGAGGTCATTTTGAGCACAAAATGTCATATGAATATAGGTCGTACTCTAATACAGAATTACTACAGATCAAAGTTTTATTAGTTTAGTAGTACATAGGTAAACAAAGCATATACATACAATATTGAGATGATATCAATTGTTACTTACGTATTGTGTTAAATAGAAGTTACTCTTATTGTTGATAAATTAAAATTAATTATTATTTAATGCATATTTAATTAAGTATATAAAAAAAATGTAATATAAAAATTTAGATAGCTAGGTCAGCGTTTCTCAACGTTTTAGTATTTGGGACCCACTTTTCTAAATTCATTCTAACGCCGCCCTCTTCCAGCCTTTTTATTGGAGTACTAATAAAATACCAGTAACTATCTAAATCTATTTTGCTCTACCGCTGCTACGTCGCTACAAGCCCAAGATTCCACCATGAATAAATTGCAAAATTTTGCCATGTCTGACATTACTGAACGCCACGTCGTGAAAATATGCATCGATGTTCAATCGCTGGCGGTCCACATACAGGATGTGAGGTAATGCTTCTGCCAAACTTTTTCTTTGGTGGATAAAATTTCTCTTTATTCACTTATACCATAAATAGCTATTCTGTAATTTTTGCTTCATTCTTCTGGCGTCTTAGCGCCCCCGCTTCCCTTATTTCGCGCCCCCCCCCCATGTGGGCGCGCCCCACAGGTTGAGAACCGCTGAGCTAGGTTATTCTTAAGTGTTGAAAATGTGAATAATGTATTATTGTTGTAAAAAATATTAATAGCTAAGTAGGGTTATAATAGAAAAGTTTAGTAATAACCGTTGTCCTAGATAAAAAGCAATTTTCTAATTGGATAAAAATATTTCGAAAAAACCGGGGTGACGAAAACAAAATAAACAAGAACAAAAATAATATTTTGCGAGTAGGGAGCAAAAAGTCTTCCTAGTGAAAGTAATTGTTAGTAATTAAAAGTTTTAATAATAATTGAAGCTTGAATACTTTTATTTATCTTCCACTAGCAGAATTAAAGAAAAATTAAAGCTAAATAAAAATAAATTGGAATTAAACTATGTTAGTATACGTGAATTGGAACTGAATATAAGTTGAATTGGTAATCAATTGGAATTGGATATAAGTAGTTGTATGCTGAGGATTGTTATGAAGAACAAATTAAGTGTCATAACACTCATAATGTATCGAGTAAAATAAAAGTTTAAATGAATATAAAACTGTGAGTGTAAAATTATTACAAATAAGTTTAGTAGGGGAGATAGGGAAAACAATATTAAATTGTAATAAATCTGCCTTAAGGGGGGGTTTTAGTAGCATGTTTACGCGCTGAAAATTGTGTAATTTTAAAATAACGGCACGGTTAAATAATGACAGTTGAAAAGAAGGACGGGTATGAATTAAAATTTTTAGACCTTTCCTTCATACGCTACAAGGCCAGAACGACCAATTTTAATATAGTATTTAAATTATGGCCTATTATGAAAAACTTACGAAAAGGGACTTGCACAAGACATCGATCAACAATGTATTGATTTTCGCATGTAGCGGGGTAGGTTTCAATATTACCTTCCTATGCATGTATCGACCCTTTTGCAAATTTGTATAATTTTGGCGTGATCTTTATTTAACTTTAGAAAAAATTGCGTATAAATTTTTAAAACCCGATTAAACATAGGCAACCCAACATTCGCCGACTCTGTCAATGTCACTGTCAATATTTACAAAGCGGTTTAAGAGATTAAAAATCGGTATTCGCAAATACTTATACTGAATTTTGAAATTTTGTTAGGTAGAAGCCGGTAGAAGCAATACCATAAGATCCAATCCTTTCTTGGTTGGTTTTAAGTCAGGCAACCCAAAATACTTAAAAACGAAAAATATTTTAACTAAAACCCACCCTTAATGAATTTGAGTAAATTTATTTTTAAAACTAAATTAAATATCGAATAGATTAAAAAATTAAAACTAGGAACCTCACGACGACCCTTAAATAATTGCTTTAAATACCAATTTTAATATCAAACATGTATGGCGCTCAACCAAAAGCAATCAAAAGCATAAGTAACCATAAATTATTGTGAGTAAATCATTGCAATATGTTAGGACCTTATAATAAACATTTAATTTAAAAACAAAAAAGAGTGTACGATTTATAACAAGTGCTCAAAATGTGCCCCTTGAGCCTAAATACAAGCACGACACCTACGAATCATCGAATCATAAACACGGACTATGGCATCATCATGCGAATTTGATTGGCCGCATCAATTATCCTTTGGAGTAACTGTTTACGAGTATTGCTTTCAACACTGTAGACTAGCTGTTTTAGGTGATCCCAAAGATAAAAGGATTTAGGTCAGGGGACCTCGGAGGCCAAGCGATGGGATCTCCACGACCAATCCATCTGTTGGGATAATGCATGCTTAGCCATTTGGTTACTCGTCTTCCATAGTAGGTTGGGGCGCCATCATGCTGGTAGCACATTTGTTGCCGAATTTGAATTGGAGTGTCTTCCAGCATCTCATAAAGTCTTCCATCTAGGAAAGTAGCGTATCCTTCTGTATTTAAGCGATCATCAAGAACTTCAATATCAAGCAAAAGCAACCGACTGTTAAAAATGGCAGCCCACATATTAACACTAAAGCGATGTTGAAATCTTGTTTGTTCGATGGCAGGGGGATTCTGAAGAGATGGTAGTTGTGGGTAGTATTAATACCATCCCCCGTAAATGAGCCTCATCGGTCCACAGTATTCTACCTAAAAAATTTAGTTCTTCGGTATTTTTACGTAGCAACCAGGCGCAAAACTCCACACGGTGGTCATAATCTTGTGGTTGTAGTGCCTGAACTTGTTGAATGTGATAAAGATGCAGTTCTTCGCGATGTAATGTCCTCCATAAAAAGCTCTGCGTAAGGTGCAATTGCATTACAATGCGCCTAGTACTAAGTGTAGGATTGTTCATAACTGCACCGATTACATTTCCTTCATTGTTGATACCATATGAACAAAAATTATTTAGATAAAGGGTGGCTTTGGAATTCTGAACGTACCTATCATGCAGAACCAACAACAAGCTGAACAAATCAAAGGCAGTAATTTTGTTCACCATGGCCATCCCTTATCTAAATAATTTTTGTTCATATGGTATTACCTTCTGCAGCGTGATTACCAGCATTATTAACAGCAGTTGTGCCAGTCTCACGGAGTCTTTGAAAAGTATGGCCAAAACCTCGATCAAAAGGTTGCTGTCTATTTGGATATCTGTGACGATATTCTCTGGATGCACAACGAGCGCTACCATTACAGTAACCACACACAAAATAGTACATTACATTCGAGGTGGAAAATGTTTCATTACAGCCGAGGGCTTATCTATGACGGAGAGGCAAAGCCTCGTGGTCTGACACAGCGCGAGACTGTGATGCAACTCCCACCGAGGTATGTATACTATTTTATTTTTAACCATATATGTAATGACGTTATTAATAACTGTTTTTTAAGCTGGAAAATTGGCCTTTACTGATTGTTACTTTCTACCCGGGTAGAAAGTGATCAGCTGATCACATTCCGCTCGCCCGGGTGGAAAGTTGTTACTATCCACCGGAAAGTGATCAGCTGATTACTTTCCACCCGGTCGGCGTTACTGTCATTAAATGACAGCTTGTTTGTTCAAAATATTAATTATTATAATAAATGATTCACATTAATTTAGATGTATGGTTGAAAATAAAATAGTATAGAAACCTTGGTGAAAAGTTTCATTACTGTCTCGAGATATAGTAAACCTCGACGCTACTCTCGACAGTAGCGAACTACTTTCCACCTCGGTATGTAATATACTATTATTCACAACAATTATTAATCATTGAATTTTAAATTAATTTTTTCTATAGCAACTGTTAAAGTGCTATTTTATTTATTAATGTGAGTAGATAAAGTAGCACTTTAACAGCAAGGCACGTTCTTCCCTTGCAGTTCGACGAATTCTTTAAAGTCATTTCAGTATTTTTCATTTTTATAAAAGGTTCCTTTGGTTAAATCCCAAGGTGACCTATTTTCACGCGTATTTCACAAGGCATGATCTCATCTTGCTTCCGCTATTGCAACCTCTCGTAATACGGTGCGGGGGAACCCCCTGTACGTGAGGCCGCGCCAGCTGTTCTGTGGCGTGTTCGATCCTTCTGTACACCCTGCTTCTTTAGTACGTGGGAACATATCCATCATGTCGGACGTTTTAACTTAATTGTTACCGGTGTGCAAGTTTGCTGTTTCCAGTGTGGGTCCTTATACTACCGTAAAGGCCTTTCAATTTCTTGTTCGTTACGGTATAATCCGGATAATCCCAAGGAATCGAATTCAGAAAACCCACAATCTTTGGAATATTCTTCGTTTGTCTTGCCCCTGCTTTCTGGAGGAAGAACACCATTTCCTTTGTTGTTGTTAGCCTGTCTAACGTCTGCCACGTGCTTCCTGACCAAGTACCAACATCTGGCCAGGTAAACCAGTTCTACCATCTTTTCGCTGCACCTGCTTTTGTTAGTTATGTTCCAACGTCAGTTTTAATTAATATGATTGCCGTTTGTTGATAGGCCTTTTTAATGATATTCAGTTCAGTGTTTGAAGTTTAATGAGTACCACCTTTTGTATTTGTCATTTTGTGTTTTGTGTGCTACTTGTAATTTGAAGTAGTTGATGGCCTTGGGCGAATTAAACACTCACAGTAGTAAACATTGAGGGTCGCCGGCATTGAGTTGACCAGTTTGCTTTAGTAGTTTTGTGTTTGAACAAAACATTTGTGGTAACATAAGATGTTATCTGGTGTTGAGATGCATGTGTAAATTTATTTGGTGCTTATTGAATTTGTTATTGTATTATTATTTGTGTTTCCTATCTTTTGTTTGGGATTGAGGGGCTAAGTTTGTGAATGATTTGCCGAACTTAAAGTATATGTATGTAGTACCCTCAATTCTCTTTCCCGTAAAGTAAGTATCGTATTTATGATTTGTTTTTAACGTAACATCTTTTTGATTGTCTTTTGTGTAATGTTTTTGTATTTATTTTTGTGTCTTTGTTTTATTAAACATTTCATTGTCAATTTAGTTGGCCTTATTATTTGCGTTCAATCCTCCCCGTTGTTATTTGTTTATTAGTGTTTGTTTAAGATTTACGTGTAATAAGTGTTAGCCTGTCAAGTTTGAGCATTGCAGTTAAGTAAAGTTATTTCAGTTTGGCAAGGTAAGTTACGTCTTGCAGTAGCGTGTAGCTACGACGACCCCTCTTCTCCGAGCCCTTGGGAATCTGCTATGGTGGGTTTTCTTCTTTTAGATCTTAGGGTGGTTTTAATATCATAGTGGCGCCCTCCTACCGTTTACGATCATCCCCTTGAAGGGTTATTAAGTGTTATTTACAGCTTTTCGAACCCCCCCCCCTTCTTCACTGTTAGCATAGTCGCGTGCATCCCGAATTTGACATTCCCATTTCAATGTGGTAGTGCAGAATAAGCACGTGACATTCTTTTCCGAGGACAGCCGGTTTCTCTCAGTCATCGTTCAGTACTTCAAAAAGTTCTGGCATTGGGGATACTTCTAGTCGGAACTTTTCTCTATAACGTCTTACAGCGGCAGAAACATTTCCAGAACATTCTCCCAACACTAAAAATATGTCTGTCAACTCAAAATTTGAATAGTTTAGTACCATATTCAGGACAAAAATATGAAAAACTTTACAAAAACGACGTGTTTAACAAATTTAACTTTCGAATATGCTACAAATGTCATTAAAACAGTTCAATTATTTTTAGGCGTCACTTAGATTTCTTAGAATACTTGATATTAAAGTGTCGTTGATTAGAGAAGCTACTATCCCTGAGGCTACTTGACTTATTAAAGGACTTTGTTACGATTACATAAAAATGCACGTTTACTTTTACTTTAAATTACTCGAAAACGGTAATGTTTATCGAAATGTAACAATCGTGTATGTAAGAATTTTGTTTAAATAATTGCAAATTAAAAAAAAAGACGCAATAACTCACACGTACCACCCAAAAATATCCCTTAATCATAAGTGATCGAATAAGTGGTAACATAAATTTAATTATCCCAATGTCATATACTCGCCCCTAAAATATGAATCTGTTATTCAAAAGCGCCTGGAAGATATTTATACAAAAAATGGTTTTCATTTCAGTGTTGTACCTCCCTTATTATTGAGTTTTGGAAAAAAGCGTATATAAAAAGGTACCCTTATTTTTGAACTATCAGCTCTAGCAATTACGGTACAAAATTCTGGACCACCTTGTATAACGATGGAGGTTAATTCAAAATTTAATTTGTTTAATATTACTAAGTTTCGGTTAAATAAGTTTAGCTGTGTATTTCTTAATTAGAAATCTCAGTTTAGTTACCGTTAAACATTCTATTATTTTATTTATTGCTTTTCGTGGTTGGGCATATGGGCATTACTCAGTTTTAGTAAACTATGTACGTGGCGCGCAATCTTTTTCATTAATTATCCTATATTATTACAAAGTAGTTCACCGTTAATGTTACAACATTTTCGGTTTAGGGTGACAACACTTTCAATTGGTAATTATAGCTCCCTCTAAGTATGAACCGGTTGCCTACTTTAAGGGCCATGATTGTAGTTCTCATCATTCCGAAAAGCTTCTCGATTAAGTTCTGATTGGATACATAATATGGATTATAGATGATGATTCCAAAAATAGACAGCCCATGACAGATAGTGTAATTAGTGCTTTACTTTACAAGATTTCTCGTACTGCTTAACAATTTATTGTCTAATACAAGAAGTTAAAATATTTTTTGTGTTGCTTTACTTTAGCGTAACATAAATCTGTCTGTCTTACACCACGAGTCTTGGATACTTTTGGTTATCATAATGTCGAGACTTTTCTTAGGAATGAATGACAACGGCCAAAGAATCTCTTGACTTCGGAGGGGGTTGTGTTACACCGACGGCTCCAAACCGAGCGAGGAAACTGCTGGAATAAATGGCAATAAACTGAGATCCAAACTGATGTTTGCACTCGGTACATACGCCGCTGTTTTTCAGGGAGAGATCTTTGCGATTCTATACTGTGCTCTAAAGAATTTTTGTAGAAGATACTCTAATTTGCATCATATCTATATTTACAGTGACGGCCAGGCAGCAATTCGGGCAATCAAGATGTCCAAAATTGCCTGAGGGCTGATACTAGGTTGTTGCCTGGTATTAAATAGGTTCGGCGAAAACAACGGCCAAAGTGCTTGGGTGCCTGAACTTAGCAACATAGAGGGTAACGAAGATGCCGATGGTATAGCGAAACGAAGCTCGTTGGAGCCCCTTTACGCACCTGGACCGAGTCTGGGAATAACCCGAGCAGTTGTGAGGGAAAATATTAATCATTGACTTGGAAGCCAAATGGTAATTCACTGGAATTCGCAAATTGGTATGAGACAGTCGAAACTCTTTATAAGGCCGTTTTCGTCCAATTGTACAGATGACTAGAAAGTACATAAGGATCGTCGCTGATCTACTAACAGGTCATGGGACCTAAGAAATATCTGCGCACTACGGGAATTGTTAATGACCCATGCTGTAGCAGATGCAAAACAGAAGAAAAATCCTCCCTACACGTACTGTGTGAATGACTCGCGCTTATGATGTTAAGGCGTAAGATGTTCAGAGCAGGGTCCCAAAGAAGACATTGAGATGCTAATTGTTACTTCAGGTTAGACGGCCACTGATCGCCAAATTATTATTATTAAGTTTTCAAACACTCACCGTTTACATTCAATGTAAAAGGGCAGGAAAAGTAGAAACATACCTCTAAATTAACACGTTTTGCTATACAAAGCCTTCAATAAATTTAAAATTTTTGTTTACGAAAGAAAAGGAAAAAATAAATTGCAATTTCGAGGATATTCTCCTGAAAAGACGAATTTTAAGAAAAGCTCCAAAAAACCTTCCACATAATCCCCGTCAAGATTACGAAGTATAATTATGTCTAATTATCATCATCGTCATCAATTGACATGGAGCAGATCCCTGTGGACCTATCCTGGATTAGGCCAAGCTCACCCCATGCCAATAAGGTGTGAAGGATTTTTTTTAAATGATAGGTTTGGATTGGGAGCACTGTATAACGTGACACCAGCCGCTCGACACCGCTTCTACAGTGCAAGGTAGTTAGTAAATCAAATATTCAATGGGAGTGAGATATCTGACTGAAACGGTTAAACATGTTTTATCATCTTATACTAAAACTACTAATGAAATGCCTTAGCAGGCATGCTTGCCATATTCGATGTTACTTTATGCTAATTTACTCTAATTATTATTATTATCATTATTAATATTATTATTTTCATTGTACTTCATAGGAATATTCCGTGTTTTCTTATTTTTATATTGTTATTATTATAATAGTTTTCTTTAGTGCATACAATATTCTGTTTTGCGAATATATGTACTCTAAAGTGCAGACCAACTTGGCTTGCATAACTTGTAAGCAAGATTGACAATATATATGGATCACGCTGTATAAGAATTAATCATAAAAGCAAATAAGTTTTCGCTCTATTCATTTCAATATTTTTTGCATTACTTCAGCTATTGTTTAATTAATTTTATGCAATTTCTTATTTATTTAATTATACATGTATTTATTTATTTTTCAGAACTGAATCGTACTTATTTACACCGAGGATGTGTTCAGAAACATTATTGCGAGGTCTTGGCAAAAGCAACTGATTACTGTTACACCTGCACGACTGATTTTTGTAATTCATCTTCAACCCTTGCTCCTTCCTACCTTATTATACCAATTATTTTATTGCTAAATTTTACTTATAAAAGTTCACAGTAATAAAAACTTCAAAATAATTAATTTATTTTCACAAGCTCGAGTCAACAGGATAAAACGAGTGAATAGTTAAGACATCTGCTGGTTAAATCACTAGATTCAAATTAAGGTCTTGCAATTCAAAGTAGAAACCTACAAGATGTGAATGTTTAAACACGAAATGTGAAACTACCGATAACTAACACTGTTAATGGTAATTATTAACACCTACGCGATTTATTTGAAACTATGACGATGATATGAGTCGCACCGCATCATAAATTTCGAATAGTTGAAACCTTACTACATCAAACAAATTTTAACAAATAAAAAATAAAATTTATAAAACGCGAAATAAAAAATGTTATGTTAATTAATTTTCATACATCACCCATTTAATGCACTTATAAATGTTTAAGTAGTAGTTAACCTTCGAGAAATATATAAAGTGTGTTCTTATTTTATAACTAACTTAGTGTGAAGCAACATGGCTGGTTATTATTGTCGATTCATCTTTCTTGGATTTGTTTTTTGTTTTTTACATACAGGTAAGTTTAGTTTATATATTCTTGGTTTAGGATATAAGGGTATAAATAGTCCCCATTTTTATTATTTACACTAGTTTTGATTTTCAAGTTCAATGTAGTTTAATTATAAAAAAGGGCCAATAAAAGATTCAGAAACTCATATGATTAAAATAGGTTATAAAACATTTTTTAACAAAAATTTTGAATTGCATTGAGCTTAGTTCTAATCATTTCATAGCTTGGGAAAATAATTCCCAACTTTATACTATTTACTTATTGTCTACGTTAAAATTCGCTCATTACGCTAGTTAGCAACACGTGCAATAAAAGATTTAGAGGTTATTTCCAAGTACATTAAAAATTTCTCCAATAAACGAGAACAATGTGTAGGTGGTTGTTTTTCCTTTTTCAACAGGTTGCCAAGCTATGAATCATAACTTTAAATGAGAATAATGCAGTTACTGAATATATTTTAAAAATTATACAAAGTTTCCCAAACTGGGGGATGATTTAAAATTCTGAAATAATTCCTATGCGAATGTGGTCATCACTTTAAATTTTACGTTCTAAATTAAAACCTTGACACACAAAATTTATTCATAGAGATAGTCAATAACAAATAAAAGTTCTGGTATCATGCCGAAAGAATTTATTTAGTAATGCTAAACTTATTTGCAGTAAATTTTCGGCGATATAAAATTCAAACCAGCTTAAAAAACCACAAAACCGGTAATTTTACAGTTTCAAGTTATTTCCTGTTAAATTTACTTTATGTTTTTAAAATACAGATTACGAGGTTTTACTAAAAATTTAAACCGAGAAGTGAAAGAGGCAGATAAATAATCGCCAAATCCAATTTAAATCAAATTGTTTTTAAATACTTTGGCAAATATTAAATTCCAGTATTTTGTCCATATTAATGAAATTTAAAAGAAAATAAAAGAAGGTAACAAGTAACTAATTTTAAAGGTTTTTAATTTCGCAATAATAAAGGTAGGTAGTTGTTTAAATGCTCCCCCTGAGATATTAATCGCTGTTTCACGTGGAACCGTAGAGTTAATTAATTTCCATTTACTAAGAGGATTTAATTAATCAGCCAATAAATTACTGTCGGTTTTTGTTTATTCTTGTCTAGATTATGCGGATCAGTTAAACATTAAAACGATTATCACTTTGTGGTTACTAAATGGTGTTAAAAATAAGGAACTTGGCAGTAACATTTCGACTATAAAGCATTCACAAACAAAAAATTTGTTAAACCAGGCTGAAAATTCAAATTGTAGTTAGGTTCGAGTGCGTATTTCTATGTTATACATACATAACCAGGAAAAAACACTTATCACATTAACAACCCTTTATTTTTCTAGGTAACTTCCTTCAACACTTATGCACTTATTCCATCTTTTTTTCAATTGTCCCATACCCTCAGAAAAAAATTCCTTCGGCAAGTCTGCAAAATATTGTTCAAAAGCTTCTTTGAGTGCTTCATCACATGCAAAACCCTTTCCCTGAGATGCTTTTTTAAGTTTTTGAATAGAAAGAAGTCTGAAGGAGCTAGGCCAGGTTATAAGGTGGATGCCTTAACTCTATGAACTCACGGTCATTAATTATCTGGTGGACTTTGTTTGTCTTATGAAACCAACAATTGTCGTACAACAACAAGTTTTTTTGCAAATAAGAATATGGGCGTTTTTCCTCCAGAGCAGTTTTTAGATTTTAAATTGTGTTTCCATAAGCCACCGCGGCATGTTTTCAATAATTAAGACTCCAGCATCCGAGAAAACTGTTGCCATTAGTTTTTTTCAGAAAATTGTGTTTTGGTTTCTTTTTGGTGCTGGAGAGCCCTTATGATCCCCCTGTTTGGATTCCTGTGTAGTGGGAGGGTCCTAGTGATGTACCCAAGTCTCACCACCGGTGATGATTCGAGAAAAAGATTTCTGTCCCTCTCCAACGTGGCCAAATTTGTTTGAAAATTTTCTTTTGTCAACAGTTTTTGCTCAGGTGTAAGCAATCTGGGCATCCACTTTCTTCATACCCAAATCGCCATGCAGGACACTTATTTCGGATATACCGCCTTCATTGAAAATAACAGAGCCCTTTAAACGCGTCCGAACTTTGGGTCATTGTTAATTGATTCTCTACCCCATCGAAAGAGTTTAGACCAAAATTTAACTTGAAAATAAGATAGTGCATCTTCCACATACACAGCAACCATTCTTTCATTAATAACTTTTGGGCCATTGCCTTCTTTTGTCAGGAATTTTATGACACTGCGATGTTCCGTCTTAATTTCATTCATTTTCACTTTTTTGTTTCATGGCTAGGTAGATAACATAAAATTACGCCCTCGTAGTATCGTGAACTTTTAATATTTTTTATTTACTGTTTCTATAAAAATTCCATTTTATTAATACAGGTATTCTTTCTGACAGCGCTGAAACATTTAAAGTTGCTTATTCAAAAATTTAAAAGTGTGTTTATTTTTAACCATATACAGGGTATCTCAGACATGACTCCCCAGGCCTATAACTTTGTTATTTTTAAAAATAACTATAATAAACTATATATATATATATTCGTAAATGGGAGCAAATTCTCTATAAGATGGGGAAAGAAAATGTTAGAAAATCTGTACTCATATTATGGCAGCGATATTCAACTTTTTTTTTTCAAATTGCATACTATGCTTTTTTTCGGCCATTCTGATAGTACTTTTTTTATTCTCTTTATAACCATGTAAACCAATATTGGTCTTACATAAGAAAATTCTCGAAAAAAATACGATTGAAAGTTGAAGTCTATGTTTGCCATGGAAACAACTGATTGTTGTAATTTGTACTCGTCGGCGATAAAAACAAACATGTTCTCTTTTCAAAACACAAATCCAGAATTTGCCTAGACTTTTTGTAGTTAATCCCCCCTTGGCATTTAAGTATATAAGCCAAAAGTAAAGAATTTATTTATTATTTATACATAGAACCGAACCGTGATATTTTATGCTTGTTTAATTGTATTTTTTAGTTCAGTAAATATAAAATAAACCCAACAAAGTATATAGATCCAGATTGGGCGTTGCAGCACCCTGGACCGTTTACATTTACCATTATTTCAATTTGCAGTATCTAAATGATAAAGAAATGTACACTGACGATGTAATACTGTTTTACCAATTTATTCGATTTTAAAACTTATTTTTAAAAAACTAATATTACTGGAAAATTATTGTTGAAATCCCTTCTGAAATTTTATTTGAAATTTTTAATATGTTATTTATCTATCTATCTTATGGCCGATCTCACCGAGCGTTCTTACAATTTAAGAAAAACTTAAGTTGCTTAAGACATACTTATGCGGTCTCGCCATCAATTTAAGTCTTACTTATGTCTCTAAAAACGTCCTAAATATAAGTTATCAATTTCGGTGACTTAAAATGCTACTTAACCTATGAATTGCCGCATTCTGTCAGTAAAAAGTAGTGAAATTACAAAAAATGGACTTGGACAACTATTTATTATTTTTGCATAATAAGACTTATGTCTCTAAAAACGTCTTAAACATAAGTTACCAATTTGGGTGACTTAAAACAGTACGTAACCTATAAGTCGCCGCGTTCTGTCAATTAAAATTAGTGGAACTCAAAAAATGGCCATATCCCCATTTGTATGAAGCGGTACTTCCGTTTATCGATTTCGAACGTGCTAGCCAATGTAAAAGCCTTTTGCCGCTTTAGTGGCAGCAATCGATCTAGACTTTACCTTAGTCGCGACTTAACTCGTTTGGTTAGACAAACCGCAATTTTAAGAACTACTTACCTAAGCTTTAGTGATAAGTATTGTCGGTGAGATCGGCCATTAATCTTCTCCTCTGTTTACCGTATAGAGGTTATTTATATAAGTAAATACCCGTTATAAAGAAATAAGTTTTGTAAAAAAATATTCACTTAGAACTAAACCCGCATAGGGTAAAACCTCCTATAGTCAGCCTTTGCTAGAAGTCAGCCTCTGTAACGCAAAATCGATTGTAGCAAGAAAAACCAATAATATATCAAGTTAAATATTTGAACCAGTATTCAGCCTAGTCTGTTAGTGCTCAGTCGTAATTTAAATTACATGTGCAGACCTCTATGGAGATTTAAAAAAATAATGTCTGTTCCCGCCTGTGTGTTGTGACAGTAATGGCTGATTTTGGTGTACAACAGCTAACAGCAAGAGGTTTCGTGCAGTGTGATTAATACCGGTAAATATTTATTAAGCCTACTTTTGTTTATGACAGGGTGCTTTGGAGATGCTTATTATACATTATTTCGATAGTTACCATGGTTTTTCATTGGTAAAACTTGAAATAAAATGGGGGCTGACTAATAATCATATAGAATTGTTTATTTTCGAGTAGTCAGTCAGCGTGGCTGACTACTAGAAAAACCTACTAATGCGAGTTCAGTCATCACTTTTTCATGAAATGTGCTGTAAGCCAAGCAAATTTCAACCAAACCGATAATGAACGCCTAAAACTGTATCTACCCAGTAGTCGGCCACCATAAATGATCTAGATCGCAAGGTGGCTGACTATTAGAAAATCAATAATTAAAGGTCAGCCCTTGAATTTGTGTATAGTTAATGCAAGTTGAGTCTACATTTTCTGACTATGTCTAAGACACACACATTTTATTTTCTCAGAAAAATGTCTAATAAAAACAAGAAAATACAAAAAGGAAAACGCCCAATTAAAAAATATGACGAACTAGCTCTCACAAATGCTCTTGTTGCAATCAGAGGAGAAGGCGTGCCAATTCGTGGAGCTAGTCGCCGTTATAGTGTACCTAGAGGAACCATACAAGATCGATTACATGGTCGTGTAGCAGAAAAAGCTCGCCAAATGGGCCCTGACCCTTTTTTGACTGTCGAAGAAAAAGAACTAGAGACATGGCTTGTAGAATTGTCAAAAGTAGGATTTCCTAGAAAAAAAAATATCTTCTCAATACAGTGGCTGCTATAGTTAGAGCAGAGAAACGGAAAATGCCTTTTAAGAATGGACACCCTGGTAACACGTGGTACTCATCATTTCTCAAGCGTCATCCAATGCTAGTTCAGAGAACTGTTGAGGGTCTTACTATGTCTCGTGCTATAATCACTGAACAGTTAATTAGAAAGTGGTTTCGAGAGTTACATAACTATCTTAACAGCATAGATGCTTTAGATATATCAAAAGATAGTTCGCGTGTCCTTAACGGCGATGAAACCAGCTTTTCGCTCTGCCCTAAGTCAGGAAAAGTTATAGCATCAAAAGGCTGGAAAAATATATATGAAATTCAACGTGGAAATGAAAAAGAAACTATAACAGTTCTGCTAATGTTTACCGCCAGTGGAGAAACAGTTACTCCAATGGTAGTTTTTCCCTACTTAAGGCCTCCCAAAGAAGTAATACAATCTATGCCGGAAGAATAGTTCTTAGGAAGATCAGAATCGGGCTGGATGAAGAGTGAAGTTTTGTTTGAATACATAGCCAATGGAGTCAACGAATGGGTGAACAATAAAAATATAAAGAAGCCGATTCTGTTGTTAATAGACGGCCATAGATCGCATTTGACGTTAGAACTGAGTAAATTTTGCAGTACAAATGGGATTATCTTATATGCACTGCCACCTAACACAATACATATTCTACAGCCGGCCGACGTCAGTGTTTTTAAGCCGTTAAAAAGCGATTGGAAGGCAACTATTAGAGAATGGCAAAACCAACCAGAAAACATTAACATGGTTTTGACGAAAACGACGTTTTGTCCCTTGTTAGAGAGTGTGCTGTTGAAACCATCATTACCACAAACAATTCGAAATGGATTTAGAAAATGTGGACTATTTCCGTTCGATGCTGACGCGGTCGATTACTCAAAGTGTGTCCAAAATGCACTTGAAAAATATGAAGAAAATGAACGCCCTAGATCAATCTCGATAGATTCTGAACATTATAACGCAGCCACAGTGGTAATTTCTTCCATAAGGCCTATTCTAGAAGGAAGAGATATAAATGTTGATATTGTTTTGGAAGGAATAAATAAAGCCAGTGAAGCAATTGTCCCTACTTTACCTGAGAAACAAGATGAAAGCCTACAAACGCTTGATATAGAACCAGAAGTTTATGAAATAACAGCAACTGAAGAGTTGCAGGCAACTGATGAAGAATATGAACAACCCGAATTAAATAACAACTCAATATCACCTGTTCCTTCCGTAGTATCATCTAGTAATAATCATAACATCCACACAGCTAATGATAAAAACCCTTCACCAACTACTCTTCAATACAGTAACGTAGACGAAGACTTTCAACTGACTAGGGAGAATGCCTTTAATTTACCTTCTCAGTTAAGACCTGAAAATAAATCTATCACATTAGAAAACGGAGATAATGCAACTAATTTTGAAAAAGATATTGCAAGTCTGGAAGAAAAGAATGACAAAGCTTCTAATTCAAAATCAGGCGACAGCGAAAAAGCAGGTAATATAGAAGATGTTGCAATAAGACCAGAAAAGGAAAATGATGGCGCTTCTTCTTCAAAAATAGCCGAAAAGAATGAACATATCTTAAAACAACCACTTGCAACAATAACAAACGACACTATAATTCAAATTTCAAGTAAGAAGAGACCGCCAACATCTATATCTCCTTTACTAGGAAGTCATTTATTTTGGCCTAGTGCATTACAATATAAACGGAAACGAGTACCAAAACAAAAATTTCCATCTGCCATCTCATCTATCGATTGGAAAAATTTACTGGAAGGAAATCAAAAAAAGAAAGAAGATCTAGTTCTGCAAAAGCAGAGAAAAAGAGATGCAAGACAAAAAGCAAACGAAGCTAAAGGCAAAGATAAAGGCAAGAAAAGAAAGCGACCACGAATGAAATCTGTCAGCGAATCAGAAATCGATACTCAAAATATTAATGACATTCCTGTAAACGGAAAGCAAATCTGCGCGAATTGCGAAGAACTAAACAGTGATACTGAGGATGAAGATTTAAAAAATTTAGGTTGTGGCAATTGTACAAGATGGTATCATTTAAAATGTACAAGATTTGTGGAATCTGAACTCACATACAATGATATTGCAAATTTAGATTTTGTATGTGATTTGTGTTAATTTGTTATTCGTCTTGTATTCTCCCAGTTTTACTACTAATAGATAGGTATCTAACAGTATCTTTTCGACATGCCTATGTGTTCAATACAATTTTATTGTATTAGTGTTTCAAAGTTTATTTTTAATGTAGTTACCTTGCATATTATTGTTTTTAAGACTTTAAGAATTCGTTTTGAAGATATGTAGGATTATAATTTTGTTATTTTTAATGTATTTCTCGTAATAAAAAAGTGCCTTATTAATGCATTTAATTTATTAACCAAAACTACATATCATACTAACACCTTTGATAACCGTTATCCTCGCAACACTGCGGGTCGGTCTTCTTCACCTCTCTCGATGGGTTAGGTTAGCCTCCTGCCCAGCATTCGTGCTAAGAGGGCTCACAGAACTCGTCCTTACGAGTGTATAACAGGCCATCGGCCTAGGCTTCGGTCATAAGAGGAAGAAGAAGAAGACATACAAAATTGAATAAATTGAGGTGGGCTGAGTACTGGATTTTCAGATGACTGATTACTAAAAATTACAGGCCGAATACTAGCCAAATGGTTATCGACATTTAAATAAATTGGTACTCAACTCAGCTATTCTTTTAGATAGTATCTAAAATATTCAATAAATAGAAAACGTAACAAGCTATCACTTTTAGTATATAACTTTTATCTTACTGCTTACCGTTATTTAACAGTCATATTTACAACATCAAAAACCCTGAAGGTGGCTGACTACAGGCGGTTTTACTAACTATTTCTTCAATGCTAAAGATTAAGAAATTTTTGTTGTTTATTTCATATTTCAGCTTTCAGCCGTCTTCTGTTTAAATGCAGACTATGTCACAATTTTTGGTATGTTAAAGATGTGTCCCCTTTTAGCTTTTACATGTGTTGGTTATTGATGGAAATTTCTTTACAAGAATATTGTTTAGTTCCTTCGTCCATATGATTACATACAGTCTTTTCAGTCGAAGAACACAGGTGAAGTGCATACAAAACCTTCGTGAGCATTTACAGTAAAACGTAAATGAAAATAAGTGTAATCAAATTTGTATTATAATCTTACGCTGCCAAATGACTCCTTAAAGTTGCAGACTAAATTTCGGTCTCATTAAAGATAAGATATTGTATTTGAACTTAAGATGCAAAGGTTTAAAGCACTTATCGAGACGACGCCGACGTACTCCAGAAACCCCGTCAATGAATAAAACTATAAGGGCCATATTCATAAACAGTATTTAAAGTTAGTAGTGGTTTAGTAGCTACTAAACCAATATAATTAATATATGTTGCTATAGCAATTAGTAACATCTAACTTTAAACACTGTTTATGCACGATCGCATTATAATGTGTCAATTATGTCTCAATTTGTTTGACATAAACGTCTATTTATAGCCCGTGGGTGTCTTTATAGGCCGCCGGTCTATAATGAAACGTCAAAAATTGATAAACAGTTTAACAGTCTTATAAAGAATTTTTTTAAATTAAAATCGATTGTATGCTCTTTATTAGAACTCTATTTAGGGTATTTTGTATTAACAACACAGTTAACACAATTATTTATGTGAATATTCCTAGGCGTAAATGCTTCAACCATTTGACAGTTGTCAGTAAAAAATTAAAATAATTGAGCAACTAACTACTCGATGTGGGTAGAAAATTAATTTATTCCTTTTATTTCAGTTTTAAAATCTTGGATCGTGCATAAAATTATGTATGTACCACTGGCGTAACTTGCTTTTATGGCCTTCGACGTGTCTTTAGCCCTCGACTACCGTCTCGGGCTCAAAATTACGTCTCAGACCATAAAAGCATCTTTACGCCCTTGGTACATAAATAACTATTATGCACGATCGCATTATAATGTATCAATTATGTCTGAATTTGTTTGACATAAACGTCTATTTATAGCCCGTGGGTGTCTTTATAGGCCGCCGGTCTATAAGGAATCGTCAAAAATTGATAAACAGTTTAACAGTCTTATAAAGATTTTTTTTAAATTAAAATCGAATGTATGCTCTTTATTAGAACTCTATTTAGGGTAATTTGTATTAACAACACAGTTAACACAATTATTTATGTGAATATTCCTAGGCGTAAAGGCTTCAACCATTTGACAGTAGTTGTCAGTAAAAAATTAAAATAATTGAGCAACTAACTACTCGATGTGGGTAGAAAATTAATTTATTCCTTTTATTTCAGTTTTAAAATCTTCGATCGCGCATAAAATTATGTATGTACCACTGGCGTAACTTGCTTATATGGCCTTCGACGTGTCTTTAGCCCTCGACTAGCGTCTCGGGCTCAAAATCACGTCTCAGGCCATAAAAGCATCTTTACGCCCTTGGTACATAAATAACTATTATGAATATGGCTCTAAGTGTTTAAACTGTAAACGGCGAATTCAGTTATATGAACTAATTATAAGAACACAGTAGCTTAGCAATCGTGTATGTTCTAAGTTCTGATTAATAGGTAGATTGCAAAAATGTAGGTACAATGCTGTGTTGGTTTTTGTATTTTCTAAGCAACTTAGTTTTAAAAAACATATTTCTTATTTACCGTTATGCTGGGAAAATATTATTATTTTTAAATATCACATTTTATTGATAAATAATATATTTTGTAGTATGTTGTGATTGATACTGAACTTAATCTTTTTTGTATTATAGATTATAGTATCCAAAATCCAAACATTAGGTTAATTTAAAGTTAATAGTAGTTAAACTAGAAATTGTAACTAAAAAAAATTGTATTTTAAAACTATGCAGCTGACAATGAAAATTATTAATTATTATTACGGGAAGGGTATGTATGAAATATATTTTTGTGCGTATTTAAATGGTTAGGTTAGGCAACCCAACCCACAATGGTGAATATGAAAAGTCTAAGTTTCATTTATAGATTTGTTAAGTCGCACCTTTGTTTCATAAGTACGACTATTCAAAAACTTAGTTTCAGGTTTCTGCGAAAATATAATTTCAGATATTTTTCCGCATTAAAAATCTCAGCGACCTGGAGCGAGAATAGAACCCGAGATATCTGTTATGTATAAGGATTTGATTCGTATTATACTGTTTGACATTTAAATTAGGTAGCTTGGATCTTGGATGTTCCACCAAGTTTTATACAATTAGTTAGTAATCTTCGCTTCCACATAAATGTGTATTTTTTGTTGGATAACTGACTTGCAATTTTTAAAAAACAGCGACAATACATTCTGTTTATGTACTAGTTGACACTAAAGTAAATCGTTTTCCGTTATGTAATATAATAATAAAAATTAGCCTTGATTTATTGTTTTTTTTTGATAATGAAACTTCTTTAAGCTTTAAGCTTTAGTTTCACGAATAACTAAAACTTTCTAAAACTTAAAAACATGATTTCTTGAATATTCCTTCAGCAGGAATACAGGCTGACTGACAAAAAACGCCCCAAGCCATAGCGCCGCTATTTATAGTCCGATTTTGATGAACAGTCAGCCTGTATATTCAATATTAAACATTAACTTCTCGGGATAGTCATTTGTTACGAAAAAAATTGGCTAAATTCTACTAAAGTCAGTTTTTAGAAGGAAGGTTAGGTTGCTGTTTAAATAATAAACTAAATGTTAAACAGTACTTATAGTAAATCGAAATAACAATCCGCTTTTATACAGAGAGAGAGAGGATTTAAGAAATTAGGTAACACTTCATTAATGAGAAAAAATTACAAGCGAATTTTTCGATGGTAAATATGTTCTATTCGACGACCCTGATTCTTAACTATTTCCAGCTCTGAAAAACTTTCACGGTCATATCAATTTACAGACACAAAAATCTAAAATACAAACAAGGATTAATTATGCGCGCTAGCCGTCAGCTATCACTCCGTTAACTATTGCGATATCGTAAAAGTGTTCATTGCTTAAGGCCCCACCATATGTATTTTTGTATTTATTTGAACACGTATATAAATAATAAGGTTTATTTAAGATTAACTTTTGATTTATAACTGGAATTTATTTATATTATATAGGGTGATTCAAAAGTATTGTCATTAAATTAAATGGGTATATGCTGACCTTAATAGAAGTATATTACAGCAAAATTTAAAGCGTATCGCGACTTTTGTTTATATTAAATTTTGTTATACACTTTTGAGAACCGCTGGCTAATATGCATTTATAAAGCCTGCAGTAGAAATTTGACCTTGCAAAAATAAATGAAACATCACACAATTATGTAATTTACAGGTTTCACTTTCGCCTCGCATTTTTTCAGGCTTGAGACTGGCAGTAAACAATTATTGGCATGTTTAAAAAGTGATATAGAAAAAATTGTTGTAAATAAAGAGAAACATGACTTACAGAAAATGTTCAAATGTTCCTCCATTAACTCCTACACAGATACAAATACACACACAACACAAACAAAACAAAATTAAGTACAATAACATCAATTAATTCAGTTGTTAAAAGATTGACCTTCCATTAAAACGTTCGATGAATGCACGCTGAAAGCCAAGAATGAATTGATATTAACCCACTTACGTACACAGCTGGTCTGTATCAGTATCAACAACAAGGGCGTTTGATAAATTTAAATTCCAGTGACCACCAAACATTTTTTTTGTTGATATTTTTAATTTTTTTCTGAGTTTACCGTTTATTTGCGACACATGGTTTATTGAGAAAAGTTGTTCTATTTGATATGCTCTACCTGCCCTTAAAATTAATGACAATACTTTTGAATCACCATGTATAATATTTAATTGCAAGTGTAGAATTTACAACCACGAGCTTGAAAATGTATTAATGCTATACAGCCATTAAATCAAATCCTTTTAAAGCTTACTTGGAGTAATGAATTTATATTTCCGATTAGAATTTATTCGAAAACAATAAATAAACACCTAGTTTCTTAAGACTATAAAAACCCATATTAACATTATAACCAGGTTTCCCGTATTAATTTTGTTTAATTTTCAGCAACCAGCCTACAATGTTACTCCTGTTCCTCGATAGTCAGCAGTTTTTGTGGTGATCCTGTTAATGCGACTTTACTTGACACGTTATACTGCAATGAACGAAATTATGGTTGTATGAAACAGAAGTTAAGTAAGTATCATTTTCATTTGTTTATTTATTTATCTTTAAATATTACGAGGAACTTCAGTTTTTTTTTCAGTAAGAGAATATTTTAAAACCCCTGAAGTTTTTGTTAATATCTCAAATGTAAAATTTAAAATTTAATAAATATTTGTTTTACGGGGATGTTTATGTTTTGTATTTTGCTTTTTAGGTGATTCCGACAAAACCTATTACAGAGGCTGTACACCGATAGCTTTTTGTGAAACTCCAAAATCCGATGTTTCGTATTGTTCCGTGTGTTCAACGGATTTCTGCAACACATCTTCAGTCTTAATGCCATCTCTTGTTATCATAACTTTAGTTTTAGCAATTAAGACCTACCTGCATACGTAGTACGTAGCTTATGCGTTTTTTTGTTTTAATTTAATTTAATTACGACTTGTAATACTTTCCTTCCAAATAATATTATGTCATTTAGATTTTTTATTTGATTTATCCTTCAAGGATGTTTGATACTTGACTTTAGTGTATTAGCTTTGTTAAAAGTTAGGACTTTGACTGCTTTATTTTCACCGTTATTAATCGCTGAGAAATATATCCAAAACGAAGCAAATTTCACTCAGTAAATAACAAAAATCATTAAACTTGCGTTTTCATTATTGTTATAATTCTCAGTCTTTTCTTAACTTGACTTATTACCCGAACATAAACACACAGCAGCTAAATCGTTTTAGTAAGGTTTACCTTGAAAATTAACGAATGGATTGTACCTGACCTAAGCAAATATCCTTATTATTAGTTATTTTTAGCATGAAACTATGTTTGAGGTGTTTGAATTGTGCTTTTATAATTGGCCAATAATTGCTAGTTATCGTTATGTAATATTTTTTATTCTGCATTCCTACAAGATTCAAGATTCTGTTATTAGTTATGTAGATGGTATTAAATTATTGTAGCTTATTAATTTCTATTAAATGGACACACCAAGTGCTTGGCTAAATAGCAACTCGATCTTTTTCTTTTACTTTGTTATGGGCCATTTAGTTAATTTAACAAGGTAAACATTTTATTATCAATAGTATTTATTATTTTCAGTTATCGGTATAAAACCGACAGATATGAAATCTGGCTGAATTTTTTAACTGGAAGATCAATTCAGTCCTATCCAGTTAGAATAATTTTTTTTTATTATCTGGCAGGTTTCCAAAATCACCCCTTTTTGAATGATGGTAAGTAGTCCCGAAGGTAAGTGGATTTTTTCTAGGTACTTTATAAACTTTATTGTTACTATTATTATTATCATCATCAACATAAGATGTTAAGAAAAACTATTTGTTTACATTCCTATAAAAAAAAAATAGAACTACCTGCCCTATCCTCGCCTTTGCTTACGATTCTGTTTTGAGCTTGGCGAGTTGACTAACGATGATCCATCAGGGGCGATGGAGGTTAGATTGACGGTTACGATTTTGTAGACAAAACTTCAATAATTATATTTAAAAAGTCCGCCCTTGGAAAGAACAAAAAGGCGTCGTATCGGTTTTTCAATATCAAGGGGGGTCTGCCGAGAATTCACTTTGGCAGTGAGGTAATTTTTGACATTTACTGAAACGTTTTGAACAGCTTGAGAGAAGACGTACAACATAAGAGACTACGCTGCGACACAAAAAATATAGCCATCGTTCCCTATGTTCATTATCTTTGGGACCCAGCCATCCATAATTTCATATTGTTCCCCAAAATGAAACTGAAGTCAAAGGGAAGACTGTAAAAAGAGCTTTCGGGAAACAATTTTCACCGACTTTTAACATAGACGAGCTGATGAGATCAGTGTGAATGGTTCCAAGGAGACTGTTTTGAAGAGGATTGGTCATAAGTCATAATTAAACTAGTGCTAACACTCCGCAAGGTAACATGTAAAATTAACTTACTTATATTCCAGTATATTTAGCGCCCTAAGCGTACCTAGTGACAGTAAGCATTGATAACCGTTTGCTTTCTCTATTTCAATGCTGTATTTGTAGTCTATTTTTTTTATAACTGAGCAGGTTACCAGCTGGACTTTCGATTTATGTTTGAACCTGAGTCTGTTCGTACTGTAGCGGGATCCCGTAACTACTCGGGCATTTCTACAATAATTAAATCAAGTAAATCAATAGGTTTTCTAGACCTATTTCATCTCTGCTGTGTACAAAAAATTAATGTTTGTTGATCTTGCAATAAATAATTTTAAAAAATAACTTACGGGTGTCGCTTTCCAAAACTGTTTGTGACTTTATAATAAGGTAATGTGTCATGTATTAGTTTATATTTAATTGCTACTTTTTGATGTGCTTGGTGGTGCCTATGTTTATAGTTGTTCTTAGCTTTGAGCATCCTGTTGTTATATGTTTTATTGTTACCAGTTTACTGTGGCATCTGCTACAATGGGTTGCTTGAGTAAGTATTTTTTATAGCTTTTTGTACCAATAACCAGGCCTTGAATTGCCACCGTGAATCTCTCTGTTTCTCTAAATCTCTAAATACATCCCCTTAACTCAACCAGTTGTTTGGCGCTTCTTTGTCAACATATGCTTCGTTGAGATCATGAGGATGCCTTCAATGGAATTCTTTCTGAATCCATGATGTATAGATTGTTGTTCCGCTGTATATTTTGCGTTGCTTTCCGCTTGTCTGTTGTTTAAATTGAATGGTGTAAATTGATCGTCTATTTCTATTACTGCTTTATGTGTTTCACTTCCTTCTTTACTGTAAAGAATCTTCTGATCTTATTTATTTGGCGGTTATGTTGTATCTTAAAGGTGTGATGACCACCGGCGTGAATATAATTTTAATTTTCTATTTTTCAGGGATTAGAATTTCAATGTAATTATTTTAGTCAAAGCATAACGCTAGGGGTGTTTCTTTGAGCAGATGTGGCAAGAAAATTAATTTCATTTCTAAACTAATAACAGCAATAGGTATCATAAAGTCTCGGACTTGAAGCAGTAAACTCACGTCTCTTTTGCAAATTAGTTCGCCGCCTATATGTAAACAAGCGGACTCAGACGTGTTCTACTAAAGTATCAAATTACAAAGGAATTTAAAATATACCAAAGTATTCGGATCTTCACTCAACTATGAAATTGATTTGTTTTGGAGCAAGGGTCACTCATGTGAACATTTGATACCAACCCACTTATGAAAACACCCGTCAAAACGTTTAATCACACTCTCCGCTGCATGCGAATTCTAAATATAAATAAGGGATCAAATCTCACTCCGGGATCCAGTCTTCATTATTCAGTTACGCTGTATAGTGGTCTGGACTCTCAATTAGTACGCTGATCGAGTGTACCTATCTACTTACTGTAAAGTATACAGTTAGTTGTATTGCACTTTGTTGCTTCCCATTAACTAGTACAAATCCTTCATATTACGTACACCGCGGTAAAGCATTGCTTTCCGATTACGTGTATTATTCAAAAGGGTTACAAGACCGTAATTCCAGTTGAGGGGTCGCCCTGCGAAATCCAAATTAACCACAACGTAAACGTTAACAATTTTAATATAAGTATTTCACGTATTCAAGATTAGACTTCATCAAAATTACCTTATGGTTGCCCTGGTGTAGGTGTTAATAACAATTAATTACAACAAAACGACAATCCTGACTACTGCGAGTCTCGGGCATATTCTCAATATGCAGAGCGCATATACTCGTCAATTGGAGGGAAATTGCACCCTCGTCAAAAAGATTGGTTGTAATACCACATTTGACTTCGGCTGCTTAAGATTGATTTTAATATCAATCTATTAAAAGATCGATCTTGTATCGCATATTTGACTGACGCACCGACTTCCAGCATAATTTCTTGTGATCAAACCACGCACACAGGCCACTCTGAGTACATCAAAGTCATAAAACAAAAGTATGATAATTATTCACGCCACTGCCCATAATTAACTTTCCTAGTCTGATATTCATACACTATGCTTACTTATTTACTGTCTTTGTAAATATCTGTACATAAATATGACTTTATAATATACAGGGTGCCCGGATTTCGTAGGGACAACATGGGTAACTTTTTTATTTGAAGAGATAGAGAGATGGTTAAATTAGCAAAAAGGTGCAGGTTCGAGAGCTTATTAAGAATCCATTTTCAAATTTTACTTGTCATGGCCCACTTGTTTAAAATTTAAAAAAACCAAAATCTCCTAATTTCTTTTATTTGCCGTAACTTTTTTGTTACTTAAGATATTGAGATGCGGTTTGGACTAATTTGCATGGTAATGTAAATACTTTTCTTTGCACTTAATAAAACCAATTTCATTTGTGCAAATTTTTAGTAATCTAACCTAACCTCAACATTTTAAATTGGTACCATGCAATTTTTTTGGCCCTTTTAAGAGAGGATTTTTTTCTGAATGCAATGATGTATCACATGATATGGAAACTTTTTCAAAATTTTGAAAAACTGAGCTTATTCTTTTTCCAGGCAGAAATCACTAGTGGGTTTGCTCAACTCGCTACGCTCGTTTCGCAATCTCCCCCACTCACAAAATAAAATCTCACTTTTAACACTTGTATCATAAATAGCTATTATTTTGGATGAATTAAAAAATAAAGTATCAAAAAAATGCACGGCGCCGAAGCCGCCAAAATGAAGAATGCGGGGGGGGGCAGACTGCCCCCCCTAGCCCTCGAGTAGGTACGCCACTGTACATAAATAGCAGTTCATTAATTAACTTATTTCCAAGTTCCAACAATTTTTCTAAAGCCTATTTGTTTAATATTCTTTTCTACTCGTATAGTTAATTATTATACGCTGGCCTCGATGGAGTTAAGGTTATTAGCTTTGTAAACCAGATACCCCGGGTTCGATTCCCGTTCTGCGTCGGTGAGATTTTTAATGCGAAAAAATATTTGAATCTGTCCTTTTTCGGAAACGAGGTAAAATCATAGATCCCGTGCAAGTAAATATGCTGTTTGGCACGAGTTATGTGCTTGAACCCGACCTATGGATATTTACTTTATATATCATTAGTTAATTAGTTTAAGTAATTCGAAATGTATAAAAGCAGGAAAATAGAAATTAACATTGTCATTTAGTTACTGAAAGAGTCAACCGAAGGTTCTGTTAAAATTTGTAATTAAGTGTTCCAAATAAATTTAGTTTTTAAAAAACATATTTCTTCATTTGAGAAACTTAATTGGCGCAGTCGGTAGGATACAAGAAGGTGAACATTAAGAAAAGATTCGTTTTTCGACATTGGTTTCAACCATTCACCTTGGATCCAATAAAGAAACTACACCCCAAGAAGAAGACTAGGACTCTGAAAACTTCGACAAAGTAAGTGTTGAGTTCCTTTCTATTTTCCTATCATCCTCCACCTCTAGTGAATTTTGAATTCATCGTTGTTTTAGACAAGTGAAATAATTTTCATAATTGTCGTTTAAGTTAAAATAATTGAAACAAGTCTTATTAAAATTCAAAATATTAGTAAACTAAAAGTTAAGAAAAACTTATGTCCACTGTTCACAACTGTGTAGATAATTTAACTAAATCATTTAATAATATTAGCATTTCAAATAATATCGCAACTATTCAAGCTGCAAATGAAATCGCAAGTACTATTAGACCTTTTTCAGGTCGTAGTGATCATTTAGAGTCTTTCATAAACGCTGCAGACAAATTTTTTAATCGTCATGGTACAACAAACGACAATAGCTTAAGTGAGTTCATATTTGCATCCATCTGTTCCAAAATCATTAATGAAGCAGGTGATTTCATTTTATGTAGGCCAGACCTAAACACTTGGCCTGAAATTAAAAAAACCCTTAGAGATAAATTTGGAGATCGCTTAGACAGGAATGTACTACAACAGTTTATATTTTTAACTAGAACTAGAAATGAAAATATTTTAGATTTTTTGGAAAGACTAAAAGTATTAAAAACGCGATTAAACTTGAAAATTAATTCTGATCCCACATTGCCCCAAGGAGTTAGAGATTTGTTAATATCACAAAACGAGGTAACTGCTGTAACTGTTTTAATTTCCAATACTAACTCTGAACTAAGAACTTTATTAATGTTACAAAAACCCAAAGATATTGATGAAGCTACTTCAATTGTCATCAATCATACATCTATGGAACAACAGACTAATTATAGATTTCATTCGAATACCCAGACAAATACAATTCAAAAACGAGACCATACTAATAAACAAAATCCCCGTAATTTCAGTAATAACTATAGATCTCCATACGTTCAAAACTTTCAATCACCAATTTCTAACCAAACACCTTATTTTCAAAACCAAAATCCAACACAAAACTTTAATCAAAAACCTTATTTTCAGACCCAAAATTCACCGAATTTTAATGTTAGAACCCAATTCCCCAGTCAACCTATAAATATTCAAAGTAGGCAAATTCCTCAGAGATTTCCTACTAATAATCAAGTCTTCGGAAAACCAGTTAACGTACTTTCTCCTGAAAATTCATATAAACCTCAAAATAAACCTGAACCAATGTCCGTTACTTCAAGATTAACTTCTCAAAAATTTAATTCTAATAAACAAAATTATTTTCAACCATCTGGACCACGTAATTTCATATCTGAAGAATTAACTAATGTAGAAACTTCAGAACCAAACTATTCCTATGATAATGTAGAATACGATTATGATCATTATGAAATTCCTATGTACGAACAAAACAATTATTTAAATGACCCTTCATACAATTCCATTAGCGATAATACTAATCGCCACTTTAATGTTGATATTGAACAAACAATGTTAGAAAGTCCAAATTTTCAAGAAACCAGCCTTTCACCTCCAGACACGTAGATTTAAATAATTTTCTACCAAACTCATTACCATATATCGAAATTAATTTTCCACCCATTAAATTATTAATTGACACAGGTTGTCATCCATCAATTATTAGACCATACATAGCAGAACAGTATTTTCCCAATACTATTTTTAAAAGTGATACTCCTATAATCACTTGTGCAGGTAAATCAAAAGCCGAATTTAAAGCGCATGTCCCTTTGTTTAAAGAATTCGAACGAAAGAAAATTTAGAATTTGTATTGTTTAATTTTCATGATTACTTTGATGGTATAATAGGTATTAGAGATCTAAGAAAATTAGGTCTCAATATTGATTTACAAAATAAAATTTTATTCAATAACCAAATTCAGATCCCACTACAATATAGAGATGATTTTACTATACAAAAACTAGAAATACCTCCTTTTTCATCATTACTAAAACAAATTAAAACAAATCTACCAGATCAGGAAATAATAATTCCAGAAATTAATAACGGCATTATTACTATTCCGGCGGGACTTTTAAAAATCAAAAATAATTTAACGACATTAGAATTTATTAATCCAACCTCAAAAACAGAAATAACAGAACTCGATGAGAATTTCCTGAATCATTATGCTATAAAATATTGCAACACTCTTTTTGAATGCTTCCATATCGAAGATGTAACTCCCTTTCAAAACTTAGAAAATTCCGATTTTGATTTTTCATGCATCAGAACCGATCACTTAAATTCAGAAGAAATAAAAGCATTAAAAACACTTTTAGTTAAATATAAGGATACCCTACATCAACCGAATGATAAATTAATATTTACTAATCAAGTAAAACATGAAATTAAAACTTCAAATGAAATTCCCGTACACACTAAATCGTATAGATATCCTCATGTTCATAAGTTAGAAGTTCAAAAACAAATTTCAAAAATGCTACAAGACGAAATCATTAGGCCTTCACAATCTCCTTGGAGTTCCCCTATTTGGATTGTACCAAAGAAACTTGATGCAAGTGGAAAGAAAAAATGGCGTATAGTAGTAGACTATAGGAAAATTAATGAAAAAACTATCGACGATCGTTATCCCTTACCTAACATTTCTGGCATACTTGACAAATTAGGATGATGCCAATATTTTACTACAATAGACTTAGCATCAGGATTTCACCAGATTGAAGTGGACCCTGATTCAATCCCTAAAACAGCTTTTAATGTAGAAAACGGGCACTATGAATATGTCAGAATGCCTTTTGGGCTTAAGAATGCTCCTGCCACGTTCCAACGTGTCATGGATAAGGATAATGTATTAAAAGATCTGCAAAATACACTTCAAAAACATATTAATAATTTAAAACAAGTATTAGAAAAATTAAAAGACGCAGATTTGAAAATTCAATTAGACAAATCTGAATTCCTTTGTAAATCAGTAGAATTTCTAGGTCATGTAATTACTCCTGAAGGTATACGCCCTAACCCAAAAAAATTAATGCCATAAAAAAATTTCCAATTCCTAAAACCGCTAAGGAAATAAAATCATTCCTTGGATTAGTTGGTTACTATAGAAAGTTTATACAAAACTTTGCAAAATTAACAAAACCAATGACTCAATGTTAAAAAAAAAAATGTAAAAATTGAACATACACCAGAATTTATAAATTCCTTCAATACATGTAAACAAATCCTAATTAATGATCCTATTTTACAATATCCGGATTTTTCACAAACCTTTAATGTGGCCACAGACGCAAGCAATTTTGCTTTAGGGGCCGTCCTTTCCCAGGGTCCTGTAGGCAAAGATCTTCCAATAGCCTTTGCTTCCCGTACCTTAAACCCAGCTGAAATTAATTATAGTACCATTGAAAAGGAATTTCTAGCCATTGTTTGGGCCGTAAAATACTTCCGTCCCTATTTATTTGGAGTTAAATTCAAAATAGTTAGTGACCATAAACCCCTTCAATGGTTGTTTTCACTCAAAGAACCAAATTCAAAATTAGTTCGATGGAGACTTAAACTCGAAGAATACGATTACGAAATAATTTATAAAAAAGGAAAACTTAATGCAAATGCCGATGGACTTTCTCGTGTCGAAATTAATCCAATATAAACCAATACAGATGATAATATGGACCCCCAGATCCTGAAGACTTTTCTTATATAGACGAGGAAGAATTCGAAGAAATTATAGATAAGGAATTTCCTCCTGAAAACCATAGTACTTCACAATCATCCAGTAAAATAATAATTCCTCAAAATACTCCTCTTAAAACCACAAATCCAGATCCGATGGAAATAGATAATAATACAGTTCATAGTAATCTGGAAGACCCTGTTATTGAAGCTCCTTATACAGAAAAACCATTGAATATATTTAAAAATCAAATAATTATTTCTCCTTCAAAAAAATCTGAATTACTAATTAATAAAAAGAAAGTATTTGATAAAACTAGAATATTACTTAACATACCTGAAAATGAAAGTAAAGATTTTTTTATAAAATTTATAAAAGAGAATATGATACCAAAACAGACATACTGCCTTCATTTCAAGAGTAAAGATTTAGAACTAACCTTTCTTAAAATAATTAAAGAATTTTTTAAAAATAAAGCCTTTACATTATACATATCCAATATAATACTAACTGATATTACAGATGATTAAGTGGCTAGGGGAACTAGGAAAGAAATGGCTTCTAAAAATCATGAGACTGGCATGGAAATCGAATAAAATACCGGAAGAATGGGAAGAGAACCTGCTGATGCCAATCCACAAGAAAGGAGATGAATTCAATTGCCAAAACTACAGGGATATATGCCTCTCCTCGGTAGTATACAAGGTATATACAAGGATAATAGAAAAGAAAATGAGAGCAGTAGTGGAGGGAAAACTGGAGGACGAGCAATCGGCATTCAGACAAAAAAGACAAACAGTAGACAACATATTCTTACTAAGACAAATTATAGAGAAGAAAAACGAAAAAGGGGAAGAAATGTATATAACCTTCATAGACCTTAAGGCAGCATTCGATAGAGTAAATCGAAAAATTTTATGGGAAACAATGAAAGATCTTAACATCCCAAAAAAGCTAATAGAAATAACAAAGAATATTTATGAAAATACAAGGGCAAGAGTACAAATATATGGCAAACGATCATCGCAAATTAGAATGGAAAGAGGAATCAAACAAGGTGACAGCCTCAGCCAACTACTGTTTATACTTATAATGGACAAAATAACTAAAAATGCCAAGCAAAGATCGAAACACCTACAAATGATCATCGGATACAACAACTTAAGACCGATTAAAACAGAGGTAATGATATATGCAGACGACATAATACTAGTAGCGGAAAACCAAAGAAAAATGCAAAAATTAATAAATATATGGGTGGAGGAGATCGAGAAAGCAAGATTAGAAATAAATATAAAGAAATGTAAATACATGAAAATATGCAACACACAAACACAGCAAGCAGAGGAATATGGAAATAAGCTGACGTGTAAAGGGGAAGAATTAGAAAAAGTTACCACACAAGAATATCTAGGGACAGTAATAACGAGCGACGGAAAAATCGACACTGAAATTGCAAACAGGGCCAAGAAGGCAACAAAAATATACTACGCCCTAAATAAAACAGTCCTGGGAAAAGCAGAAATAGAACAGAACACGAAAATACAAATATACAACGCAATAACGGTACCTACCTTAATATACGCGAGTGAGACCTGGGTAATAAACGAAAAACAGAGAAGCAAAATAAACGCGGCAGAAATGAAACAGTTAAGAAAAATAGCGGGAAAAACAAAAATGGATAGATGCAGAAGCGAAAATATAAGGAAGGAACTAAACCAGGAAGACATCGAAACAAAAATAAATAAAAGAAAACTAAATTGGTATGGACATGTTTTAAGAATGGGAGAAGATAGAATAGAGAAAAGAGTAATGGAAGTCAAAAGATATGGAAAAAGAAGGAAAGGGAGACCTAGAAAAGGATGGTTGGAACAAGTGGTGGAAATAGGGAAGGAAAAGGGAAAAACAATACAACAGATGAAACAAATGGCGAGAGACCGGAAAGGTTGGAAAAAATGGATAGAAGAAAAATGAACAAAACTCCGACGCTCTATGGGCAAAAGGAGGATACCGAGAAGAAGAAGAAGATATTACAGATGAGACTGAACAAAGACAAATGATTCAAAACTATCACGAAACAAAGACAAGTCACCGTGGTATACAAGAAAATTTAAAATCAATAAAACGTGTTTATTATTGGCCAAAATTAGATCAAGATGTAAAAAATTATGTAAATTCATGTGAAATTTGTCATGAGTCTTTTGATCATATTTATGTAGACACATACAAGACCCATGGGCAATATTTCGTTACAATAATAGATAGTTTTTCTAAATTAGGACAGGCATATCCCATAAAAGCATTAAATGCAATTGAAACTGCAAATAAAATTTTACAATTCTTCAATCACTTTGGTATTCCTAGGAAAATTACCACTGACAATGGACACGAATGGAAAAATGAAGTAATACAAAGCCTATGTAGAGCACATAAAATCGAAATTCACTATACTACCCTGTATAATCCTAACAGTAATCGTCCAATTGAAAGATATTAAACCTCGTTTTCAGAAACCTTTACCACAGAAAATAAAAGAACCCTTATTTTCTGATTTAGGAAAGGAAGAGTTATGTGCTTGAACCCGACCTATGGATATTTACTTTCTATATCATTAGTTAATTAGTTTAAGTAATTAGAAATGTATAAAAGCAGGAAAATAGAAATTAACATTGTCATTTAGTTACTGAAAGAGTCAACCGAAGGTTCTGTTAAAATTTGTAATTAATTGTTCCAAATAAATTTAGTTTTTAAAAAACATATTTCTTCGTTTGAGAAACTTAATTCACGATAAAGATCTCTTTCAGGGTGAAAATAAATCCCTTGGGTTAGACAAAATTCTAGTCGGGTAATGCCAACGGCCGTTGTCGCGCGTTAAAATGCCTGATAGGTACCTACAAGCCTAGATTCACCCAATTAATAAACAATTATTATTTTTTTATTATTTATCTTAACATTCTCTTAATTTTTTGCTTTCTTTTTCTGCGCACCCTTAACCTTGACAGTCACTCATTTTCAAAATTTAATTTGGCATTAAACAAACTCTTCGCTTTCTAAGTTTACTTTCTTATTTATTTCTGATTTGAATAATATGTAGGCATAGACGTATTTATGGAAATACAAAATTAAAACGCAAAACTTCTCAACGCCGTGTGGCAAAAGGGATTTGTTGAAGAAGAAGAAGAATTTTTACAGTTTTGTAAGGTTGTGATATTTTGTAGGATTAATTTCACAGTTAATTATTTTCTAGTTATAAACGTCAGATACAGCAGACTTTGTTTTTCTAATTATTTATAAAGCAGCTATAATAATTTCTGTAAACATTTAACATCTTTCTCAATTATTTAACATCACATCACATCCAGATATCTTTTTTTGCGAACTATTATTTTTCATCTTTATACATTCAATTTTCTTTTCTTCTTTTAGTGGGACAAATTTCAAAGCACCTCAAAATTTTGACTTTCATTATCTAAATATATTTATAAACAAATCAATTTCGTCTTGAATTTCACGAAAGTCACATCGCTGATAATGTTGAGCGTATCTTGATTCACAGTGAATACTCGTAATTTTACTGCTACAATCGACCTTCGTTGCTTTTATAAAGAGTAAAACACGTTCTCAAACACGCAGTGTGGTTAAAATGGCGGTCTATTATAGTCAGTTAGTGTTTGTTACACTCTGCGTGTCTGTGTTTATACATGGTGGTAAGTACATGGCTTTTCTAAAAAAATTTATTACTAATCAGTTTTGCAAATTAAAAGATTTTAAGTTAATTATCTTGAAAACTTGGTGTTTATTTTACAATTTTTTAATTTAAATTTTCTGATATGTCGATAAATAAATAAGCAGGGTTTCAACTACCTATGCAAGATATTAATTTTAATGAATTTAAAGCTTCGCATTAGTTCAAATTTAACAGTTACAAATAATACGTAAGAATTTCTCTGAAGTTTTCTTAAGCTGATGATGTCAGAGAAAGTTTCATCAGAAGCAAATGCGTAATGTTTAATTAACATGATCAGATTAAAGAAATGCAAACACGTGTTAGAAATATCATCCAAATAAATATTTGCTAAGCTTTGGCCGTTTTTATTCTGTTTCTTAAAAGTTTCCCCTAATTTCTACGTTTCAAAACATTACTAAGGCAGGGTGCACACTGGTTGTACATATTTCAGTCGGAGGTACTCAAGTTGAATTTTAGAGCACGGTTTTAATATTCTCCTATTACTTTGGCAAACTTCTAGTACGGATGCTGTAAAAAGTTTAGAGTTACGTTTTTTAAATATTTAAAGCGTAAATAGAGCATCTCGTGCATTTTCGTAGTGTACGTTCAGCTTTAGACCTTGATATTATTACTGAACCGCGAAGACAATGGTATTTTTGTGTCAGCTGCTCCGATGGCTATTAAATGAACCATTGGTGAAATTATATAACTTTTTTTATGCTATGTAGGTTACTTAGTTAAAATTGATGTTAATGTGTCATGTATTTAATATTTTCTTCGTATAAGGCAGGATTTTAAACCGAAAAAATTAAATCGTGCAGTTAGAATGTCACTTGTGGGATTATAATAAAAAAATTAACAAGATTCCTGAGAAGATTGGAATTCTATTGGACATTTTGCAATCTTATAGTAAACTGTATGTAAACCCGTGTAATTATTATAAAGGTCGAATAATATCTTCTTTTTGCATGCATTTACATTTTAAAGCCGCCGGGAACATCAAATTATGTTAGCATCAATGTTTATTAATTTAACGTAGGTTAAATTATTGCCTTATTTAAAATTGGTGTTACGTAACAAATTTTAAAATTCAGATTCGTCCAAACTTTAAATAACATTAACTTTGACACTAATCAACATTTGAACAAATACTTTTAAGGAAACGTAATATCTAATTTAATAGTCTGGCCGATTTCATTGAAATAAATTTTAGAGAGTTATAAATTTTAACTTCTTGAATATTTTGTGGTTGTGTTGCGGTTTAAAATTTTCTTCGTGCGACCAAATGATTTACTCGTCCAAAACGTACCTGGGAAGATTTTTGCAGTAGTAGAAAGTAGATCTGAAAGGTTTGTTTTTGTTTCGACATTTGCTCTGTTTTATTTTTCTTAGGCCGGCTCTTTTAGAATTAAAACTTTCAACTTCTATTCTTGCAATTCTGTAATTTTTTCTAAACAATTTCTTCAAACTGTAAGTAACAAAAGTATGTTATTAACGTTTTTGTCGTTTGTTCGTTTATTTGGAACAAATTTTGTAGCACTTTTCAGTATCTTACTGATTTATCTGAATAAACTATTTGTTTTAGAATTTTCCTTTGTTCTCTTTTTAATATAAATATTTTTACTGTAGCTATATACTGAATACTGATCTTGATTATAATTGCCTACAAGGTCGGGCTGTTAATTAGTTATGTTTTTTGTAAGAACATACAGGAAGAGCAGATAAACATTGTATTTCGTAATTTCGGATATAATTACAAATAAATACTTAACGTCCATCAACGATCAAATTATGGTTGAACATTGTAAAAATTATCTTATAGGTAGAACAATATCTTGTGATGTGTATCTTTGACAACAATAATTATTCGACGGCATTTTTTAACTAAAAAAGAAAAATTACAAATATTAAAATAAATATTGGGCTTTTTTTTCTTGTGTTTTATAAGATCGGTTAAGATATCATATATAAATATATTTGTCCTTGAAGTATTTAACAAGAAAATGTTGTTAGGAAGTCCTTAAACTTTGTTGCTATAGTTAATTGTAAATAATTAATTATGATTGTAGCGTTAGGTTACTTCATCTCACAATTTTTTTTTTAAATTGTTCTAACAAATTTTGAATGATTTTTAAACTATTTTGTTTGTGTTGTGCTTTATGGTTTACGTTTTCTCATAATTCTGTTATGGACAGTTCTCAACTTTTCAAGTATTTTCGAAAAACCGTTATTTGCTCTCTCCTTACTAAATGCAAAAGCGTATTAGCATTTCATTTCATACATTCTGTAATAAATTATTCTAATACTGTTTTAAAATGCAAAAGAAAATGTTAACTTATGTGAATTTTACCCCATGTCTCGTCAATAATTTTCCACTTTTAGTGACTGGTTTAGTTTAGGATAATAATTTGCTTAAATTTTTCAAAAGGAAACATGTTTATAAACATTTTTAGCTTTAATAAATAAAAAGTTGCCTTTGACGTTTTTCATATAGCCTTTTTTGGATTTGGTTTGGTTATCTGCTATTATAAAGCAAAATAATTTACATTTTTTTAATAAATGTATTTATACTATTTATTACTATTCGCAACCTGTTATCTATTTAATTAATTTAAGTTTGACGAGGATCTGCTCCATGTCAATTGATGATGATGATTATTTATAATTTTATAACTCATGCAATTTTCAGGTATCAAGAATCTGAAATTAAATTGAGAGTCTTTATTAAAATTTGGAAAACGGTGAATTTAAAAATGGGGTTTTTATAACTCACGAATAAGATTCCCCTTGAAAACTCTTAATTATATATTAAGTTTTACATTAGTAATCAACTCTGGTCAGAGAAGAAGGAAAAAGAGAACAAATTCCAATTAAAATATTCTGTACTTGTTTAAACTACAGTTGAACAAGATCATCCTTAAGTTTTGTGGCCACGTCTTTGCTGTTCCTCGAAGCGACTCGTCTGCAAACAATTAGAAGATAAACCACACTGCGAAGACCGGAGCAGTGGCAGTTTTAGTAATTGTTCACTCTGTGATCTTTCATATGACATGTATGGAAACACTTCGATCCCACAACTGACAAACTTGTAAATGTATTACCTCATATATTTCCATTTATTTCACATTCGCAGAAAATGAACATTGTTGTGCTTACTGCATAATCCTTTCTTCTAGAGTCTATCAAAGATCTTAACTTTTCAAATTGAGTAGTTCTGCAGTTTGTTTTTGGGAGGTCTCTTCTTCCATGGGATGTTATCATAGCTGAATAAATACAGTATCCATTCGGACATGGGTTGTTTCCACATACCACCATCAGGACGAGTACGAACTTCTTCTGTGTTTTTAGGAATCTTTATTTTTAAACTATACCATTTTTGATGGTATTTTCGTGTCCATGTTCGACCTTTCAGATGTTCAAAGTTAAGATAAATGCGTATCATTCGATTATGTTTGAATGTTTGTTGCAAATACCTATAGATATACTCAACTGCTCGCTCAAATGATGAATTAATAGATGTAAACAGGACTACTTATTGCGACTTTATTTGTCTTTCTTACAAAATGTTGCTGGTCATTAATGCAGTCACTCACAAAATTGTGCCACTTAGTACGCCCACGGCAAGTATAGCAGATATATCCGTACGAAACGTGGAGAAAAAGCTATCAAAGGAGAAGCAGTTTTTTTTTATTCCGTACATTTCTGAGTCAAACCCTGTTTTAGAAGTATCTACATATCAGATTAGGAGGTACAAAATGCTGTTGGTATGCGGAGATCCTCCATAATCTTGAATTATTATCTCGTGTTTTCAAGGTGTTTTTGAATCATGATGTTCATCCTCATCTTATGATACCTTATTTTTTTAATTACATTTATATGTTCTGTGCCTAGTTGTGGATAGAGTTTTAAGTTTGAGTCTTTTTCTAGTATTTTCATGTAACATTATGTGAATGAGAATTGGGTGATATCCTCATAGTCCCTCTGATTATGCTTAATTTCATTTTAACAGTTCGCTGTTGTACTTTGATTCACCAACTTAAACTCCGCATTTTATATCTAGTCTAATCATGGTGGTGTCTAGCTAATACATGCTTGACTTTAAACCACCGCTTATGATGATTTTTTGATGACACCAAGGCATTCACTTTCTGTCTACCTGTACTTGGTTCATCATTGGATGGGATATTTTTTTTCTGCAAAAAATATGTTTGCATTTTTGGCCTAAAATAATTAGGGAAGCAAATATTTACAAATTAAAAATTTAACATTGAAATTCCTATGGTGCGTGAGGCAATGCACCACCCTGTATATGGTAATTAGGGTAGAACTACTTTGCGGCATTTTTTATTGGCAAATTCTTTTATAATTTCATCCGTGGACAATTGTTTCGTTTTCTGGTAGAAAGTATAGATAAAGATATAACTTTTGGTGGGGGGGGGGGGGGGGTCTGGTGCCTAGGGCCAATGACAATCTTAATGCAGCCCTGGTTTCTGCTATCTATATTAATATTGCGCCAATCAATAGTATGATGACTGATGACACATACTTCTAAGCATGCTGTCTAATTATCTGCAGCATGTCTACCACTAGTAGGTATGCCTAAGGAGGTATAGTTAAAGGATTCATTGTCAAAGGTTACTTTTACATATGTGTAAAGGGGCCTTAAAAGAATCTACTTATTTTCCTGCAATTTCTCCACTCTTCTGTTGAGGACATGGAATGTTGTTTTTGGTTTTGCTGCTGGTTTTGGTACACTGTGGAATATCTCTGGAATGCGTCGACTAGTTTCTCTACTGCCTCAAATATAATGAATAAACGATTAATTGGTCTAAAAGATTTCGGAAAAGTATGGTTGGGGTGATAAGTCTTCCGGCCTTTCAAAATATTAAGCTCTTCCAGCAAATTTTTCTACAAATATTTGTGAAGGTTTTGAAGGTGATCAATCTGTTGACGAAACTAACTAACTGGAAGTTTCATTTAAATGGTTAAAATCTAAGGTAATGCTCGAATTGTATTTTGTATAATATATGTCAGTTAAATTTAAACTGCCAAATGTTACTGCCAAGAACAGAAGTTATAGGTAATGGTCTTCCCAGTTTCAAATAAAATGTTATATAGCCCACTGTGAGTTCGTGATCACGCTGTATACTATAAACAAAGTCGAATTTTTAGCGCCTTGCATCGAAAAACTAAAGATCTTGTAGGACGAACGTTCAGGCGAATTCCTTTTCGTTCGAGTAACACGTTACAAGGGAATTTATTGCATTATTGGAAAACCACCTTGTATACTATCCTGAAATTTATGAAACTCCCTAATTACTTGTAAATTCAAATTATTCTTAGTTATTACTCTCATCATCATCATCATCATCATATTATTATTATTATTATTATTTATTTATTTACAGGGCTGCAACTTAATTCACGTTAAACTATCAGCAATGGTACTTCTTATAATTGTTCGTTAATTTTCTGCATGTTCGTTTACATCCGGCTATTTTATAATATCAACAAAGAAAATCTGCAATTTAAAACGCGAATGTTCTATTTTTACTACTAAAATTTGCATAACATTCAATACATTTCAAACCCTGACCTTAGTTAGGCGGCAACATTTTAAAAAGTGCGTACTATCAATTAATAGTCACACCCTGTATCGTTCGCATTAATAAAAGTCGAAAAATGCTAATGTTATTTCCCTTTCTGGTCTTAACATTATATGCAAATGTTAGTGGTATCACCTGCTGATTAACCTAAAAAATAAATAAACGTGTCTCTACTATCTGTGACATAATGAGAACGTTTTTGAGAACGACGAGTTCAAGGATGATAGAATTTATTAACATTTTGTGGCGCAATTCTCGAACTTTTAAAGAAAATTAAATGCGCGCTAATCGATTAGAAACAAGCTTTATAAAAATTAAATAAAAAGATATACGAGATAAGTTTTGATATTTTAATTTGCCTGTGTTTTGTATTTGTTAACCTATGAAAATGTTACGAATTTTAATATGCTCAAGGTGTTATTGCATTTTTTTATTTGACTTTGTAAAATTCTTCAGCCCTGAAAAATTTCAAGCACTTATAATAGTGGTATTTTGTGGGATTGTTGTGTAATAATTGTTATCAATTCACAGTTTCGAAAAGCTGCGTAGATGTAATTACAGACAATTTGATTACGATGAATCATAATCGATTAGTAAACACCCCAGTTTCAGTAAAACAATTCTTAATTCTTACAGAACGACTAATAGTTATTTATTATACATGCGGATTAAATTAATGTTTAACGAGCGGTACGTTCAACCGCGCGAGCGGCGGTAGCCGCAAGCGCGTTGATACCGCGAGTTAATAAATTAATTTTAATCCGCAAGTGTAATACAACTGTTTATTCAATTTTGACATTTATTTGACATTTTTAAAGGGATTTGACATTTTTAAAGCGCTAGCGGAATAAAAATTTTAAATCGCTAGCGGAATAAAAATTTTAAACGATTGTTTATAAAACATCAACTTTTATGGGCAGGCCATAAACAAATAAACGTCAGTTTAAAACGTCAAAATTGAATAAAATTATTTATTCAATTTTGACGTTTTAAACTGACGTTTATTTGTTTATGGCCTGCCCATAAAAGTTGATGTTTTATAAACAATCGTTTAAAATTTTTATTCCGCTAGCGATTTAAAATTTTTATTCCGCTAGCGCTTTAAAAATGTCAAATCCCTTTAAAAATGTCAAATAAATGTCAAAATTGAATAAACAGTTGTATTACACTTGCGGATTAAAATTAATTTATTAACTCGCGGTATCAACGCGCTTGCGGCTACCGCCGCTCGCGCGGTTGAACGTACCGCTCGTTAAACATTAATTTAATCCGCATGTATAATAAATAACTATTAAAGAAGCCCATTAAAAGGCAAGATACGTATTTCCAATCTGCATTATAAATTCAGGTTTCGTAACATTGTAAGAAGTCAAGAGGAGGCGAAGCATTCAACCCTTTATTGTATGTAACCGTTATTAATGACATTATGCAGGAATGCAAAGTAAGAAACAAAGATATGTAGGTTAAAAGTGGGATATTGAAATATTCGATGTGTCGAAATATTTAAATGTACATTGCGGATATTAGAAACTTCCTTCTGTTAAAGATGTTGCAGATTTCCCTTGCAACATGTGTAGTTTAATAAGGAAGCAAGGTTATGGTTATGACTAACATTGCATGATCTTAGAGGTTTGATAAATTCAAAGCTGCAGTCATTGAAATTTGAAAAAGCATATTCTCTTTGGTTTAAATTATGCCGATATAGAGTGGAAAAATCAAAAAGAATATTTCGAAAATGCTTGGATTAATTTTTAAGTTTACAAATTTAATATTCCGATTTATTATTGATCTGAATATTAAGTAATTGGATTCTGGATACTTTGAATTAATTTATTTAAAAAAAAAATGATTTAGATTTGCGAAGAGCTCTAAATTAGAATATTTGGTGGTTATTCAAACAAGTTGTAAATCAGTACTTTAGACTTAAAAGAAAAACGGATTGCTTTATGAATTTCAAATTCAACGTATTTTTTTACCTAAGTATGTTATAAGAAATATAATGAAACCTTCACATACCGATGATAGCTAGCAATTATAAAATATTTATTTTTCAGCAACATCCTTGAGGTGCTTCGTTTGTTCATCACAAGCAGAAGACTGTTTGGACCCTTTCAATATAACAAAACACACAGCAGATACATGCGATCGTCCGGATGCCGTATGTCTGAAACAAATTTTACCTGGAGCCAGTAAGTGAAAAATTACTTTCATTTAATTATTATTTGTATAAGAATTTGTGGGAAACTTGGAAGGAAACGTTCATTCAGTTTGCAATGTTTAATAATACTTAATAATTTTTAAGCTATTCAAAAAATAGTAATAGGTATTTTCGGAAATTTTGAAATTTGGCTTTATTTTTGATTTTAATTAAATCTGATTCTGACGAAAGTTAGAAACCGAACGAAAATATATTATTGCAAGCAAAAAACATCTATTTGTTGTACGTATGGAATCAGTACTTTATGTTCATGACTTCGAAAGATTATTAATTTCCATACTGTAAAAAATGCATATAAAAGTTTTCCTTAATAAATAGATTAGGCAATAACAAAAATCCATATAAGCTTTCTGGTTTAGATCCAACCTTGTATTCAAATTATCAGAGAAAATATAAATATTTTTGTTCTTGTAGTGGAATTGATTTCAATTATTGAATAAGTCTACACTACACCTAATAATTTACACATATTTTGTTCCAGAAAGCTACAAAGAAAGCACACATAGAGGCTGTGTACAAGAGGATTATTGCGAATTTTTCAAAAAGACATCCAAACATTGTACAACATGCAAAAAAGATTTCTGTAATTCATCTGTGACTACTCTACCTTCCTACAGTTGTTTGATGCTACTTGTTTGTTTTCACATTTATAATTATTTAAATAGGTAATAATTTATAATATTTTATACTTAATACGTATATGTATAACAAGCGCCAAAAATAACTAAATAATACACAAAAGTATTTGTTTAAGCTGTTTGTTTGTTTGTTTGTTTACTTAATTTTTTTTATTTTTATTGCTATAATTATTGTTTAAGATATGTTAATTTCTATATTTTATACGTTGAAAATAAATAATTGACTTTTATGAGGTTTCATTCCTCTAAGGAGTATTTTAAAAAGAAAAAATGTCAGATTGTTACCTTATCTTCTGTCTGTCTGTATTATCTGCTTCCATGAATCAACTTTATTCGTTTCTATTAAATTTGCTTTATTTACTGAATTACTAATTCCAATAGATTTATTTCGCCAGTCATTTTGTTACTGTTTGATTTAGTACTATGTAAAATGTTTAGCCCTTTTCCAACTTTTGCTCGTTAATTATGTTAAGATCAATTCTTCTTTTTATTTGTCTTTTGTTTTGTCCTCGTTCTTTCCACTTTTCTAACATCTTTATTGGAGATCGATGTAAAATTAAAATTGATTATATAACCAATTTGTACTTTGTTTTGTTCCCTGTCAATTTCTTCCAGTGTTTCTTTCTATGCCCTTAGTTATTTATTCTACCCCTTATAAAATAGGTCTGTGAGTAAACGTAGAAAGTAAAATCATGTTAAAGTTAATTGTTCTAGCATTTATTTTTTGTTTCTCTTTCTAATACCAATGCTAATACATAATTATTCTACAGCATTCTTACGTGCTTTCTGGATTCTGGGTTATGGGTGGAGGGTGACTATGTCAAGTGCACTTAGGCCTCAGTTGCGTCCATTGTGCTGCCCCCGTTGCAACATCCTCACCTTAGGCGCATCACTCAAGCTATCCTAACCTTTGAATGAACCTGAGGATGCTTGCCAGAGGGATGTTGCTAATACTGGCCATACTAGACCAGAAGTCCCCTAGCATGGATCCTCCGCTTGGAGCGAGTGCAGGGCATTCGCACAGAGTGTGCTCTGCTGTTTCGTCTTTTAAGTTGCAACCACGATAGGTTGGATTCTCAACTAGTCCCATCCTGTGCATGTGCTTGTTTAGTTTACAGTGTCCTGACAATTAATATTCCTATAACAAGTCGTAGTTTTCCTCTTGACAGCTGTATATAAAAGTTTGCCATCTTCAATGAGGGGCTTTTGATCGCCAGCCTTGCATGGTGGCATTTGTTCATGTTAACCCATCTTTCACGGTGGCGACTGTGGGGCTTCCTGTTCATTTAAGGTATTGAGCGCAGTTGGGGATAGAAGGAGTGCTGGTTCGGGAACAAAAAAGGGCTGTTCCGCGCCTTGCCTTGCCAAAGCATCCTCCCGCTCATTACCGTATAGTCTAGAATGTCCTTTGACTCAGACGAGTTCTAGGACATTATCAATAGCGACTTGTTCCAAAGTGCTGCGACATTGGAGTATTATTCCTGATACAACTTTGCAGTTGTTCAGTGCCAACAGAGCAGCTCTTCTGTCCTTTGCAATTCTGATAGTCTTGTCCTTGATTCTTCGTACAAGAATTGCGCTTGCACCGTGCATTATGGCCGCAGTCTCTGCTTGAAAGACTGTGGCGAAAGTGCCTAATGATTAATGATGTGCTTATTTCTTGGAGTTCTAGGTCATTTGAGAAGATACCTGCCCCCTGTACCTTCTGAGGTTTTGGATCCATCAGTATAGATGGATATATCTGGCACGGATGTATCTTCAGAATTCAGATAGATTCTGAAGTCCTTCGTAAATGTGTAGGTTGGTGGAAGAGAGTCCATTTTCGCTCCCAGATGGGGCATGCGAAGAACAACCTTTCAAGCAATTACAGTTTTCGCGAAAACGGTTGGTCCCACGAAAAAACTACAAGAGTACTTTTCTGTACAGAATTTTATATACTTCAATTTCTCTGTAGACTATCCAATACCTAAAGTCAATAGAAAAGAAGATATAAGCGAAAAACCAATTTTTAGCACCTTTTACGCCCTATAACTCATGAAGCTCAAGGTCAAATCAAGGGTACTTTTGATATGTTGTTAGAAAACACTAAATAAAGGTGTATACGAAATTCAGCTCACTTTGAATTTTTCCGAAGTTTTGTCACATAATTGTCTTATTTGACTGGACTAACAACTGCGTTTAATAGAATCGAAGGCTTTTTCAAAATCTATTTGAGCCAAATAAAGGTTTTTTTTTTAATTCGTTTTTCTATGAAAATCTGAAAGATTATAGTAAACCGAATAACAGTGAAGTTCGATTTCTAACTACCAGCCAATAGAACAGGCTGCGTTTAGGAAAGGTTACAGCACCATAGACCACTTTACAGCCTGTCTGGAGAAACAAAAGAATACCATACCAAATACCTATTTGGATAGCCTTTCTCGACTACAGGAAGGCGTCCGATACGATATAGATATGGGCCTTAGAACAATCCCTTAAAAACGCAAGGATCTTATACTGCAGATAAAGATTCGTGAAAACAAAAATAAAATCAACATTGGGACACGATGTCGCCAAAACTATTCACATTAATATTGGAAGACGCTTGTAAGAATATCGAATGGAACAACCGCAGAATTAATATCAACGGCGAAAGATTACACCACTTACGCTTCGTTGACGACATTGTGATCTTTGCAAAATCGAAACCTACTTAACCATTTTCCGTAAAAGACATTGGTCGGTATTCTGATCTCATATTTAAATTTAACGTCATGTTTAATTACCATGGCAACATCGCGTATCTCTGTTATACACATATAAAATTATATAAAGCTATATCGTTTTATGTTTACGCTAAACACGACTTTAGTTAAAGACAATTTTAAATATAAGAGCAGAATACGGCCCATTGTTTTTACTTTATTTTAAATCACGAATTAACTGAAAGTAACTTTGGCTAAAACGTAAATTTTAGAGATTTGTAAATAAATTTCATGCTTTTAGACCCGTTCTTTGTTTCCATCTATCGAAATTTCAGCATATAGTTTGCTGCAACAAACATTTTCAGAACAAGTTTCCTATTTCGTATATCATCAAAAGAAATATAAACACTAAGCAATTCAGAGGCTGCTCACGCAGCCGCAAACAGTTGTTTAGGTTTCTTGAACTTCAGAATACGTGCTAAGGATTAGAAATTATATACGATTCATATGCTTCCTCGGCTTGATTTAAATAATTTAATATTCTCCACCGTTTGTGCATCTAATTAATAATTTATTCTCTGCACTTAAAGCACAGTTACTGCCAGTAAAGGCCAACATTCTAAATCCGCAGCAAATTGCTCATTAAACCTACCCAATTAGTAATAGAACGACAGCTTATACTGTTCGAATTTTCAGGAAACTATCGAGCTAAAACGGGAATCGGATACGAATAACTTTAGAACTTTAATCGTTAGATCAGCCAGTAGCTTCCTTTTTATACGAAAATAAATTTCGGCTCTTTTTAATTAATTTAAAGGCATTTATAACACCAGCTTTTATTATCTTTCAATGAGAGATGTAATGTAATCATGTAATACTGAAGGTTCTGAACATGGATTCTTAAGTATTAGTTAAACTACACGCAAAAAGCTCCACTCCTATCGTGAGAGCTTTAGGAATCAGTTTGGCGCCAGAAAGCTCGACCTCGTTTCGCCTTGTTCGATATTTGTTGCTTTCCACGAGGAGAATTCGTCCTAGAGTGCCTAATTTTGTATCATATATTTTTCAGATTTGAGTTTCATTTATGAACAGTATTTAAGAATGAAACACGCGAAGTGCTTAGTGTTTTTATTTGTTTTGACTTCCACAAAATTTGGTAAGTACAGAACTTAATTTTTAGGACTTACTTAAATGAACGGAAGTTTTCGAAAAAAAATTCGAAGTTTCTTATTTTATAGAAAGTTTACAATATGGAGGCTATTCAAAAAAAATAACTATGAGAGACAGTGGTGTTATTGATTTTACATAAAGTCAACTAAACGGTTCTTTGTATCATAAAAGATGAATGAATTGGGGTCTCGCCCTTTCCATTTTAGGGGTAAAGTTTCATCAATAAAGGTTCCCCAAAATAAAGGTTAATAAACTGGCGCCTTTTGTTTTCAGTCTTTATGCTGCTGATTTTTCAAAGCTTTGCAGATAGGTTACGAAAAAAAAAGCTTGCCCAAAATCTTTATGCATTACTTCCAAAACATTCAAATGTACTTTCTTCAGTCCTTTTTTAACAGTACATTAAACAAAGACTTTTTTATGGAGACATAGAAAGGTTTAATACCTATTTAAAACATTTTTCAAGGAAAAATCGTTGATAGACTAAAGTATTTTTTCATAAATATAGGGTGTTTCCTAAGTATGTGGAGAAAACGTAAGGGGTGAGTCCAGAGTCCAGATTTCATATCAACTTGTATCCCAAAATGTTTTCATGAAGAGTTACGCCCCTCCAAAATTCTAATTTTTATCACAAATTTGGATAAAGATAGAAACATGAAAATCACTCGTTTTCTACAAACACGAAGGTTCCTTAAGAATATGTTCTTTATCCACCTGTATTCTTATAATATTCAGTTTTTTATTATAACTTTTAATGCACCGGAATTTATATATTTAAAAATGCGCATCGGAATATTTAATTTATTTAGAAATATTTTTGTCTCCTGTATGTTTTCCGTAAGACTAACATTTTTAGATAAAAAAAATAAATTGTAATAAGCTAATAAGTAGGCGGGTTTCACTGAAGGAATTCAAAAAAATATATCAAAATTGAACAAAAATATAGCGGCGGATCATTTTTCATGTTCAATGGTACAAAAGTGATTTACACGCACGCCACTGGTGCATACCAAATTTGAAATTAATATTCGAACGGATTTTTTAAATTAACTAATTTTACTTTTTTGTCTCTAAACTTTATCGCTCTGTAGACGAATGACTTGCATACACATGTTAGAAACTTTTTGCATTAAAATAAGCCAAGAAAAATGCCAAACATTATGTCCATGTACGTAGGAAACACCCTATACAACAAACAGAATTTCTATTTTAATATAAGAATTCGATTAAAAACTAAATTATTTAATACAATCGATTACAGTGTTTTAACCTATTTCCACTTTAATATGATTGATATCTGCAGTCGCAGGCACGGGAATTAATAATTTAAATACAAACCTAGGTAATGTTGACGCAATCAATCACTTAGATCAAAAAATTGAAATTAGTTCAAAAATGAATTTTATTCACAAATAGTGAAATATTCTTTTCATAAAGTCTGTGACTAAATATTAGTAAAAAAAATAAATAAAATGTAATCGTAATACACACACTAATCATTTAATTATTATTAGAAGAATGAGGTGAATATACTTGAACCCAAAAATAAAATAAGACCTTATATAATTAAAGCCTTGTGGATAAAAATATGAATAATCCTAACGAAAAATATTTACGAACATAAGATTGTATAATCTCAAAAGAACTAAACAATTCAAAGTCGCCTTTTTTCTTTCGAATTACCTAACCACTTAACAGAACAGCATTTGATTGATTTTAGTTTCAAGTAATTTATCTGCATTGCAGTTTATCGTAGTTTCAAGATAGTTAAATTTAGAAATGGTGCCAAGCTCAGGGCTGTATTGAGCATAATTTTCCCGTAAGAAATATTTCAAACAATTAAAATAAGGGTTTTCCAAGAATGTAACAATTCGCATAACCAATAAACCAGGGTGAGAAAGGGTTAATATAGGAAATAAGTAATTATATGCAGGTATAGTTATAAATCGAATAATTGATTTAAACCGTGGCAGTACAAATAATTTGGTCTACCTGTGTGACAAGGATAATGTTAATAGTTCAACCTATCCATTTACTTAACGATGTAATCATGATTTAGGGAGTTTCTATATTAATAATTTGCTTTGTAATTTTGAATACACACTGAAACAGCACCGTTAAGTTTATCATAACAGCAGGAAGCTTGAACAGAAAAACAGGAACGAGAGAGAATGACGAGACAGTGGGAAGATTTGGAGAAGAGCTTAATAACAATGGAGAAAGAATTATAGCAATGTGCCAACTACATAATCTCAGAATTACAAACGGCTTTTATCGGCATAAACCGATTTATAAATTAATACACATGGGTGCAAGAAACCAGAACCCTAAGATCAATAATAGACTACACTATAGTAAAGCAAAAAACCAGCATCAAATTAAGAGAAGTTAGAGTAAAAAGCTGAATGTGGTAGCGGTCACAGGTTACTACAGGCAACAATGAACCATCGGAGATGAGATCCAAAACTAATACAATTTACGCTTGACAGTGTAAAAGATATAGCAAGATATACAGAATGAGACAAAAGAAGCAGCAATGGAGGCTCTACGCTAAAAGGAAGATGAAGCGGGAAAATATAAGTGGCCAGTACAAGAAAAGAAATAAAAAGAAGAAAGAGCTATATCACCAATGGCTAAGTACAAAATAAAATCTGAAATAGATCTACGCACTACAAAGAACAAAATAGAGAGGTTAAAAGTCTAATATGTAAAGAAAACAATGAAAGATGGCAATATGCTTGTTCATACATAAAGCAGTATATAGGAGGTGCAAGAAGCTCTAAAGTCAGGAAAGAAATTAAGACATTACGAACAAACTCTAGGGGAAAGGTACATATACCCATATATTACTGTTAAAGAATGGAGTAATTACTATAAAACATTGTTAACAGAACAAAAGCAAGAATTCCTCATAAACGACGTAGAAAACCCTAAAGAACAGCAGCAAGAGATCACAACCACAATAGAGGATATTAAGAGAGCCGTAAAATTAATAAAAAACAACAAAGCGGCTGGGCCAGCAGGAATTGCATCCGAACTTATTGCTTTGGGGTCTTCAGAATTGCTAAGTATGATACGGGATATCTTTCAAAGAGTAACTGAGGGAGAAGAAATGCCCGACGAATGGGAGAATGCTTATGTAACGTCTTTCCTCAAGAAAGGCAACAGGAAAAATTACAGAGGCATTAGGGTGATGGCAACAATGGGTAGAGTATACGAAAAAGTGATAGCAAGAAAAAAGGTTAGGTATATGAAAAAAAAAATAGGTGAAGAACAAGTTGGTGTTACACTGGGCAAATAATGTATAGACCACATACATACATTCCAACAATTAATAGAAAAAAGGAAAGCGAAAAACAGATCTATCCACCTAGGATTTATAGATCTAAGAAAAGCTCATGACACAGCGCCGAGAAACAAACTATGGGATGCAATGAAAGAGGTGAAAATACCTACAATACTCATCGGTGCCGTACATATATAAAAATTACAGTGTTAATATAAAAAGTAGAGGTAAACTTTGAACATCTATCTGCTTTCCCAAAATTATCTAAATAGTTCTAGCCTTCATGTGCACAGTAAGGTACCCGGATACCTTTTGCATCTTCATGCTCGGTTTTTCATTACTTTACGTTGAGCTACATTGTTGAAACTTCTATTTAACCTAAATCAAGCCATCTCATGTTGATTACATAATGATACAATCATGCAAGTCAATAAAAAATTGAGTTTTTAGCCTAAAACAGGAGTTTATACCTTGGACGCACAAGGTACCGTGGTACCTTTAAACATTTTGTATAGGTTCATGCATGGATATAACAATGTTATCTATAAATAAGGTAACTAAAAGTAAAACTAGAAAAAGAGTAATATAAAAAATTGCATTGCTTTATAAAAAAATAGTTTGTTACATAATATATAAGAACGACTTACAAAGTGCAATAACAACATTTTGTTAATGTTACGGAATACTCGTTACAGTTCGGTCGTTTACATATTTCACAACATTTTCAGGTCTTCCTTTGAAATGAGGATGTTGATCTACAAACAAAACATCTACCAGCATGTTTGGTGCGTCCAGAAGCGGCCTTTGGTGGTGGCTCTGTCGCGGACTGTGGAGGAAGCATAACCGGATGCCCTAGTATAGCCTCTATTCCAGATTTCGTAGTAAAGTGTTTCAGAAACTTACTCGTCTTTGAGCGCATTTCAATTTCAGTCATGGATAATTGTTTTCCCAGATTCCCAAGGAAATTTCGCCGGCTGTGTAATGACTTGCGCGTTGTAGGGTTGTTTTCGGAATAAATTATATAGGCTGCTCGGGCAGCTACATCTAACATATTGAAATACATTGCTTCTGGCCAACGAAGTGTCTTTCTTTTTGTTGAATAATGAGTAACCGTTTTGCCCATATTGTCTACACCTCCTTTAGTTGCATTGTAATATGTGATAACTTCCGGTTTGTGTTTAGGTCCGGTGATGTTTATATCGTTGTGCATTTTTGATAATAAAGTAACTATGCGTTCTTTCTTTGGAACATGGAGCAAATGGTAACTTTGCCATCTTCGCTGAATCCAAATATGGAGGACTGTTCCTCTTTATCTCTATTCTTCTTCATCTACTTTGGGATGTAGGGCTTGTTTTGCTTTAGTGTTCCAACAATTGAAAGGTTCCAGCTGAGCAATAGAGGAGGCAAGGGTAATGCATTCACATCTTCAACATCCGAAAAATCTGACAAATCATCTATTGTTGGTTGTGGTGGAATCCATTCGTCCTCAGAGTTCTCATTCAAATATTCCTCATCACTACCACTCAACTCATCTTCATGTAGGGTTGATAAATATACCTGTTGTTGCTCATAGGAGTCTAAATAGAAAAAACAAAGCAAATCTTAGTATACGAGTACTACTTATTACACCAATAAATTATGTTAAACGTACCTATTATATTGTTCCGCTGATAATTCCCTCATTTCAAAATATCAATTTTGATATTTATTTGACTAAATAAAATGCAGAATATAATAACACTTTACAGTCGAAAGTAGAGAAGGTAACTGATTTCAAACAATTTATGACTTTCCATACAAATACTCCAAAATTACCAATAACGATAACGAGCTGTATACAATTTCACTTTGACAAAATACCCATTATCCCGAAAGGTAATGACAAATTAATTATCAGAAATCATAATTAGGTACTTAAACTTTTACAAAATTATTTCTTGGAAATATTTATTTAGAAGTTAAAAAGTAAACCATAACAATGATTTGCATAAAACGACTACAATTAGGCACATTGTAGGCATTCTTCACGAAAATGGGTAATTACATGAAGCTTAATAGAAAATTATCTATTTAGAAATACATTTTATAATGTAACAATAGAGTAAATATATATGCTGTATGCATCTGTAACCACAATTTAGCAAAACAATCAAGCAAATATTACTTTTCTCATTTAAAACTTATGTAGGTACCCAGGTACCTTAACTGTGCACAATAGATATAAAAATCTACTGTGTACATGAGGGCTAGAGGACGGACTACGAACTTGGAAAAGGAAATGTGAAGGCATCGGTGTACCAGTGAGAGTCGAATACCTATGCACACTATGCTTCGTTGATCATCAAATTATTGTAGCGTAGAATGAAGACAGCTTAAACTACATGCTGGGAAAATTAATAGAAGAGTATACAAAATCCGGTTTAGAAATAAACCACAACAAAACAAAATATCTCGTGGTATGAGAAGAAGAAACGAAACATCTAAAGATATATAAGAAATAAGATAACATCGAAATAGAAGGCACTACTTTGTGTATTTTAATTATTTATAAGTAATTATAATGTTTCCCCTAAAAGAAATTTCCTTAGAATTCATTCAGATGTACCAGTATTGAACCAAATTACAAATCCAATCGTTTTCGAAACTGTAGACTTCTTTAACATTTTATTTACAAACTTTGAGATTACTGACAGTTCAGATGCTTACAAGAAGGTAAACTGCGCTAACATTCTATGATTTTCCTTTCTCTCTATACCTATCTCACACATCCTTACAGAGAATGGCTGCATAAAAATTTTGTAAATCAAAACCCAATTTCCTAAAAGCGTCTAGAGATTTTTTATCAATCTTCGTATTATATTATACCATGAGGTAAAAAAAAAAATGATTCTGAGCAGGCCTTGACTAGTACAACACGATTGGCTACACTGGTTCTAGAATGCCTATGAATTATAATGTGACAGTGACATTTCAAATGTAAGTCAGTTTTGCAATCTTGTTTCCAGAATTATTTAAGTTTATCGTCGTAATACTAGTGAAGGATCACATTTTGAACACCTACTCTAACATGTATTCATCTTAGTTTTCAGTTTGTTCCCTAAATAAATACTGTTTTGTGTTTTAATTTATTTGACATTTATTAACCTCTAACCTGCTGCCACATTTTGAAATCAGTCTTGCCAATCGTGTTGTACTAGTCAAGGCCTGCTCAGAATCATCTTTTTTTCGATCTCATGGTATGTAGCATAACGACCTGCATCCGCTAACAAAGTTTTAAAACACTTCATTAACTGGAAGTCTCCCAACTCAATTTTTATATGCTAAATAACTTAAACTAACCCATAGTCATCAATAATACATAGTAATGGGCGGGTAAAATATAATTTATAAATATTAATTCTAAGGGGGTTAAATTATGTTTTGAGCTAATTTACTTACTAAGAACAGGAAGTAAATTTACTTTCGCGGTATCAGTAGTTTGTTATAAAACAATGTGTTGTTGATATCAAGAGCACTTTCATATGTAGGTACTTGTTTTATCCGTATTCGTATAATAAAGTCTCTTGCTTCAGACGACTAGCTTCTCCTTACAAATTTAATGCTACATATAATGGATCACTATCCCGTCTTGCATTCGCCATTTTTTTAGGCCAGAGTAGGTCAACAAGAAATAGCGTGGTGTAAACAAGACTTGTCCTTATGAATAGAACTCAGACTGATTTAATTTTAACAATAGAACCAACACTAAAGAAATTCTTAACAAGCACTTTAGCGACGGCCACAGTTTCCTGATTTGTTAGCGCGTATGCTTCCGTCCGTCTGGTGAAACAATCCATCATCATCAAGATATACTTATTTTTCATATCGGTCTCGGAAAACGGCCCAATAATATCTATAGAAACTCTTCTCAATAGGTTTTCCTACGTTATATTATCTCACGGGTACTTGTCGTGTCCTAGTGGTCCATTACCGGCGGCACACAATTCGTACTTCTGACGCCATTCCTTAATATCTTCCTTGTAGTTAGTTGATCCAATAACATTTGCCCCTAACTATTTTATAGCCTTTTTTATACCTAAGTGTCCTCCTGAGACGTCGTAATACTTCTGACACTCGGCTTCTCCGTACTATTTCATTTTTCCCTTCTTTTTACAATGCTCGCTCCAGGAAACCTTCAAAGAGTCTCACTGGGCCTAATACGCATTCAAGGTTTGATTGGAAGAGCTGGCCGCCTCTCAAGTTGGTGTGTTTCCCTTCCGCTTCCATTTCAGCACTACTTTCAGTTCAGGATCCCCCTATTACTCCCGTTACAATCCTTCATGCAATCTATGGCTGTTGATTGTGGTCCAGGAGACGTGGCAAAATCTTTTCTTCTAGTCAGGAGTAGTAGCCAAGACGGTCTACTGAATAAGGTCTTTTTGAAGAAGTATCGGCATTTCGATGATCAACGCCCGCATGATGTTCTTTGCTAAATTCGTACTCTTTCAAGCATGCAATCCCTCTTGTGACTTGACCTTCCGGACCAGAAGTTATTTTAACGCGCAACAACAAATTAAGCCCGTACAGGTACTTGTGGAAGTGTTCTACGGACTTAAATTACTTTTCTGGTTAACCACAATTTCCTTCGGCTTATGATAAAACCTTCCTAAAATAACGCATGAGCTTTTCATGTCAATCTTGGACACTCTCAACGGGTAGATTATCTGTATCCGTGTCAAGTATAAACTTTTCGTCCGTTCGTCGGTAGCTTAATATCGGTATTGTCACGATAGCAACTTTTCAACTGTTGGAAAACTCCCGCATAGTTTTTACTTCAAAAATATAACTGTCCGTAGTAGGTGCACAATCCAAGGAAACTACACACCTGGTACCTATCCCTTTGTGTTAACCATTCTTGCATTTTTGATTTTATCAGAGTCGGTTGTTATTTCATGTTCAATGTAATAGTTAACTACACATTTCGAAATATGTGTCACTTTTTCAGACTTAACTACAAATTGATTCTTTTTCTTTTTTAGATTTTTCAGATATATTATGCGTTAAATCACTTGCCAATTATGACTGCGTCGCCTAATAGACCGGTCGGATTTTCCAGGATAATCTTCTCAAAATGTTTCCATCAAGCGCTCAAAGGTGACCGGAACGTTGCACAGATCGAAGGGCTTAGTAATTGTGATTTGTCACACTTTCGAACCGATTTTACATGCAGTCTTTTCTTGGTGGTCAAGGCCTGTTTGATAGTTCAATGATCCCTTATTTCTCCATGTCGGCAATAATCTTCTCAACTTTTTCACTCTTTGCACACCGACGGAAGTCGTCTCGGATGTTGTCGTATGGGTCTAGAATCCACGGTGTTAATCTTACGTCGTACTATCTGTTTGTATCTGTTGATCATCATTGAGTGCAAAGACATATCGGTATTGGTGAACCAAGATTCGCACCTTCCTTCGTTCTAATTCATTATGATCCTCACATGAACTAAGAACCTTATCCACAAGTCAACCAGCATGTTATTTGGCAGCTGAAAGTTGGTCTCAATACACTGGTCTATCTGGGATACTGGTACACACTGTCTCACAAGGGTGTTCTGCTCCAGTGTCACCGGTACCATATTAACGTGCATGCTATTTTTCTAGCCAGTGCTTTTCCTACCAGTATATCGCTATGGACTTTCTTGTCACAAACAGATCTCGCTCGAAGGTCTCAACCCAGACTTGACAATTCCTTAACCTGGACCAGACAAGGTCACGTTTTGGATTTTGTCGCACAAGTATCACTGAGTAACGGAACAGTTCGACCGGCAATTTTCTCGTCAACAAACACATTGGTATTGCAATACTTCACGATACGGCGTGTATGGTGATATGTGAGATATTCTCTTTCGAGCTCAACGTTCGTCCGTTTTGTTGACCACTTTTAGCCTATTTTCTTCTTGGTGTAAGGCAGTGATGTCGTAAAAACCCTCATTCGGCACAGTTCCAACAACGGCGTCCTTGTTCTTTGCGAACATTCTTCTTGCAACTCGCTTCCTTGCGAAGAATCTTTAGTTTAAGTTCTCCCAATTAATCCTGGGAGGCATCAGGTTTTTCGCCTACCAAGCGGACACGCTCGTCTCCTCGTGATGCTTGTTTTGTCGCTTCAAATTCTAAAGTGTGAGTAAGTGCATCATCTAATATTTCCCGCCCCGCTAACATTAACTTACGATACAACCTGCTCTTGTTTAGTCCATATTTTGGCTTTGTAGTCATTTCGTATTATTTATGATAAGTAGACCATGTTGTCTTCCGATCAAACGTTGGTGGTTTTATTTTTACTTTAGCAATAAATTCTCTTTCTGCTTTGACAGGCTATGAAGTAATTGAGAGTGATAATAATTGACGGCGTTACTAGTTGCACTCGGGCCATTCTTTTCTCCACCATTTTTATAATTTTACCTCCCAACATTCTGAAATTTTCCATTATTTTCTCCATTAATTCTTGCGTTTTCTAGTACTTTCTGTTCTAACGCTTTGGAATTTTCCAGCAATTTTTGCTTTAACATTGCACAATTTTCCACTACTTTTTTAAGAAATTCTTCCTTTAACATTTCGGAATTCTCATCCAATTTATCTAATAGCACCTTACAATCAATTCGGCCGTCTAATATTTCAAAACGGTTATATGAATACATTATTATTCTATGTATAGCCTACATTAGTTATGATTTAAAGCTCTTGTTAATTATCGCTTTCCTTTCTAACGCCTTTCATGAGAATCTTTTTAAATGCATTTACTTCAACTAAATAGTATTTACGTGAATATCTTTGTTTTTCAGGGACAGCTTTGAAATGTTATGTGTGTTCCACACCAAAAGACAAATGTTGGGATACATTCGATAAAACAGCACACGATGCAGATATTTGCGACGTCCCCGATGCAGTTTGTATTAAACAAATACTTCCTCCTACTGGTAAGCAGTTTGTTTACTATTTTTATTTTACATATTAATAATCTTTATTTGAAAGGCATGTACGAAAATCTTTAATACTATGGAGTTTTTTGCAACAACTAACCAAATCTTACTCGAATTTAATATTGGCTAATTTTTGATAGAGAATGAAAATAAAACGCGCATTTTTTGACGTTTGGATAACGATTTTTCATCGATCTCTAACTATAAATCTAACCTTAAATTAAAACGTTGTTGGTGTTAAGCTAATACTTTATAGTAAATTAGGCTTGGTTTTTCGTTATCTCTTTAGGCTTGCTATAGTGTAATTCTAACTTATAAATTTTATTACATTTTGTAGGTAAACATCCACAGAGTGTTCACAGAATATGCGCTATAGAAGGTTATTGCAGTCTCTACGAAAAGGAAGTTAAATACTGCTTCACGTGCAATAAAGACTTGTGCAATTCATCTAGAACTACTTCGCCTTCAGTTGCCTTTCTAGCAGTTTCCGTTAGTCTTTATTACTTGAGTCTCATTATAACAATAAAATAAAAGTTTTTGGGGTATCTCTTAATATCTACAGATCTAATTTAAATTATATTTTGTGAAATATATTTTACACCATTTACTTTTAATAATAAATACGAGTATATACTAGCAACATGTAAAAATTAAAGCAGAAATTTAATAAACCTCTTGCAAAACTAACTTAGAATGTATTTTTAGACTGCTAAATTGAATTGAATACGATCCTAATAGGACAAACTAAACCTACATTCGTTTGGTTTGGAGAGAAGTTCAGTTTTGCACAATTTGGCTGTACTTTTCCACGAAATTTAATTTAGATTTTCCATGTAGTAAAAATTAATGAAACCTTCATTAGTAATAATATTTAGTTTATGGCTTGCAAGAGTTATTTTGCTTCTGAAAAAGGGGGGGAATTGTTTAATCTATTTTTATCCGCATTACAGTACCCCCTGTTTAAACTTGAACGACCTTGGGAATTCTTATTTGTAAACCCTTTCTCGGTGAATTAATTGAAGCTAGTTAAGGTTACGAATATTAACAATTAGAAATAACACCTATTGTTGAATGCCATTCGATTTAGTAAAGCGTCAATCTATCTTGAATGCTTAACAAAAGAAGGGTAGGTACACAAATTATAAATGTCGAGCACTGACATGTGCAAAGAATGTCGCCAGACTCACTAAGAGAGTAGCAGAATCCAGAAGATACGGGAAAAGAAGAATAAGGTAGACTAAGAAAGAATATGGAACAGAGAATTGAAGAAATATCTCAAAAAAGAGGAAAAACAGTTAGTGAATTAAAATCTTTGACAAGAGATAGGAAAAAATAAAGAAACTAGGTTGAGACTCCATATCAGCTGACGCCGTAAGGCTGGTATTCGAGATAAAGAAGAAGTAGGTACGCTTAAAGTACAAATATTTAAACCTTTTAGGAGAGACGCCGGCACAAGCCAGGGGTGTATTCTGTTTTCACAGTTGTTTTTACTAGTAATGAATGTAGAAAAATGCAATAAAAACCAAACCAAGAGGGGTTTAACAGGAGTTTTAGAGGATCTAGAATACGCCGACACCGTAATTATGTATAAACAAGAGAAGCAAAAAATATGTAATCAAAATTAAATGCGGTTTTAGAATCAAATAAAGTGGACTTCTTCTTCTTCTTAGAGTGGCATACCCTTTACAGGGCGTTGCCTATCTTCTCTCCATATGTCTGTGGTGTACGCGTGAAGTAGCCTACAGACATAGGGGTTCTATAGCTTAACATGGGCTCCGAACCACGGAAGTGCTTGCACTTCTACTCCAGAGAGGACTTACTAGGCATAAATAACTCGGTGGTTTGCCATTGCCTTTCGAGGGAAGCGATCGGGTGTTTTCGGTGTATGTGTGACCCTGAGAATCGCACCCGGACAATCTCAGTGGTCAGCCGCACGCTGAACCAACTGAGCCAGAACCGTGACTTTTGTTTGTTAGGTATGTTTAATTCTAGGCTATACAGGGTGTTTCAAAATTGCACGGCACAAATATGACGGCTTATTCTATAACAAAAATAAGAAAAAAAACCTAACAAACATATGGTTGAAAATTATTGATTTCAAAGATAGCCTTGATCAAAAATTAAAGATAGCATTGTTTACACGTAAAACATTTATTATTTCATAGGCTCGTATTTTAGGTATTCCAAAGTTGCAGGGTACTGTTCTAGGAACTCTAGGCCAAAATAAACAAAAAAGTTCACATAAACATACATAGAGTAGAGTAGAACTTTTGACGATGTACAAAACCTTTAAATAAATATCATATGTGCTACAAATTCACTTTATAAACTGTGAAGGGTCTATGTAAACATTTGATATTGGAAAAATGTTAAATTTTATATCTGAATTTCACTTATTACTGAAAATATGGATGGCTGTACTTTCGTACCTTTGCCCCACAAGTAGGGTAAAAGTACGCATGTGATGGGGAATACCCATCCTCTGAAGATCCAAGTTCTCTGGGCCACCTGCCGTTGAGACAAGCCGGTTCGCAGCAACTCCTTGGCTCTTCCAAATAGCACAGGGGTGATGGGATTGCGTTCAGATTTCCGTTTATATATTCTGAAAAAGTGCGAACTTTTGCCGCAATTGAAATTTTAAATTTGGTGCCGCAGATTTTTTAAAAATGCAGAAACACAGCGATCCGAGCTTTGTAGTCTACGAATTTATTCGTAGGTTGGAGTGAAGTGGTGGACTTTTAATTCTGACTATAGAGTGCGCTGTAGGTTACTTGAATATTTAAATATGGCTGGTGCGTACTCTTACCCACCGCGAACTTTTGCCCCACCCTACTATATGTACATAAGTAGGTCTCAAGTAGCGTGTAAAAATAAATTTTCAACGGGAAAAATTCAAAATAAATATTTGAAGTAGGTTCCGTTTTGTTAAATGCAGCATTCAGCAGGACGAATCCCCATTGCTCCGACACGTTTTATGGCATCAAGACTATTCTGGGAGCTACTAAAGCAAATAAACTATATCTCTAATAGTCACCTAATAAATACCACACTTTTATGAATGTATCTTTACCCTTCAATTTCTCAGTAATAAATCACGTTGGCACATACGTTTACCTGCACTAGAACAGTGCCGTGCAATTTTTAGGGGTAGTTTAGTTAACTTTGGGAATTACTAGGTTGTCCCATAAGTTCGTGTGCATAAAAACTAGCAGAGTTTTTTAGTTTTCTCTTAGTTTCCTTTTACATTAATGTGGTGATCTATGGTAACAATGACAAAAACAAGTTTCTGTCAGTCATTTGACGTTTTGTTAGTACAAGTTTACTTGTTCGTGCACTTCCACAGTTGTTAATCATGGCAGAAGAAAAAATTGCAATTGGAGCTCTTTTACGTCATTATTAGAAGAATGGTCTCAGTGCAAAAGCGGCAGCTGAGCAAATTAATGATATTGAAGGGGATGGCACGGTCCATAGAAATACCGCAGCAATTTGGTTTCGGTCGACAATTCAATAATTTTCAAGAAGCAGAAACGCATGCCGAGAATTCATTGCCTCCAAACCAACAGAGTGGTATCAACATCAAATTCAGCTCCTGCCCGAAAAATGGACACATATTATTCAAAATAATGAATTATATTTCGAGGAATAAATGCTTTTTGTTTTTCCTAATTTTTTATTTTCTTAATTAATATATTATGCACAAAGACTCATGGAACAACCTAGTACAATGCCCCGAATCCTTTCTAAAATCAAAGTCGAAATTAAAAGGCGATTCGAAAGCTTTAAAATATTAAATATAACATTAAGGAATTGCTTGCTTGGTTCTGTCATAAACCATAATCTAAATGTGCCGTTTCACATGGAGCGTATGATCAGCACTGATCGTCAGCGCTGACCATGCGCGCCATTTTCATACGCGACTTACGCCTTTTCACATGCATATCGTATGGTCAGCAACCGACAAGTCGCTGTTGCCATTTTTGCTGATCGGATGTTCATTTAACAATGTATCGACGTAATGAATAGCTGCCGTGGCTTGGCTGATAAAGCGAAGACGAGAAAAAAAAGGAGATTATGAGTGCATCCCACAGTTAGTAAACGGCTCTTAGCAGGTTGACTACATTGAAATATATTCGTTACGAAGTATATATTTCACTGGTTGACTACAAAGGGCAAATCTGACAACTGGGCGAGATGGTACGAAACGGACCATCAGTTCTCATGTGAAGCTATTCATTATAAACAATGACTCGTGCGCGCGCTGACAATACGACGACGCAAGGGCTCGACGTATGCTCGCCGTACCAAATCACGCGTACTGATCATACGCGCTTCATGTGAAATTACTCATTTAAACACAAGGCGCTTGGTTATACGTCCTGACGATCCGACCGGATCATACGATTCATGTGAAACGGCACTATTATACTGACAACACAGATTTATAACAATGGAAGTCTTGTTCGCGCCAATAAAACTGCAATGTATTAAATGCTTTTATTCAATTTTGCCGTATAAACTGACATTTATTTGTTTCTGGCCTGCCCATAAAAGTTGATGTTTTATAAACAATCGTTTAAAATTTTTATTCCGCTAGCGATTTAAAATTTTTATTCCGCTAGCGCTTTAAAAATGTCAAATCGCTTTAAAAATGTCAAATAAATGTCAAAATTGAATAAACAGTTGTATTGCACTTGCGTATTAAATTAATGTATTAACTCGCGGTATTAACGCGCTTGCGGCTATCGCCGCTCGCGCGATTAAACGCACCGCTCATTAAACATTAATTTAATCCGCATGTATAATAAATAACTATTAATTTCATATTATTTTAATGTTTAAACTATGACTGTTCAAAAATTATAAGCGGGTCGTTTGAAAAATTAGGTAAATGAGAAAGAAAATATGTACTAATAAATTTGACCAACGTCTAGTTATTTTTTAACATAATCTCCATTGAGCTTGACACATTTTGTCCAATGATGTTCCAAAGCCATTATACCGTTTTTATAAAAGGATTTCCCCTGGTCTACCAAATAGTTGTTCACAGCATAAACCACTTCATTGTTATCGGAAAATCGTTGTCTTCCCAGCCACTTTTTGAGGTTCGGGAACAAAGTCAGACGGGGTTAAATTGGGTTAGTAGGGCGGATCATCCAACAATTCGAACCTGAGTTCATGGATTTTAGCCATGGAAACCGTTGCCCTGATAAAAAAGAATTTTGTTGGCAAGGCTTCGCTCAAATTGTCCAGCAAACCTGCGTAGTACTCTCCAATAATTATTGTCCTTCCTTTTCTCAGGTAGTCAATCACACCCAGTGAATCCCAGAAAATCGATACCGTGACCTTGCAGATTCCCTCTTGGCTGCCTTTTTATATTTTTTTGATTATTCTTTCGACTCCGGCATGTATTGGTAGACCCACGGTTTATCGACGGTCACAAATCGACAGAAAAAGTCGTTGGAGTTACGCTTGAAACGCTCAAAGCACGCAGACGAAATGTCTATTTGAACACGTTTTTCGTCTAACGTCGCCTGGTTTGCGGTCACTCAAAACTATTATTTTGTGGATCTTTGTCACCACATCCGAAGTTGCCACATCACGTTTAAACTCAGTAATCCACAAATGTACGGTCTTACATGAAGGGGAACATTCGCCAAGGATACGATTTAGCCTACTAACGTCTACTTCGCGTGACCAAACAATAACCTTACAATGCACTAAGCTGAAACTCGGCAAGGGGTCGTTTGAAGGATCGGTCGTGCAGCGAGTTTGATCATAGTGCAGTCATCTCTGCGTTGTTTACCCATGTAATTCTATAAACTCGCAACCTTTAACTTCAGAAATTAATGGTCGAATTGCAAAAAAAAGATAAATATTTTCAGTTGGTAAAACGTTACTCTAAAAATAATTAACAAATACAATATGCTATGCAATTATCTTGGAAATAATTTTTTGGCGCGAAAGTTCGGAATTTTCGACTCCATTTTTTTTCCACGTATATACAATAAAACATGCTCAGTAAAAATCCTAGTTTATGGTATTTATATCTAAATTAAACTGATGATTAACGCAAACTATTTCATAACAACAAAACTTTAACAAAAAATAAAACAAAAGAGATTGAAGGAATGATGTTTTGTGATGAATTGCACAGATTCTCCGTACATGTCGAACAGTGGTCACCAGCATTATGCAGTATTGCACCATCACAATAAGTTTTAGGAACGCATGACTTTGACGTTATGTCAGGAAGAAAATCTAAAACATTCAAAAATTAATTATTAATAATTGTTAGTAGGTAATAGCTATTGTAAGTACCAAAAATCGAGCCACCTAAACGTAGCTTTTCTTAATTCCAGCAGTAAGCAGATTGCAGATGGATTAAAGTTTAAATTTTAGTTGACAATAATTATGTAAAACAGAAAATAAAAGAATTCGGTTTATTTTTCAAAGTTTTTTGTATCACGTTTACTTATTAGAAAATGTAAAAGCCATTTGATAGTTGGAACCTTTCGCAACTAAATTCTTTAGTTATTAATTATAATAATAATATTAATATTAATAACCGTATTAAAGGGACTTGCAATTATTTAATTATAAAGGTTTTTTTTAAATTTATATTTATGCACAAAATTACAATTTGTTCGTTTATGTTATTATCTTATTATAGTTTGAAATAGTCATGTGAATTTCAACAAACTTGGCAACGGTTTAATAGTTAATAATTCTTTTGAATTTAAAATTAGAAGAAACGCAAACTAACCTTACAGTTACAGATTCTTATTTGTTTATTAATTCATACTTACAAAGGGCTGCTTTCGTACGTTTTCCGCAAACATCTAAACCTCTACATTCCGTTATAATTGTCCTATCGCAATGTCTAGCTTCAGACGCTGGACAAAAATAACACTTCAAACATACTCCTGAAAATTAAAATTTTAATTCATACAAAAATTTAATAATGTCATGGTAGCAAGCTAAAATGTTTAAAGTAGCGAATGGTTGGTTTGAAACTTACCACTTTGCACTAAACCGCAAAACAATAAGGCAATCAATCCAAATCGAAAATTGTTTTCAACCATGGTTTTACACAAAATTTAGCTGTAAATATCAACCACTACAATGTTTTAGTAAATATTTTAGTAGCCACAGTTGGGTCATTACGTTTAGTTTATTTTTATCTCTTTCTTAGTCAACACTATTTGATATTTATATCCTCTACACTCTACAGATCAATTTGGCAAACTTACCAGTGCTGTCCCCTGTTTGAATAAAATTTTCAGGGACAAACCAAAAATAGGTGTTGCATTTATTCAGATATTTAACTCGAGAGATTGATAAATAGTCTGCATAATAATCGGACACTGCTGTTCAAAAAAGAAGTACAAGCTGTAAACAAATTATTAATCATATTTGTGCACTTGTCAATAAGAAACTTGTTATGTATTTATGAATATTACTTTTTTATTTAATGTTATTATCATTAAGTTAGTTACCTTATTATAATCGTATCATCAACATCATTTTATTTGATTTCAAGGTACAGAGTTTTTGCAATATTTAATTTTCTGCTTATTATTTTACTCGTATATATTTATTTAACGGATCCTGGTAGAGACCGATTAATACATGTATACAATACAATTTAAAGATATGGAACACATTTTTCAACCATAAACCTATACACAAATACACTTGGAAAAGATCATCTTTAGAACAGAAATCTACTTTAGATTATATAATCTCTAGGAAATAACAACACATCACCGTAACCGATATGAGAGTAAAAAGAGGCACCAACTGTGGCTCGGGCCATTATTTAGTGTTAGCGAAAACAATAATACCTCCCTATCTGACAAATACAAAATCTCAACGCCCAAATAAGTCCGAAACCAAACCACCCCAAAAATATAAGCTGCAACTACTAAAAGGGAATAGCATCCAACAGCTATATAAAAACAGACTACAAATAAAAACAAGTAACAGTGATAATGATATAGAAGCTGAACACACCAATCTAACTCATGATATCCACCAAGCCGGCCATGAAGCACTAGGGGAAGCTGATCAGAAGAAAGGAAAAGGAATACCGTACTGGTGGAATGAAGAATTTGAGAACTGTATTAAAGAGAACAAAGAACAACAAAGCTTATCATAAGTGGATTAATTTAAGAACAATAAAAACTCCGCTAGAGTACAAACGACTAAACAGAGAAGTTAAAAGGAAAATAGGTAGCTCAAAAAATGCCGCATGGGAACACAAATGCAAGAAAATAGAAAAATACTCATTAGTGACCAACAAGAACTAAAGCAACTAGAAAGATTCAAATACCTAGGGACAGCAATTACCAAAAACGGTATAGGCCAAGAAGAAGTAAAGCCTAAACCCTATATTATGGTGGAACCTTCATATATCAAACAACGTAAAGAAACACATTGGAAAAACAATGGTAGAATCGGTTCTATGCTACGGCTGCGAGACATGGACCATCAAAAAAGAGTACCAACGTAAGTTGCAAACAGTAAAAATGGATTAAAGTCTAAGTAAGTTTTAAATAGTGGTTAAACGGGTTTTTGTTTCCCCGCCCTATGCAGTTTCAGATTTAGTTACAACAAGATATAACGCATGGCAAATTTAACGAGTCAGAGCGGGACACGGATATAAACGTTGTCTTTGCCAATGGACCAGGGCGTGGATGTGGACGGTATTATGTATGAAAACTGATGATTGTACTTTTAATATTTAGAAATAAATAAACGTAAATAGTTTTATTTCAATTCGAAAGTATAAATAATTACACCCGCTACAGTTTCCCGTAATAATAGGTAATTATATGTATCTCTATACAAAAAATTTGTAAAAATCATTTTTATTATATAAAAGATGAGTAAAAACGTTGGGTTTTATACATAACACCGTCCATATCCAACTGCATAGGGCGGGGAAACAAAAACCCGTTTAACCGCTATTTAAAACTTACTTATTAGACTTTACCTAAGAAGAAGTCTCAGAATCTCAATACTAGGGCATGTCACAAGGCTCAAATGGTTCGGTCATCTGTTAAGGATGGACGATCAGAGATGGCCGAAAAGAATCTTTAATTGGACACCACCAGGAAAACGTAAAATAGGCAGCCCCCGAAGATCCTGGAACAATGAAATCGGGGAAGCAATGAATACATATGAGCTATAAAATGAAGATGCCCAAGACAAAAGGCTATGGCGTTTGAGAACCGGAAAACCGCGGCCGGCGGTATAAACCCGGATATATATGTACCATGAGATCGAAAAAAAGATGATTCTGAGCAGGCCTTGACTAGTACAACACGATTGGCAAGACTGATTTCAAAATGTGGCAGTAGGTTAGAGGTTAATAAATGTCAAATAAATTAAAACACAAAACAGTATTTATTTAGGGAACAAACTGAAAACTAAGATGAATACATGTTAGAGTAGGTGTTCAAAATGTGATCCTTCACTAGTATTACAACGATAAACTAAAATAATTCTGGAAACTAGATTGCAAAACTGACTTACATTTGAAATGTCACTGTCACATTATAATTCATAGGCATTCTAGAACCAGTGTAACCAACCGTGTTGTACTAGTCAAGGCCTGCTCAGAATCATCTTTTTTTCGATCTCATGGTATATATCCTGGTACGTGTCAAATCTTACTCGAAACTCTAAACACCACGCAACACTGGAACAGCATACTGATTTCCTACCACAACCGCTTTTACTTTTTACAAAATAACAACACTAATGAAGTCGGGGTAACGTTGATGAACATTTCCCTTATAGCATATACTTTGTTCTGATTGCTCATTAAATTGTAATAAAAAACGGTGCGATAGTTATATAAGTAGTTGTATTAATCATACTGGCAATGCACTTCATAAATGATCCAATAAGCGCATGTTTATGAATAAGAAACCCCTAATTTACTTATTACGACGTTCTAGTCGAAACTCCTAGAGTTGTCTTTTTGATGTTTAATTGCTATAATTTTGATTTTAACTACCTTGCACTGTAGAAGCGGTGTCTAGCGGCTAGCGTCACAGGCATGTTAACGTCATTCAGTGTTCCCTGTTGGCATGGGGTGGGCCTGGCGTAATCCAGGATTGATCCACGAGGATCTGCTCCATGCCAATTGATGATGATGATGATGATGACATCCATAGTTATCAACATGTCAACATAACGCAACATTTCATGGGACTAAAAATCTAACTAAATTTTTAACACTATTTTTAAATTTAGTGCCTTTCAAACGAGTGAAGAGATAATACATATGATTTTAAATTTTGTAAAAAAACAAGCCAAAATTCTGGTTTTAGAAATCATGTGAATAGAATATAAGAAAAACATAAGAAGAGATTTTAAGTAACCAATGCCATTTGATGTGCCTGGAAAAATATAAAAACGTATGCGGTGACTGGCAAAAGTTCGCAACATATGGGAAAAATTTGTATTACACACCTTTTCGGTGTAAATAAATTAGTATAATTTTAGTGTTCGTGCTGTTGTGTTTGTTAATTGTTGAAAATAACTAAATCACACAAATCCACTGAACTATTTTTAAAAACGTTATACTATTTGCAGCTTTGCCATTTAGATAAACCTTTGTAATCATGACGTAAACACAAGCAAAGCAACAAACTATTAACAAATTTGCTAAGCTGCATGAATAATTCAAATTAGCTATTTTTATTAATTGAAAAAAGGTAAGAAATACACATTACTATTATTTTAAAGAAGCTGACCTAGATCGGAGTTTTTAACCACAAAGGATTCCCCTTTTTTAAATATTCTAGCTCGGAGGTCTTTGTTTTAAGAAAGTTAGCGCTTATGTCATAGCCGCTAAAAAGTATATACTACAAGCTTGTAAGTGCTGAATAACTCGATGAACAGCGAACGAATAACTCGATGAACGGCGATGGTTGCGTTTTTATTCAACCAAAATTTAGGTATCAAGAATATTTCCACCGATAGTAGGGATTTTTAACCTAACAAACGGTACATAAGCACTGTTTTATGTCGTATGCCAATGAAAGCTTGCTGGGTCTTGCCGCATTAAATCCGTCACTGGGAAAATAACTCGCGACCTTTACCAGCAAGTCAACCCCGATATGATTTAGAGATTTAGACCAACAGTAATATTAATTCTTTTTACTAAATGCGGCTGGAACAAACATTTCTATAATCGTTATAATTAGTATTTAATATACGGCACCTGTGTTCCAAGTAAATTAATATTGCCACAGTTTACACTTTGCAGGTCGTTAATTAAGTTAATTTTCGATTTATAAACTGATTAGAATTTAGTGTTCTGTTTGTAGATACAGATGAGGATTACAACAGCGAGTTCTATAAATATATTACTGACGTATTTCCGGCAAGCGAGTGAAGTAAGTATAATAAAAACACTAAGGTAAATTTCATTCAATTTTTCGGTGCTGTTTGAAATGGCCAGTATATTCTGTAAGTTCGAATTTAGAACCTTGTTATTTCTTATTTCACTGCACCTAGGTGAGTTGTTTGTCATTTGAAGCCTTCATATCGGGATAATAGTAAGTTGCAAATGGCAAATTTTTAAAAAGGCATCCTAAATTTTTTAGGTTAAATAACTTTTAGGTTTATTTTGAATATAGTACCTAAAATAATTAGAGCTTGATTATTTTTAATGGATAAGTTAGATAATTAAAACATTAAAATTAATTATTTTATAAGAAATTCACACATTTTTGATATATCCTGAAAGAAAATACTTTTAAATACTTAATAGGAAAGTTTGCCTAAATAAATTATCATTGCTATTACGTTATACAATGTGTCCACGGATAGGTGATACAAGAGGAAAAACTTTTTTCTTATTGATTTCTCAGAAAATTTTATTCTTGATAATAATTTTTGCTGTGTTTAATAGTCTTATTTCTCTTGTTACTTTTCCTGCAGGTAATCATTTAAAACTTAAATTCACAATTTCCCTCAGTTTTGGACTTTGAAAAAATTTCTGAAATTCTGTGTAGAAGTGGGAGGTTATACTTTTGAATAATGTTGATATTTCTGTTTCCTTTATTCTTGAAACTGTCAATTTAAAATAAAGTTTTCGAAATAACATATCCTAATTTTGTGTTTTTGACGCGTCTACGAGCACAACAAAAGCCTTAAACTAACAAAAACAATTATGTCTGAACAACTTCAAATTTTGCATATAAGCGTAATTTTGTATTCTGAACAACTTTACTCTAATACAATTTTGCGATATTTGTTAAAATACTAAGACTTTACCTAAACCTCACCTTCGTTTTAACAGTGCTAACACAGATGCCTTGATTTAAAAAAATCGAAAGTCTGCTTAAAATGAATTTAAGAACAAGCAGGGATAGACTGCCAAACGGCGTATTGATACTTACCTAAAAATTTTTGGTCATTTATACCTCTTGTATCACCTCAGCGTGGACACATTGTATATAAGTCAATAATGATTAAGACCAAAAATAATACTTCGTTTGTGAGGTTCCGGGAAAGTTTAAAGTTTATTATTGATGCTGGCTGGTTAAACAGTTTAAGATATCTGCATCTCCGCATATCGTTCAGCATTGATGTTGACACCAGGTTCTTTAAAATCTAAGAGCAATACACCTTGGTAATCAAAAAATACGGCCACCATTACTTTTCCTGCTGATGGTTGAGATCGACATTGTTTCGCCTTCGGCATGCTCACCACCGGCAACAATTTGGTGTAAAAAGGCACTACCTTGTTGTTGATAGCGTATCAAATGCTGTAGTGATAAGGTCGAACGCAAATTCTTCTGCGCATCAAAATGCTGATCAGCAACTTTGTGATAGCCAAGAGGCCAAGACTATGAATAACGGAATGAACGGTTCCCGCACTGATGCTCAACATTTCAGAAAGTTCTCTAACTTTAATGTGCCTATTGCGTGTAGAGCAATTTCCATCTGTCCCACATTTTCATCGGCGATAAAGTCGCGGCTCCGCAGCCCAAACGTGTTTCTATTGAACAATCCTCGCACTAAATCATAAGACATATTAATATCATTGAATACTGCGGAAAGTATTAAATCGTTTTGTTAAACCACGAGTAATATATTAAAAATTCAAAAATAAATATTCAAATTTTGTTTTACAGCTCCGAAGCAAAGGTGTTTCAATAATTTTACATGTTTGTGATGTAGATACATACGTACTTTTGGCGGTGATCACTTAGCATTAGATTTTTTGAAACAAAGAGTAATTTTTTCCCAAATCCGAACCAGAGCTTTTAAAATATGGGGATTAGTTATAGTTAAAGGCTCCGACCCAGGTCAAAATCTAAGAGATATAGCTGGGCACGGGGCGCGTTATTGTGCAGATGTGTTAGTTAATACAAAAAGACCAAATAAGTTTGTGCACGGTGCGTAGAATGTGAATTAGTGATGCGTTGGTGTAAGATGCATTTTGAATGATTATTTAGATAAAGATGAAAAACTAGTTGATCTTGAATTGAATTGATTTGATTGAATGTTCGAAGAGATAAGATCGTTATGAACAGCCATGTTGTTGATGTATTTGTTGTTCTTGTTATTATTGTTATAAAGCAATGAGGCTTGATATTGATGTTGGCAAGCATTGAGGCTTGACGGAGCATGTATTTTGTTCGAGCATATGAGGCTCGTCGTTGTTTATTAGAGCATGAAGCTCTGGGACCCATTTAGCCTGTGAACTTCGTAATTCGGCGTGGTTACCATGGGTGTTTGACCTGGCTGCATTTATGCAGTGCAGTGACTCCCAGGTCTGCCTCCCTGGGAGGTCAGGTAGGCCCGCCTCTGTATCTTCTTTCTTCCGTTAGCTTCCTAGACCGTATAGGTTATCTAGGGTGGGTGGAACATCGGCATGGGTAGATTTCCCATTGGTTGACTGTGTTTCGTCATAGTTGGCTTGCTGCACATTTCTGTCTGATTGCGGGTTTATAAGTAGCTGAAGGTACACCCATCACTCTATCACTCATTACTCCCCAACATCCCCGAGGGTTTTCTACTAGATGCGACGTGGGATTCCACGGTGGGGTCAGTATCCGAACGTATACTGCTAAATCCTATGCCTGTTTTGGTTTCATGTAACGCTGCTATCTCTGTTATAGGTACATATATTTTCCTGGGTGATGTAAGCATGAATGTTTGTATCAAGCTTTGGGTGTTTATGAGACCTGGTCGGTATTACATATTAATCTAACTTGGGTGGAATGAACGTTATTCCTTGGTAAGTTGATCGAATGTGCTTTTGTGAACATAAATAATTAATTAATTAATAAAGTAAAATCGAAACATCAGCCGCCCGGCCCCGTTCTGCATTTGTTTTTTAATGTTTAGCAACTGATGGTCAAATTATCAAATAAAGTGTAATACTTTCCTCAACAAACATTTAAAAAAATAGGTTTTGTAGTTTTAAATATTTTATATTATATTCATGGTAAGATTAAACAGAGTACTGAAAATCATTCACTTTACTAATGAATACTATTTATCTGAGATTAGAAGAAACAAACGACATCAAGTGAGATATAAATAAAAATAACGCTATTCCCGTTGTCATGATCATGAGGAATACGACGAGTAGTAAAAAGTTATTTATATTTTGACGTAACAGTTCGGATTAGTTGGCGTAGACTACCGTAGATTCTTACAAGTCTGGTTTTTGGATTCGTTATGATTAGATATTGTTTACGTTTCGCGTTGTTTACATTATTAGTTTTAACATTTGTGGAAAAAGGCAAGTATTTATCATTTTATAGTTTAATAGAACAAATTGTTAAGCAGTTCTCGGTTTTGTTTTGGATGTTAAAACGTTGTTAAAACCCATCAGATATGTTTGAAGGTTGGAACTTATTCAGGTTAATGTATGTGGTTCTTTAGTTGTATTCATTTCTTTCTTTAGATCATTATTTCCCAGCACATTTAATAGATGGACAGTGTTGCTTCTGCCACGGAATGTGTACAATTTTAAATATCAAAAACGTCATCGCTCAAAATAGTATGCAAGTTGTTATTTACTGAAAATAACCCATTTTAATATTCATAAAGGTTACTTTTAGGACTAACTTTCAGAAAATGAAGTATAAAAACATTTTATAAAAAAAATGGCAAACATACATACTCTGCAGGAATTGTAGACTTGGTTTTACGGCCTCAGTTTATTATCTCTAACCTACAATAATTAGTTGATATTAAATTATGCTTCTTTATTCTACAACCTACTCTAGTATTTTGAAACTTTTACGCACCAGCCTCTTCACCGAAAGGTAAAAAGAAGTCACGGATCAAGCAAGCAAGTAATACAAATCTTAAAATAAAATAACACAGACGCCTATTTATCTATACAGTCAGATAGCTTTTCATATACAGATTGTCTGCAGGTACTAGGTACACACTATATTTAAAAATAAACAAGTACCATTATTTGGTATTAGATGAAGTATTAGTGAAACAATAACAAATTTCAAAAACTAAATAAAAACACTCACCATGAAAATTATCAGGTTGGCTCAAATGAAACCCTGAAACGAATTATTATTAAAGAGATTAAAACAATTTTCAAAATTAATACAGAGAAGTAAATAATTACGTATAAGTACTTGACTTTGTGTAAAAATTGTCATAACCTGCAAGTCAGTAGTTGAAATTCCTGCGAATGCAATTTTTTCCTACATAAGTACCCTATTTAAAATAAGATCTTTCTAATTAATTTCATATAAAATGTATTAACCTGGGTGAATTCGACTCCAAATAAACTCGAATATTTTTGTTACAGGATGGTCTCTAAAATGTTACACATGTTTAGAAGCATCAGGTGGAACGTGCAGATATTCCTTTCCCATGAAATGTGATCACATGGAAGTTTGTGGAAAACGTACTAGTGATCCCATGTGTAAGAATATGAGTTCTGTGGCACTACATAATAATAACGTAATAACTTTAGAATTGTAATTACGAGCAAGAATTTATTTACTCTCTGAATTGAAATGCCCGTATATAAAACCAATAACCTTTTAAAATTAAAAATAAAGCTCTCAGAAACATGCTTTTACCGTAGATGGCTTTCGAATTCAATTTACCTTTGATAAATTATAATTAAAAGTACCTAATACCATATCATAAAGACGCACACAGATTAACAAACACGAAAGAATAACTTGGGGTTATGTACAGGGTCTATCAGAATGTTGCCAATAAACCTTTAGGGATAGTAAATGGTGTCTAAGGCCGAGCGCTCACCGGGGTGACGTGACATACGACATGACGAGTGATCTGACAGTGACATGACTTTTAAATGACATAACGCTCACCAAACAGACTTTTTAATAGTAACATGTCACTGTGTCGTTTTCAGAGGATGAGGATTCTCTTGCTTTAGTTAATCTAATTAACATTAATAACAACAATCGCGATAAAAAACGATTTTGGGTACATCCTTATTGGCGTGATAATGTAAAACAACGTGGTACCTTAGTGTATTTAAAGAATTAAATTTGTATCCGGAAAGGTTTCAGTCATTCTATCGAATGAGCAAGGACACCTTCGATATATTACTTAAAAAAGTAAGATACGCACTTTTAAAAGTTTACTTGTACTGCATTTCGTCTACAAAGTGGTGTATTTTAGAAGTGACATGCGACAAAAGTGGAACATGCTGCACTTTTTGGGTAGTGATATGACACGTTTAAAGACATGTCGTAGTCATATCCGTTCGGTGGGCGCCGATTCATATATTTGTATTGGTTTAATATGAAGTGACGTGTTACAAGTAAGTCACTTGTCACGTTGCGTGTCATGTCATATGTCACGTCACCTCGGTGAGCGCTCGGCCTTTTTGGGAGCGTTTTTTTTCTAATTAAACGAACCTTGGAAAAACCTTCAAATAAAGATATCAGAAGAGGTCCCTGGAAATGTCTTAAATTAGTCAACCAGTCAATCCTGCCTACAATCGGCCAGAGTGATTATTTGAATGACGAAATTTTACAATTAATAACTTCGATTTTTATTATTATACAACTATTTACGTTAAGGGTCGGTTTTTCCGCTTTGTTATAAAGTTCCACATATTCCTTTAAGGTATTTCCAAACGACACTTTTTGACATCCACAATTTACAAAAGTTTTCTCCATTTACACTCTCTTTCACCTACATATACATATAGGTTTGCCAGGCAAGTTACGATACACTCTGTATAAAATCATGCTGACGTAATAAATTCCTTTTTCTAATATTTTATAGCGAGAAAAATGAAAGCATGTGAGTTTAAACTAATTTTCTTAGTCGCCCAATTAATAAACAAACTACAACGATAATGAATTTCCCCCTTTGTGAATGCTATTACTAAAATAATAAATAATAAGGTAAGCACATTTTTCCAGTTTTCACTCCCCCAGTAATTATTAAAGATTGCGTACAGAGGGATTTCTGTAGCGATCAAAATCCAAATGACCAAGGGCATTGTTCAATATGTGAAGAAGATTTTTGCAACTCTTCAGCGGTTGTTATTCCATCATTTCTTCTGACTGTATTACTTTTAATAAAACATATGTTGCTGTAAAAATTATTTATATGAATTCCTTTTGTTAGTTTTTTAATTTAGTTTAGTTAATTTAATGCTATATAAAACAATTCCTTTTTCCCAAATTAAATATTTTTGTACTAAATAAATAATTTACTTACTTCTTTTTTATTGTTGTTAATTAAATAAAGAAATGCATTGAAACTTTAATTGTCAATTGTAAGAAAATGAAAGTAAGAAATTCCTTAAATTAAAGTAATAAAGCTAAATTAAACAGAAATAAAATAAATATTTATTAAACTGAATCATAACGAATAATTGCGACAACAAAATAATTAAGTTTGTACAAACTCCGAGAAATATTGACTATTTACTAAACTTTCAAAATCTTGCAACCAGTGACACACATTATATCACTATATATTTTTCATTCTTCCAAATAAGAAGGTATTATTAAATGTGTTTAATGCTATGGTTAAGCCAACGTTCATATATGCTTCAGAACCCTGGGCGCTGACAAAAGTACTGCAACAAAAATTACAAGTGTTTATCAATCATTGTGTAAGGAATATATTGGGAATATGGTGGCCTGAAACTATCACAAACGAAGAATTATGGAAGTAAACAAATCAGATTGAGATAAGCAAAAAACAGTAAGTATGCAATAAATATGCAAGCAATCGTTAGTTTAATATTATTATAACCCACGAGGAAAAAAAACTAAAAGACAGCCCAAAACTACATGGAAAAGATCAGTCAACATAGAAACTAAAATGACAATGGCACAATAAATTGGGCAATTTAGCAGAAAACAGACAAAATTGGAGAGACTTTACCCAAACCCTATGTTCCACTCGGAAATAATGGGGAATCATCATCATCATTAAATGAACATCATAACTATATAATTACTTATTTACATCTAAAGATGACCTAGAGCCAGCTAGTAGTTAATCTATCAGCTAATTTTTGCATCTTATTTTAATTAGAGAAAACTAAGAAATTTAAATGAATCATCAGCTTTAATACAAAACTGTAAAGAAATTTTTACAATCTAAGATAATTTAAGGTTTAACACCAATTATCAATTTATTATTTTTGAAGGTTTTTAAACGTTTATTTATTTTAATAAAAGTTTTTTAATGTAAGTTGAAAGTTAGAAATTGAAGAACTAAACGAGGAACTACAATACACTACAATAACAGAGAAACTCACATACTTTTCGTGGACTATATTAAAGCTTTCGACAAAATATTTCGCGATAAACTATGTAAAATAATGAAGAAATGAGGCATACCTATCTATGCATCTAATTCTAGTTAGGTAAGTAAGTATCCAATCATCTTATACCGCCATGCAGTGTAGAGGTTTGAGTTACTATTCAATGAATTTCCTCCAGTTTGTTCGGCCTTGCGTTGGGTGTTTTGCTCCACACTTCACCCCTGGATTTACCCTTTTTCTTAAAAAGTTCCACAACTTCATTACACCACAGTTTTTTTGGTTTTCCTACTGGTCTTTCACCCGGCACACCCGTTTCACTAGTAACTTTAGTCTATTTTCAACCATACACCAGAGATGGTCAACCCATCTTAACTGATTTCTTTTATTAATGGGTTAACTTTTAACTCCTCCCATATTGTATCGCAAGGGCTGCATTACTGTTGAGTGGAGTCTAGATTTCTGTTTATTTGTGAGCGTTCATGATTCTTACCCATATGTTATCGTTGGTATAAAGGTATAAACAGGGTTTTATATAGTAATATTCTTGGCTTCTTACTTAATGCCCTTTTCCTTAATGCACATTAATTTAACCAATGAATAGTTCCCATTTTTTTTTAAGACGCATCCAAAGATATTTAAAACTCGGTTGTTTTATTGTCCATTTGAATGTTTATTTCTGTATAATTTTTTGGTATAACAATCACCTTAGTTTTAGTTATATTTATTAGTAAATTACAAGTTTGCAGATGCTTAAGAATTACATTTAAATTGTGTTGCAGATCATTGTCATTTTCGGCCAACAGTATCGTATCATCAGCATAAGCGATGGTGTTAGTTTATACGTTTTAGATTGTGCATTTCCCAATGGAATTTCTTAAATTCTGGTTAAAGTTTTATTAAAATCCCATCTAACAGAATTGTAAACATATATGGGCAAGAACATCACCCTGTCTGACTCCTGTATTTTTTAAACAATTTTTGGAAGTTGCACTATTACTTCTTACATAATTTATAGATATATACATGTTGTGTAAATACTTTGCCCTAATTAGGTTCTGATTTACTTTTTTAATTTCTAAAGCTTCCCAAATTTTGTGTCTATGCACACGACCAAACGCCTGAGGTAGGTCTATAAAAGATATTTAAATATTTTTTCTGTTTTTAGTTCTTAATTTTTCAATTATTTGGCGTAATGTAAAAATATGGTGGTGTGTGCCCCCACCTGCTTTAAATCCTGTGATTCTGCAATCTGTCTCTCTGTGGTCTCTTTTGCACTCTGAAGATGAGATATGTTCAATGTTGTTTTACTTAAGCTGCCTACATTTTGTGATTAAGCAGGAACTCATCCTTCGTGTGTTGCAAGTGCAGTAGCCCAGGGAATGAAAATTGTGAAACATATTTTAAACCAAGTTATAGTATAATATATAGTAGCATATCAGAGCAAAAATGATCTTTGTATGGTTCATAGGTCACCTACCCTTAGTACATAAGTTGAGTGTATCTTAGACTTTATCTTATTTTTACTTTTATAGTTTATAGTAGTGCTCTGTTTTATCTTTTGCTTTTGACATTATCTCTAAAAGATTAGGTTAGTAAAAGAAAATAAGAATTGCTTTTTCATAAACCTAAGAATAATAACTAAAGAAATTACAAGATTTGACATGAGCAACGGGTAAACCACGTGTATATTGAACAAATATTTTCTTTCTTTCGGATGCAGTTATCACGCAGTAAATAACCACACCATTTTACTGTAAGAATGATAACGTTCTCCTGTCGTGTGTGTCGGTTGAGTAAATTCTCAAAGTTGTGGTTCTTAAACTTTTAAGGAATTTATAATAATTTACTCTCAATAGAATAATTTCGAAAATAATTCAAGTATTAAACATTTTTTCAAATAAATTTTTTTACTGAAAACAAATATTGTGCACGACGGCACGAGTCCAATTATCGAAAGGGATCGTAAAGATCACTTTTATTGCAGGAAAACAAACACAAACTGAGGCCACTGTAGGTTATGCGTATATTATGAAAGTTTATGTAATGCCGCTTTGATGATAGCATCCTCTTTTATTTTTATTATATGTTTATTTTTAACAACTTTACTGTAAAATAAGTTTGCATCAATAAACTTCTTTCGTATTTTTATTGCGCGAGTTTTCTTAAAATAATCTGTTAAAATAAAAATCTCAGCGACAAAATAATAACATCTTAGATTGATTGTAAGCAGGTAAATTGGCTGCATTTAATTAATAGTATTAATTTAACTCGCTTTTATTACCTTTTAAGAGAAAGCAGTTAAGATTGGTAGCTTTTAATAATATTGCTTATATCCCTGTATTTTACTAAACCACCCGGTATATCCGCTTGGGAGGCCTGGCTTTAATCGATCAGCCTAGCAACAACACACAAGAATTCTCATGCTGTAAGTCAAATTGTGTCGCTTTCGCACAATTTTATGTTATTTCTTAATTACAGTGTAAAAATAATATTTTCACTATTTACAGTCCGAGCTGTGAAAGCGACTTAGGAGGCCTTAACCCTCCATGTTGCCGGCCATGCTCCCTCACGCAGTGTAAAACCCATTACCTTTACCTTTGCAGTTTTCCATAAACATGAATGGCGTTAAATTAAATTACGGGCATTTATTTGAGTCTGGTGTGAACTTCACCAAACACCTCATACGGCCGGGTTTGCAAATAACCTTATAAAAGTCAGTGAAATCACATCGTTTTTTCAAGAAGTTGCATTTTTAAAATGTTTCTGTTTCTTTTTAAATGTTATATTTTGTATGTAATTCAACATTTTTATTATTCTCTCAGTCTATTAGGGAAGACTATCTGCGTTATCTGTTTCAGGACATGGTTACAATTGGATTTTGGATTAGTCTAAAAATACATAGCGCACTTGGTGTTTTTACCCTAATTGTTTCTCAATGATTTTCACTTTTATTATTAAACGACGCAAGATTGTTCAAATGTTTCAAAAAACAAATCCTGAATATACAGCCCTTGTAACTTTGCAAAAGAGAACAAGCAATGAGTTTTTAAATTGTTTTTAGCATAACAATTAGAATGTGTGACAATGAAACCCCAAATTTCAACAATGACTGAATAACCTAAATATCCGGGTTCTCATAATTGAGCTAAATATATTTACAACAGCTGTGGAGCAGAAAGGCGCAGGCCCAAGTTTTTAAATAGCGAACATGTCCACGGTTACGTAGTTTGATGTAAAATGTCTAATTATAAGTGCCAATTTATGTACGTTGCTCTCTTTTTACTTAGTTTATTAGAAAAAGGTAAGTCAGATCTATTGTAACCAATAATATCAATTGTGATTTATTTTTACAAGTCAATGGTAATAAAGTTATTAAAATCAAATTGGTCAAAAACGACCGTGGTACATTTACGAACTGTTTCTTAAGCAAGCTTTAATTAATCTAATCTTGGCATGTAAACTGATAAATATATTTATATGATTTTTTTTAATTCTAAATTTAATTGTTTGCTAGCAAAGTGTTTCTGACAAAAAGATTCCAACTTTCAGCCTCAAATTTTTAATTTGTTTTAAACTTAACTGTGAAAAAAAAATTCAAAAAAATTGCAAACACTTGGGCTAATTTTTTGGTTACTAGTTACTACAGACTACAGCTATAAAGTATTACTATGCTGAAGGTTTGTAAACAAAATTATAAACTTTATGACTCATAAATAGGCCTACTAGCGTGAATTAATGTAAACAGCACTAAAGTTTTAATTTAAACTGTTTGGAGAAAATTTTCACTTTCCTACGATTCACAATTTATTTTCTTATGTACTTGGTTGTAGTTTTAATCAATGTGGAATTCATAAATACCTACATAATTGTGGCTTTCTTACAAAATAACATTATTAATTCACTTATTAGTTATTATTGCTAATTTTGTTTGGTACTATTTTGGTTAATTGGTCGCTTTATTAATTTTTTAATCAATAATTTTCAGGAAAAGCTGTCAATTTAAAATGCTTTACTTGCACAACCCTTGTAAACGAAGCATGCTGGGATCCTTTCAACTCGTCGCAGGTTGTTTTGGCAACAGAGTGCCCTGATGATAGCTATTACTGTCTAAAACAGAAAATCTCCGCTAGCTATTGTAAGCATTTTTTATAACCCACATTTTTAATAATATTTTTATTCTAATCTTTTAAGTAACATTTTAAATTTTCAGATATGATTCCCGAAGAATTAAAAAGGGGCTGTGTTCTTGAAGATTACTGTTGGCGAGAAGAACACAGATCCGAACATTGCTCACTTTGCAATTCATATTTATGCAATTCATCATTTACGATAGCTCCGTCCTTATTGCCGTTATTTAGTTTTATTTTGGCTAAGCTTCTTTATTATTTTTAAAATTACTTCTACTTTTAGTCACAAATTGTATTTTTGTACCTATTTATGCTAATTAATTAAACAGCGAATAAAACTATTTAGGACATTTTTTGAATCAAACCAAAATTTCCATTCAGAAATATCTTGATTGGGTCTGGCTTACAGGTTTACTTTACAGTTTAATCGTCTTTTCACAAAAAATGACCTTATAAATACTACAAGTAACGTTCCAGAGACTTGTTCGTAACAATTACTTCTCACAGTTTTACGTAACTCGAAGCAATACACGAACGTTAAGTAATTACCTAATTACATACTAAAATATTAAAGTATTATTAGATGTGATACTTATGTAGTTTTATTAACCATACTGACAATGCAACTCATGGATGATACAATAAGCGTACAATAAATTCTATTTAAGAATAAGATTCCCTCAATATAATATTTATTATTAAGTTCTAATTAAAAGCATTGCAAGTTTTGTGTTGTTTACTTGCATATGTTGTATTTTTATCTACGACTCAAATAAATTTAAAACCCCCTTTAGATTTTATTTTTGTTGATACTTATCATAAAATAACATATTGATAAAGAGTTGACACTTCGTTAACCTCCTAAATAACAAGTAGAAGATAAAATATTGCAAAAAAAACTCTAAACCTTGAAAGCAAATATAGTGACGTTTAAGTTATAATTATAATAATGCAATTGACTTAATAACAATAGTATTAAAGAGAAAGTATGATATTAATAAATAGATAACATTATGATAACAATCTTTTTGTTGAACAGTGGGCAAATATCTAATAATTTGTTTGGAAGTTGTATTTCTTTTTTGAACAGCAGTGTCAGATTATTATGCAGCTGAATAATCAAATCCGCCGAGTTAAAGATCTGAATAAATGCAAAATTTATTTTTGATTTGTCCCTGAAAATTAAAATTTATACCGGCTAGTTATAAAAACAGGAGGTAGGGGTACTGGTAAAATTTTATACATAATATAATAATAGGTGTAGAATGCAAACTGCCTATGTATTTTTGCTGTTGTTAAACTTCGTTTCCACCTATTGGCTTGTGAACGGTGCGAAGGGACTAAACCTGCTTTGTGGAGACTATCTGCGTATCTTTATTATATCTTTCAACTGTTACTGGTATTTCACCACAAGTTAATACTTTTGAATAATACAATTTATTTGGAAAAAATTGTTGTAGTTCTTAAAGTTGCTCAGTTGGCTTTAAAATAGAGATGAATTTTTCTCCGAGACGTTACCTTATTTTTATTAATTAAAATATAAGATATTACATATTTGTTTACCTTTTAATTTTCAGCAGTTGGTGTTGAAATACAGATATAAAAAACATACATACTGTTGTGTATTCTAGACACCAAATATTATAAAACAACAATAATTTATTACAATATTTAACACAAATACAATTTACACTAAATTTGACATTTCCCATATAAAAATCTTACACTTACAAATTTCATAAATCAAATATTAAGATAAATTTCATGTAAAGTCAATATTAAGTTTTGTTATAATTAATAAATTTGTATATAAACACTGTAAAGTAAATACACACAGTGAAAATGTTATAAAATAGTTATTTGTAATACAAGTGTTGAAACTTGCGTTTGCCACACGAATGTGAAGTTTGCAGCACGAACGACAGTGAGTGCTGCAGTCACATGAGTGTGGCAAATACAAGCTTTCAACACATGTATTACACACTATTTTTTCTACAACCACAAAAAATTTTAATATTTCTGCAAAATCAAATCTGACATTCATCAAATGTCATTTATGACATTTTGATTTGCGTGCGGAAAGTAAACAAATTAGCGTGTGGAAAGTTTACTTTCCGCACACAAATCAAAATTTGAGTGTGGAAAGTTTACTTTCCGCACGCCATGCTGAAAATAACAAAAAATAATAATAAAATAACTATTAAGAAAAATTCAAACAGACATAAAGATATTATAAAAAGATGTAGAATTACATAAAGTATAATAATAATAATGTTTTGAGAACAGAAAGTTGTTTATATAAAAATAATCACAATTATAAATTTGATGAAATGTCATAATTTTATACACGAAATTAAGCGAAACAAGGCAGAATTATAGATTTTAGTAAGAATAATAATATTTTTTAAATGTTGTAAATAGTACTTTAGCATAATTTTTAGTTAAATTAGAAATAATTTTGAAAATCATTAAGTTTAAGAATAAGTCAGGAATATTTGACAACATTTACTTTCATAAAATGAAAAATTTAAGTTGATTAATTCATAATTTATTGTATATAAAATTTAGGTAAGGTAATTTAGATAGTAGTTATTTATGTAAAATTAGGATTAATTAAGTAGTATAAAATTTTAAATATTTTATTAACAATTAAAATAATTCATTCCTAGAAATAATACTTGAATCTCATTGGTTCACCTTATAAGAAGGTTGTTTTAGTTGGCAAAAAGATTTCAAAGCGAGAGCACGTTGTTTTGCAGCTCAAGAATTTAATTTTTTACCATGAAGGTCATGGCATGCTGGATAAGTAAATTGACAGCTGAATATTTGTAAATAAATTTCAATGGAAATTTAAAGTAAAGTTAATGTGAAACGAATTCTAATAATAAATAAAGTGAATCAATGGAATAATAATAATAATAGATAATTAATTATAAATAAATAATCAAAGTTAATAAAAGTAAAAGTGAGAAATATTAAGTTATGTATAAAAGTGAAAAATACTTACGTTTGTGAAGATAATATCGAGAATTAAACAAAGTTGTTTAATTAATTGTTATGATTTAACAATTTATGTCTTAATAAATTTAAAATTGATGTTAATTTAAATAAAAACTGAGTTTTTATTTCGCCGAATAAATTTGAGGTTATATTAACTCAAACAGCAAAACCTGAAACAAAGTAAGACAATACATATAAGTGAAAATCAAATCAAAGTGAATAAACAAGTTATTAAATGAAATAAAAGAAAATAAAGACTTACCTGCTGGAGAATTTAAATAAGCAGCAATAGTTTTTAAAACTAAGAAACAGTTGTTCACTATTACCGACTTCAAGGTTAACAACGCAGCGATGCCGCATCTTCAGAAAAGAACCGGATTAAGAAACAACCAGTAATTTACGATAAGTGTTATTTTATTTAAACAAATTTAGAACAATTTTAAATTTCAATTCAATATTTTTTTTTATTAAATGTCAATATTTGTAAAAGGAAAAATATAATATTATTTGTTATTTGTGTTAGATTATCCCTAATTTTATTATTCATAGTTTGATTATATTTATAATTATTTTATATTAGCACAATTAGCCAATAATTTTAGTTGTATATAAGTTTACTCACTAGAGGGACCAACAACTAGTGTATTTTTATTTTTATATATTTGGTTGCCTTGAGCTTCAACCCCTACCTCTACTTCCGTTCACAACCCTTCCTGCTTAAAAAACGCAAGATCTCACCCTCATTCCGATATAGTTCGTGACCGATAATACTTGTACATCGCGCAGTTTCGCTTACGCACTTTCGTCTCAACCCATGTGTTTTATCCTACAACCACCATCAAATATTAAGGTAAGTCGAGGCAACGAATTACAATTTATTTGAATCAATTTATTTCTCAATTTTGATCTAAAGTGTTATTCGCACAATTAAATTTAAATTAACCATTTCGTACACACATTTGTTGGTCCTTCGACGTCAGATTTAATACCAGTAATAATAATTCTTTAGATTATAAAGCATGCTTGTAGTTTTTCGACTTGATTTAGCTTAGTATTTATTAATCACGTCCCTTTGGTTTTTCGTTTTCGCGCATAATTGCATTTTTAAGAAAACCTCGTGGTCGCCTTCGATTACGCTTGACTGTTTCGCATACGCCAATTCATTAGTTACATTTTTAACGTATTTTTAATACTGATTGATAATTATTAACAAAGATATTACTAGATTTTTATTCAACCTCGTGTTCGTCGATTTATCGCCTCCACGCTAGGTACCTGTACCGTCTCGGGGTTGTTGACCCGAACCGCTACTTGTTCCAACCCTTACAGGGTAAATATCCCATAACGGTGTTTAGTCCTTTCAGTTTCATTATTAAATATGCCTCCTAAAACAAACGCAAAATATGTAGAAGCTTGTGCACTACGCAAATCGTTAATTAATAAATTGCAAGAAACTTTAGAAGTAGCTAAACTTGCGCAAAATCAGCCTTCGCTTATCACGCTTTTCAAAAAACGCTATGAACACGTGGATGACACTTATTCTAAAGTAGAAGCGTCCCATGAGCACGTCATTTCCCTTTTATCTAGCCAGGAAGATCCAGATTTTGAGGCAGAAGATGTGGTTAGAAGGGAGGTCGATACAATTTATTTTGAAATAGCGACAATTTTCGAACAATTAATTCCACCCGCTCCTCTCGCAAATGTATCAAAATCCCAAAGCTCAAACTTTCACTCTAATGTTCGCTTACCTAAAATTAATCTTCGAAATTTTGATGGCAGCTTAGAGCAGTGGCCACCTTTCATTCAACTGTTCAATACAGTAATTCATAACGTCACTTCCTTGACGAATATTGAAAAATATCAATATCTTGTCAGTTGTCTTTCTGGCGAGCCATTAAATTTGATAAAATCCCTGGAGTTGTCGGATGATAATTATCCAATAGCTTATCAAACGCTAATAGATAGGTATGACGACAAACGAAGATTAGCGACTCATTATTGGCATAAACTATATTCTCTGCCCCAATTAAAGGAAGAATCGCTAAAGGGACTACGCAATCTATTCGATAACTTTAGAGAAAGTTTGGCTGCATTACGGGCATTAAAGATTGATACTCGAGGACTTCATATTAGTTAATCTTTTATTGGACAAACTTGATTCCAATACGCGTAGGTTGTTCGAGTCTGAAATTCGCGAGTTAAAGCAGGGAGTCCCGGCTTTTAAGAATTTGGAAACTTTCATTGAAAGTCAGTGTAGAGTTCTTGATAGAGTGGCAAACGCCACACTTAAACCTGCACAATTTACTGTTAACCGTTTTAGGCCCTCAAAGGAGTCCAAATACGCCTTACATGCGACATCAAATGACGTGGCTAATGATAAATGCTTTATATGCCACAAATCCCATCTAACCTATTTGTGCAATGAATTGTTAGGGAAATCACCGCAACAACGCTTCGAATTAATAAAAGTAAAAAGGTTGTGCGTTAATTGCCTTAGTGCATTCCACAATGTACGCACTTGCAAATCTAATTCGCGCTGTCGTAAATGTGACAAAAGTCATCATACGCTATTACATTTTGAAATACCCGCAACCCCCAATATTTCTGTTACACCTGTTCAATCAGAACCTTCTACATCAACTAATACTTCTGCGGTCACAGCCTTGGTTAGTTCCACAGCTAACAAAATTGTTCTGTTATCTACGGCACTAGTAGATATTCGCGACGTTTTTGGTCAACCTCACACGATAAGAGCTATTCTCGACAGTGGTAGTGAAGGTAGCTTTATAACCTCTACTTTGAGCAATCGCTTAGGCCTGCGGATCAAAAATTCACATAAAATTCAGGTTCAGGGCATAGGCTCATCCTCGGCCTTTGCATCGTCAGGCACCGTCAGCTGTTGTATATATCCCCACGATGAAGTTCAACCATGTCATATGATTGATGCACATGTTATCCCTTGTATTTCACGCAGTATTCCCGCCACTGAGATTGATGCTTCGTCCTGGTTCCATATCAAGGGTTTAAGATTAGCAGATCCGCAGTTTAATATACCCAGTAAGGTAGATCTTCTCCTTGGCGCAGATATATTTGCACAGTTATTACGCCCCGGGTTAGTGACAGGTCCTGATAATACGCCAGCGGCAATGAACACCGTTTTCGGTTGGATCTTATCCGGTCAGGCAAACGCAACCAGCCAAATTAAAGTAAATTCATTTTTCACTTCGCTGTCCGAGCAGCATTTAGACTCGACATTAAAAAGATTTTGGGAACTTGAGGAAATCTCATGTCAAATTCCACCTTCGCAAGAGGATGTTGCATGCGAAGGACATTATTCATCGCATGTTAAACGAGATTCTGATGGCCGGTACTCGGTCGCATTGCCATTTAAAACGCCGAATCCTCAATTCTTAAAATCACGGGCTGTTGCACTACGTCGTCTTCACCTGTTAGAAGGCCGTCTATCTCGCAATGAAACCCTTCGCAAGACTTACGTGGAGTTCATGAAGGATTATCTGGACAGCGGTCATATGTCACTCGCGCCTCCTTCAGGCTCGGCCGAATCATTTTACATTCCTCACCATTGCGTAATTAAACCCGACAGCAGTACCACTAAGCTTCGGGTTGTTTTTGACGCTTCTGCAAGAGATTTCAACGCACAGTCACTTAATGACTGCTTATATTCGGGACCAAAGTTATTGCCCAACATTGTAGATGTGTTACTAAAGTTTAGGTCGCACGCTATCGTACTAATCGCTGACATCAAACAGATGTATCGTCAGATTATGGTTTCACCCACATGCCGCGACTATCAGCGAATTCTTTGGCGATTTTCCTTGGACGATCCGGTTCAAGAATATGTTTTAAACACCGTGACGTATGGGGTTTCTGCCGCTCCATTTTTAGCAATCAGAACTCTGCACCAATTAGCGCAAGATGAACAACAAAATTTCCCCAAAGCGTCGGAGGTTTTAAAACAAGACGTATACGTCGACGATGTGGTTTCAGGTTGCAATTCGTTATTGGAAGCCCAGGACTTGCAAATTCAATTAATTAATTTATTAAACAGAGGCGGTTTTTTACTTCGTAAATGGGCAAGCAACAAACCCGAATTGTTATCAGGCTTAGATACGGGCTTGTGTCAAGAGGGCCTTTCGTTTGACAGCGATTCAAATTCAACCATCAAAGTACTAGGTTTGCAGTGGTTTCATTCCCAAGATGCATTCTCATTTAAGGTTGATTCGATTGCGGAGGCTTGCACAAAACGCCAAATTCTATCGGAAATTGCGAGAGTTTTTGATCCATTGGGATTTCTCGCACCCTTAACATTTCTTTGTAAACGCCTCATCCAACATCTTTGGTGCTTAGGCTTAGACTGGGATGCCACGCCACCTGAGGATATTATAGATCGCTGGAACAGCTATCGCGAACAACTTTCCTGCATTAGCAATATCCACATTGATAGGTATCTGCTGTCGCAAAATTATTCAAAGGTTGAGTTACACGGGTTCTGCGATTCCTCAGAAGCCGGGTACGCAGCTGTCATTTATTTTCGCGTGATTGCCAATTCTGAAATTTCAATTAAATTAGTAACCGCAAAAACTAAAGTTGCACCCTTAAAGAAACGCTCGCTTCCGCAGTTGGAATTGATGGTGATCAAATTTCGCAAATTTTTGCATGGACCGATTCTACAATAGTTCTGGCATGGCTACGCGCATCTCCACATAGATGGAAAACTTTTGTTTCCAACAGGGTTAGTCACATCCAAGAACGCGTATCACCTTCGTGTTGGCGCCATGTACGTTCCGAAGACAATCCCGCGGATTGCGCTTCCAGAGGGTTACTACCTCAAGACCTGATCCAACACCCCTTATGGTGGGCGGGCCCATTGTGGCTCAAGTCTTCTTCCGAATTATGGCCCATGGAACAAATAAGTTTCTCCGATTGTCAGGACGATATTGCAATTGAGGAAAGGAATATCAATGTATTCGTCGCGCAACCGCTGTTAGAGACATGGGACAATTTGCTCGAAAGACACTCCTCTTTAGATAAAATATTACGAGTCATTGCCTATTGCCGCCGCTTCGTTCGCAATTTAAGAAACCCGCGTGATTCCATTTTCGGTGCCCTTACGGCTACTGACTTACAAGGTGCCCTTTCCACATTAGTCAGATATGTTCAAGAGAAAGCATTTCATAGCGATATAACTAAATTAAAACAAAATAAGTGTGTTTCAAAACCACTTCGAAAATTAAATCCCTTTTTGGATAACCAGGAAGTCCTTAGGGTGGGTGGTCGCTTATGTAACTCACAATTGTCCTTTGAGGAAAAACACCCCGCACTTCTTCCGCAATCGCATCGATTGACGGTATTAATTATCGAACACACCCACCAAAAGTATCTTCATCCTGGGTGTAAAACCCTGCAATACTTATTGCAACAAAATTTTTGGATTCTGTCTGCACATCGTGCAATTCGCCGATGTCTATCCAATTGTTACAAGTGCTTCCGCTCAAACCCGCAACCATTACAACCACCTATGGGTGATTTGCCTTCCGTAAGAGTTCAACAGGTACGCGCATTTACTTCTGTAGGCGTCGATTTTGGTGGTCCTTATACCATCACGACGCGTAGAGCTCGTGGAGCTAAAACATATAAGGCTTGGATTTGCCTATTTGTCTGTCTGTCGACCAAAGCGCTACATTTGGAACTTGTATCCGAACTCTCCACCAATGCCTTTCTTGCCGGACTACGCCGGTTCATAGCTCGTCGGGGTCGCTGTAGCGTAATTATGTCCGACTGTGGAACTAATTTCGTTGGAGCAGCCCGCATTCTTACTGAATACTTCCGAAACGCCGCCGACCAAGAAAATATTGCTTGGAAATTCAATCCCCCCTCTGCACCCCACTTTGGTGGCATCTGGGAAGCTGGCATTAAGTCAGTCAAAACCCATTTAAACCGCGTGGTTGGAGGACAACTTCTTACTTATGAGGAATTTTTGACTGTTCTAATCCAAATAGAAGCAGTACTGAATTCACGACCGCTTTGCCCATTAAGTTCAGATCCCAATGATCTGGAGGTCTTAACCCCGGGACATTATTTAACTTTAGCTCCGTTAACCTGCATCCCTGACCCAGATTACACGCAAACGCCCTTAAATAGATTAAGTCGTTGGCAATTGTTGCAACAAATGCATCAACATTTTTGGCAGAGGTGGCAACATGAATATCTTCATACCCTACAACAACGGGCAAAATGGACCTCAACTTCTTCGCCTCTAAACGAAGGAATGATGGTACTAATAAAGGATGAATTATCCCCCCCAATGCGCTGGCGCTTAGGTCGCGTGATGCAATTACATCCAGACGGCAAAGGAGTTGCTCGGGTCGCGACAATTAAAACATGTCAAGGCGTAATCAAGCGTCCCTTTGTTAAGTTATGTCCGCTACCCAACCAATAATCAAAATACTATGCATTTTGGTGGGCGGTATGTTAGATTATCCCTAATTTTATTATTCATAGTTTGATTATATTTATAATTATTTTATATTAGCACAATTAGCCAATAATTTTAGTTGTATATAAGTTTACTCACTAGAGGGACCAACAACTAGTGTATTTTTATATATTTGGTTGCCTTGAGCTTCAACCCCTACCTCTACTTCCGTTCACAACCCTTCCTGCTTAAAAAACGCAAGATCTCACCCTCATTCCGATATAGTTCGTGACCGATAATACTTGTACATCGCGCAGTTTCGCTTACGCACTTTCGTCTCAACCCATGTGTTTTATCCTACAACCACCATCAAATATTAAGGTAAGTCGAGGCAACGAATTACAATTTATTTGAATCAATTTATTTCTCAATTTTGATCTAAAGTGTTATTCGCACAATTAAATTTAAATTAACCATTTCGTACACACAATTTGTTTGCTATAAAAATTTGCCAATCTTTAAAAAAATTTCTAAAACATTACACTGCTAGAACTCATGTTTAAAACTTTTAAATTTATTATGATAAGGAATTGGTGTTCATGTATTTTGATTTACAGTTGTTTGTTGTGAATATTTATTTTACAGGAGTAATTTCAGGTATTGAGTTATCTTGATATTTGATTTTATGTAAATACACACACACACATTTAAATACACACAGACAATTACACACATACAATCAGTTTACAGAAAATTTTCGTTTTTATAGTTGATTTAATTAATTATGTTTTGTAATCTTTAAAATTACACTACAATTCATACATAGTCTATAATTTCGTTATAAATTATTGGAATGGTGTCTGTATCTGTATCCGTAACCTATTTTACCTTGCGGTGTCAAGGCTGTTGCGTTAACGTATGAGCTCTTTACACAATCTGGCCCGAATCTGCGGGTTGCACCGTTTAATACCTACACACTGCACCATGTGTGTGTACGTGTAGGACCTTGTTACTCTACCTCTTCGGCCTCAATTCGGGGCAGAACATAGTGAATTTGGTGTCCAACGACGAATGGTCACCAGGACTCGATATCGATCTCCAGACTGCCGGAAAATCATCATCTGGAGATTCGAACCAAGGACTAACGCTAGCCGCTAGCCTGGCGTTCTACCACTGCGCGATCCGTAAGCGAGATAATACTGAGCTGTCTCCACCAATAATAACCCATAAAAAATATATTTTTGAGCCAAATAAACTTATAGCCGCCAATAAATATTATCTATCAAAGGAAAACATTCAAGCAGCACAGACTTCATCCAGCTTAGGAAGTTATACTGATGCATTAACACACATGAAAACACAACAAACCTCTGAGCAAGAAGTGAATACTCAGCAGAAATAAAAGGTAAAATCCCGCCTATATTGCTGCATAATGCTGGAGCTTTAAAATATAAGGAAATAATAACTGATCTTAAAGCACAAACACAAGGCCAGTTTACAATAATACAAAACAACAATCAAATACGACTGAATTTAACCACCACCGAAGATTATCGAAAAGCAACAAACTTGTATAGCAAAAATAATGTAAAATATCATTCAAGGACCCAGATTCCAACAATTTATCGGTTATTATCAGAAATTTGCCAGTCTCAATAACCGAAGAAGAAATCGTAAATGAGCTAAAAACCGCTAAACTTCCAGTATTAAAAGCTGTGAGACTTTACAACAAAGCTAGATTGCCAATACCACTAGTAGCAAATAATGAAACTGGTAAAGAGATTCTTCAACTGAGGAAAATACTTCACAGTATCGTCAAAATCGAACCAAGACGAAAGCCGATGGACATACCCCAATGTAAAAACTGTCAAAGATATGGGCATACCCGAAATTACTGCCAGTTAGATCCACGATGCGTCAAGTGTTTGGGAAATCACTTGTATACCAACTGTACTAAACAACATAATAAAGACCACGGTGTGTTAATTGCGGAGAGTCGCATCCAGCAAATTACAAGGGATGTTCTTACTTCGTACAAATCGGTAAAAAATCACAACCTCTAAATCAAACCCAAGCATGGACATCAGCAGCAACAACGAACAAAATTATCGTCGGGAACAGACCTGAACGCAAACAGCTGGGCGAACATACACTAAAGATTTTCCACGTCTCCCAAAAACTACCGACAATCAGACGGCAATGAATACCCAAACATCAGACATACTTACTACAGTGGTAAACAAAATAATTGAACTCCTTCTTCCACATTTAGGCAAAATACTACCTTATCTTACAACACTCATCCCGCTACGGCCGCTACTTACTAATTGATCCAAATAACAAGCGCGTTATTAATAATTTAACAGTCCTCAATTGGGACGCAGATGGTATAAAAGCACAGCGAGCTACATTCATAGAATTCTTAGCAAGGCATACTATTGACATCGCATGTATCTCTGAAACCCATCTGGTTAGTACAGAACTCTTCAAAATACCTGGTTATGTAGTATACTGCAATGATAGAACGTCTGATACAGCATCGGGTGGTGTAGCGATAATAATTAAAAAACAATTAAACATTACGAAATACAAAACAAAAATTTCACGAGCCTAGAATGTGTAGCAATACGTCTTGAAACAAACAATCGAAAAAGAAAATATCGGAAGAAGATATCCGCGAAATATTTCAAACTACCAGACCAGTGTTAGTGATTGGTGACCTAAACTTCAAACACACTAAATGCTGAGTTACAAACCCCAGTTGACTCAGACTAAATGATATAACAGCGAGACATTGCATATAAATATCAGCCCCTAACGAATAGACACATTATCCCTATAGACCAGATCATCAACCTGACATAATAGGAGTAGTTATGCATAAGAACTTTACGAAACTATTTATCAAGTTGTCCAGCATGAATTAAATTCGGATCACTTACTGATCACAATATCTTTCTTCAGTTCCCCCCAGTATACACTACCATTACCGAAACTAATAAATAGAAGAATAGATTGAAACTTTTTCCAGGCCCAATTAGAGAGAATTTTAAAAGCATCCGGGTACATTACAACAAGGGAAAATATAGATACTGCAGTGCACCTATACACAGAAGCACTCAAAGAAAGCGTTCAACAAGCCACAACTGCTTTTAAACAAAGACAAATAACACACAACGTACAGCCTCCAGCAGAAATTCTAAACTTAAAATTTTTATACCATTTTTTTTAAACTCAGTTGCATCGATTTTGTAAAAAATGATATTGAAAATGCGGCCCATAATGTTAAGGTACCCCTGTTTTAATATTAATAATAACTCATGTCATGATTAACCGAACATGTATGTATGTATTGTCTGTAACCTCTTATACCTTTCGGCGTCGAGGCTGGTGCGTTAATGTATGAGGTTCTAGGGGCGCAATCCACAATCCACCCCGACTCTGCGAGTTACGTGATTGATGCACCGTTTAATACCTTCTATTGCAGAATACGTAAGTATGCATTTTGTTTATGGTGAATGTAATGGAAATGCCAGAGAAGCAGTTCGTAGATATGCTGAGCGCTATCCTGAATTCCCAGTAAAGACGTTTTTTTAGCTGTACATCGGAGACTGCGAGAAACAGGTTCGGTTTTGCCCAAAAATCAAGAAGTATGACGAGGACGTAACGAAGAAATGACAGAAATCGAGGAAAATATTCTTGAAGACGTTGAACACGATTCATCAGCCAGTACCAGGCAAATTGCGCGAGTAGTTGGAGTTAGTCACTGGACCGTATCGAGAACATTAAAAGAACTTATACTGTATCCTTACCATATCCAAAGGGTCCAGGCTCTAAATGCAAATGATTTCGCTCCAAGGCGTGCATTTTGTAACTCCTTTTTAGTGAGAGTGGCCGAGAACCCCCAATTTTCACAAGAGATTTTATTGACAGAACGAGTGCTGTTTCACAAGAAATGGAATCCACATGCTATAAATGAACATAATTTTCAGCAGCGATTTTCTATCAATGTTTGTGCAGGAATCATTGGATCGCGTCTTATCGGTTCATACGTTTTACCTGCTTGCTTAAATGGACATATGGACAAACGTACTTACACTTTTTACGAGAAATATTGCCAGAACTGTTAGAAGATTTACCATTAAGTTTACGTGGAAGAATGTGGTTCATGCATAATGGGGCTCCCCCTCATTTTACGGTTGAAGTAAGGAATTTTTTAAATATTGCATATGAAAACCGATGGATTGGGCAAGGAGGACTAACTCCCTAGCCAGCTCAATCTCCGGAACTCAACAGCTGCGATTATTATCTTTGAAGCCGGATGAAATCAATAGTGTATAAAACGCCTCTAGAAAATGTAGAAGATCTGGAACATCGCATCAGGGTGCCAGCGGAGTACATTAGAACAAATGAGAACGAACTAGCTCGTGTTAGCGATTCTATAGTTAGACGTGCAGAGGCGTGCATTAGAGCAATCGGGGAACATTTTGAACATCTCCTTTTATTTTGTGGTTCTTAATAAAATTCTATTGTTACTGGATGTATTAGACTCTTATTTATCCGTAAAAGTTTTGTTCCTGTATCTTTAACCCTTTGTTTTTGTTTTTCCCTAGAATAAAAAGTAAAATTAAAGCATGCTTTTTCTCAGAAACTATGCATACCTATTAGAAAAAAATTGTATAATACTTTTTGCTCCATTTGTCATTATAAAGCTATTCCCAAAGTTTGGCAGAAGCGTTACCTAACACCCTGTATATAATAAGCATATCGAGAAACTAAGACCAAGAGGGGCCAAGTAGGCGTAAACGTATATTTGATACAAGCAAACACATTTGGGCGAATTCTGTGAATTGAAATTATGAAAACGAGTATTGTTTTTGGTACGTTTAACTGATAAATGATACTAAATTGTTGCCGTTATTACTTACTCTATGCATAAAGTAACAGAATTTTGCAAAAACGGCTTCCTTTTCGCGTTGCCAATTTTGAACTCTGAAGGTTTCGCGCGAGTTGAGGAAGCATCTCGTGGTTTTTTCACTATAAGAATTTTGCCTTATTATTGTCCAAGGAATAAAGTTACGGAGAGCTTGTACGCGAGTTTTTACACACCCTGTATAGTGACCGGCAAAAAGTTCGTAACATATGGCAGAACTTTTTATTACTAGACTATCGAACCATGCCAGTTACCGCTTTTGGGCTTAGTACATACGGCAGAACAGAAAAAGTAGGTACTTAGAAAATACAAATACAAATCTAAGGAGAAGTTAATTAATTTGGGACCTAAAAAATCATGTAGTACTTATTATTTTTTGATGGTGCCCAAAAAACTAAGATTTCAACAGGTGGACCAACTGAAATGGAAATGGGTTCATATATCATAGGTGACGATCCTGTGAAGACAACAAACAAGATTAACTTTTCTGTAAGTTACGATGCCTCCAAAAGTTGCATAATTGTTTGATTGTGCTTCTATCTACATAATTCTGAAAACTCAGCAAACTTAAGCATTTATGACCACTGCGGTCAAAATGGGATGCGACATTGGTAGCCACAAGTTTGATTTAATTTGATGTAGTAAAACCAAGGAGACAATTTATAATTAGTTAATTTGTTTATTTATTAAGCAAAATTTAGGATTGTAATTGATAAATAATTTAATGAACGTCGACTGTTACGGTCAGTAGACACTATTCAACCGGGATTTGGTTGAATCAAGAATGCTTCCACCTATGGTAGGGAAACGAACTTCTGACTTTCAGTTTACCAGCATATCAACTCCAATACGATTCAGACCAACAATAGTATTTACTTATTCTTACTAAATGCTGTTATAATAATATTCTATAATAATTATAATTAGTATTTAATGTACGGCCGCTGTATTTCAAAGTAAATTAATATTGCCACAGTTTGCACCATGCAGACCGTTAATTTTCGATTTATAAACTGATTAGAATTTAGTGTTCTAAGTACAGATGAGGATTACAACAGCGAATTCTATAAATATATTACTGACGTATTTTCGGCAACCGACTTAAGTATAATACAAACACTAAGGTAAATTTCATTCAATTTTTCAATGCTGTTTAAAATGGTCAGTATATTGTGTAAGTTCGAAATTGTAGCCTTGTTATTTCTTATTTCACTACATGTAGGTGAGTTATTTGTTATTTGAAGTGTTCATATCAAGATAATAAGTACCAAATGGTATGTTCATAAAAAGTTACTTTTTATAAGTTAAGTAATTCTTAGGTTAGTAGTCGTTCTTGAAGTTTATTTTGATTATGGTAAAATTAGAATTTAATTATTTTTGATGAAGCTCCACTTGAAATATTTCTCCACAGAAAATAGCCCTTTACTAATTGATAAATATATTTGCAATTTGAAGAACAGTTCCGAGAATACTCGACGTTAAAGTTATTCAGAGAACTGATGCCGATTACTTGGTCATTGTTCAGGTAGGTTTAGTGCGGGGTAGCCCAAGGGTTACACCTGGAACCTTCATTAAGTACATTTGTTATAAACAAACAACGATTCGCCGAAATTATTGCCATCACTAATGTCATCATGTCCATCGTTGTAATCACTGTTATTTGGAAACATGTTATTTGGTAAACTATAGAAATAATAAACAGAAAGAGGAGCTAATATCAAAGGAGAAAGCTAGAACCAAATCACTTTTATTGCTTTTGACAAGAAATCTTTGGTCATGATTCAAGTTTGTAACACTTCTATTGATCTTATCCAGTTTTCTTTATTGTTAAAGATCCGGTGATTTATTTCAAGTTTTATTTTAACAACGTTTAAGGGCTGTAGCACTAGAAAATAATATTTCTATTTATCTGTTTATAAGGAAAAGAAATGGCGTTTTACTAAATAAAGTGAAGAATATCTAAGAAATATTAATTTGTTACATTTTCATACGTTAAGTAAGAGATTTACATAAAATTGTAAAGTTATGAAATTGTCAAGAAATAAAATAAGTAGTACATTGTGGTTACTATAAATTAACCATATTTTGAGAGGTATTCTAATGAAGTAATAACATTTTAGGGCTGTCACTCATGTGTTATAAATGTAAGGAGACCCACAGCCGCTGCAGACATATATTTCCTGTAGAATGTAAGCACAAAGAAGTTTGTGGAAAAAGTACGACTGATGTATGTAAGTTATATTTTAATATAAATATTTATTTCTATACACACAATAATCTCTATTAAAGAATGGCTTTAAACTGATCGTAAAAGTACATATTATAAAGTCAATCATGATTAATAATAATAATAATAATACTTTTGATTCCACGAATAAATCATGAAGTAATGATATTAATAAATCATAAAGCGCATTGTAATGTCACTGAATACGACGTGAAGTAATAAATTTTCTTATTCAACCACCAGTAATACACTACTCAAAAAATAAAAGTAGGTAGTTATTTTTTTATTGGCGTATTTTGGTGAAGGTTCAAAATTTTTAAATAAGGCTTGGTACATCTATATAAAGCTATTACTTATCTCAACTTACATCAACATTACTTTTATTTTTGTAAAAATGTTATTATAAAGTTGAAATAAGTAGTTGTTCTAAATATGCACAAAATATTATTTCAAAATATTCAATAATAGTAGAAATATGCAACCAAAAAAAATGACTACTTTTATTTTTTGTGTAGTGTATATTAAAATACAAAAATAGATATTCAAATTTTGATTTACAGCCCACCTCCCAGGTATAACACTAAAGGACTGTGTTCAGAAGGACTTCTGTAAAAGGTTACATTTACCAAAAGTAAGGAGTCGTTGTTCCACATGCGCACGTGATCTTTGCAATCCTGCATCAGCTCTTGGGTCTTCATTCTTCTCTATTGTAGTACTAGTTATATATTTGTTGTAAAATTAATAGACATAGGTATTTCATATTCTTTTTATACAATGCCATGTTGTATGGGACCGTTTTTATAATAAAGCAGTAGTTTCTTATTGTACCAGTATTCATTTTTTTAAATGTTGTTACAATGCTTGATTGTACAAGGTAACAATAACATTATTTGGCATAGACATATTTTTACCATAACTGTTTAATAAAAGCCGAACGATGTATTTTGTAATTTTTATAACAATTTAAATTAATAAATGTTCTTCCTACTAGGTGTAGAAAATAACATTACTGCGGGTAGACACACTCTGTGGTCTCGACAGGGATAGGTCTGCTTCAGGAACGCGACCCTGCCCACGGTAGCCTTGGTTTTCTCTCCCGTTTTCTATTCTGGGAAGAAACATTGTCCTAACCTAATCCTATCCAAACTCCAAAATATCCTCCGCCCCCCCCCCCATGCCCCCTAGAGGAAAGAACCGGGAAACTACCTCTAGCATATAATCATTTATTCCCAAGAGAATCTCATGGATTGTTATGTCTCCTGGCATAAATGATGTCCGGAGTATAAACTGTTCCCTAATCGGGTCTCCGTGGGGACTGCTGTGAGAAAATCCAACAAATATTTACAAACCAAGAAAATAGTATCTTTCCGCAAAACAATTTCCATCGCAACTTGAAATATTCAAGGTCCTATAGTGCATCCTGAAAAATTAGATATTATTGAAGGTGAAACTAAAAACCTAAACGCCATCGGTCTATGTGTAACACATTGGAAGGGCAAGGGACACTTTACTTCCAAAAATTGAAACAAATTCTATGCACGGAGTGGCAATAATGGTGCCAAAATAGTTACATTCGTCTGTGCTCGGTTATAACCCCAATACATTCTAGAATAATGACGATCAAATTAAGTGCTGGGTCCTGTAACCTGAACATAGTTCAGGTCTATGCACCAACAGCCAAAGGTATTTAATGAAGAAGAAATAACGGAATTTTTTCAGCAACTCGAGAGAACAATAAAAGATATATCTAGCAAGAAAATTGTGTATATTCAAGGGGATTTCAAATAGGACAAACAGAAGAAGACGATCAAGTAAAACACATGATTGGTAGATATGGTTTGGGCGCAATGAATGAATCAGCAGGAAAGCTAGTCGACGAATAAATTATAAAAAATACCAAACACACGAAGAGGAAACAGTGGACGACGAAAAAGACGTAGAAAGTTGCGGCTGAAAGAAAACTAAAAATGGCAGGTGTAAACATAAAAGAAGAAAGAGAAAAATATCGAAGATTAAGTAGAAAAATGCAGAAAAGACAAAAATCGATATTTGCATTATCAATTACTAACGACACAAAGAAGTTATACTGGAAGTTAAGCCAAAGATATGGAAAATAGAAGATCGAGATGCCATTCATACCCTAAAGAACAATAAGAGCGCAGGTGAAGTTAATGTCAGAGGAGAAGTGTTCAAATAATCATATTCCAAATGCATTGATATAATAAGGAATATCTGTAATAAAATATGGCAGACCGGATAATGGCCAAGTGACTGGACCATATCTACTCTTGTTCCGTTCCATAAAAAAGGGGCTAGTCAAAAGTGTAGTAATTACAGAACAATAACATTAATATCTCACCTAATTCTTTTACAAGGACTTAAAAATCATCCAGATAGTCAGATTCCACAAGAACAGGCAAAATTTCTAGGCGGTAAAGGCATATGTCAACAAATTCTAAACGTTATGCAAATTATCGAAAAGGTCAGGAAGTTTACAATGCCAACATACATTTATATATGCTTCCTACATTATATCAAAGCCTTTGATTGCGTAAACTGGCAAACATTGTGTCTAACTCTATTGGAAATGGGAACTCTCCAACATCTAGTTTTACTAATAAGATAATTATACGAAAACGACTCATCAAAACTCAAGATTGGTGGAAGAACCTCTAAACCCTTTACAATTCAACGAGGTGTCCGTCGTTAATGCGTCTTGTCACCCTTATTGGTTAATGTTTATGACGAACATGTACTGCAAAATGCTGTCGTTTTTTATGAGTCGCAGCGTCTAGTTGGAGATTCATTTTTAACATTGACATACCTGTTACTACGCCAGAGCACAAAATTCAAAATAGCAGCACAAATTTGCACTAAATGAGCACAAAATTATGGGCCTATCAAATTTTCGAAATTTTTTATATGAGTCGCTGCGTCAAGTTGGAGACTTATTTTTAACATTGAAATACCTGTTACTACGTCAGAGCACAAAATTTGAAATTAGCAGCACAAATTAGAACAAAATGTCTGCATACCTGGGGTGTAGAATTTTGACTTGCGAGTCTTCATCTTGACGCAGCTGACAACAAGATAAAAAATCCACCGAACATCCGTTTTTGAGAATGTTAGTGACACAATTATCTTGGTTCTCATATCAACCGAGAAGGTAACTCGACTATTGAGATCATAAGAAGAATAGTACTTGCTAAGGCGGCCATGACCAACCTGAATAAGATCTGAAAGGACAAACACATTACAAAAACAACGAACGTAAAGATCGTAAATATACTTGTTTTTGCGATTGCGTTATATGGCGCTGAAACATGGGCGATAAAAGTTGTGTGCCTGGCGACGATTGATGCGTTGGCGAAGTGGATTTGGAGAATTCGCTGGACAGCTCGTAGAATAAATGCGTCCACTCACCATCCGAAACAGACTGTCAACAAAAATAATCTTGAAATACTTTGGACATATCACCTGAAAAAAGAAGAAACGGCAACCTAGAAAAACTCACTATCCAGGGAAAGGTGGTCGTTCTTCAAAGCGATGGATCCACCAAGTGAAAGAGTTCACCGGAGTATCACTGCAGGAAAATATAAGGTCTGCTTTAGATAGAGAAAATTGGAGAAACATCATAGATACCATTACATGATAACATGAGATCACGACACTTCAGTAATGAAGTCTGCGATAGATAGATAGAAAAAGAAATGACGATCACAAATTTCAGCTCTGTTCACCACATCCAGCATAACTGTTTGTGAAGTTTCGACTGACATTCAGTTTATTATGGAGAATAATTAGTTGCACCTTAAAGCACCAATGATATCCCCTCTGAGTTGGAATTATTGACCTACCATTTTTTAAATAACTTGTTACGACTGGTATGTTAACTGTCTAAACGTCAGAAACCGAGTATCATCTCCCCTGTCCATAGCCAAATATTATTTAAATCTACTGAATAATGGTAACATACTATAAGTTGTTTCTTTGTTTTTTTTTTTTACTTTATTCTATGGTTATTGTTTCAAGCTTGTTCTCCAATTTTATTTTTTTTTGTAGTTTTTAATAATCTTTTTATGTTCTTTAATTTTGATTTATAATGACCTAGATGTTTCATCGATATAGTATTTCCCCCAGTGATTGAAAATACTAATATTAGCATTCTTGAGAATTTCATTTTTTGTTTATTGGTTCAGTTTTAGAAAAAAATGTATTATTGAATTTGAAATTATTTGATAAATTTGATTGTTCTAGACTTGAATTTTATACTAATTCGTTTTATTTTATGAAACATCCCTTAAACTTAAACGTATGGGCATTGTTAGATAATACATCTTTCCCTCTGTTGTTGTTTAGCTTGATTTTGTTGTATGAATATGATTTAGCTTCAGATTTGGTGAAAGTATTTCAAATTTTTGAGATAAACAGTGTACCTAAAAATATTTTTGATAAACTTTTTTCTTCATTTCCGTTACAAACATTTTAATACCTTAAAAATGGAGAGAATGTTGCGTCCAAACATTACATTCATTTGTTTGATTTGTTTTAATAACTAGTGGTAAAATACCCAAAGGTAGGTAGTATAGAATCTCGAACTTTCAGAAAATAGCTATAGTTTTTAAAGTTAATAATAATAATAATAATAAATAAATTTACAAATTGTAATCCATAATTAAATTCACATTAGACGTACGTTGACGCATTTTTGTAAAAAGCTTTTTGATATGCAGAAGCATGAATTATAACTCGTGTTTAGTAAAATCGTACTTGATAATCAAGTTAAATACGAAAGATTCATAGCAGTGCACGACAGTGTTATAAATATTAGAAACATAATTTACCCTAAACCAAAGAGTATAAATTTCTAGTATATATTCTTTGCCTAAACTAACAACGGTAATAACTTACACTCATGATGAGACTAAACAGACCATAGAAAATCACTCACTTTATTAATGTATAATGAATACTGTTTATCTGAGATTAGAAGAATCGAACGCCATCAGGTGAAATATAAATAAAAACAACGCTATTCGCGTCGCCGTGAGGAATACGAGGAGTAGTAAAAATGTATTTATATTTTAACATAACATTTAGGATTAGTTGGTGTAGACCAGCGCGGATTCTTACAAGTCTGGTTTTTGGGTTCATTATGATCAGATATTGTTTACGTTTAGCGTTGTTTATGTTCTTAGTTTTAACATTAGTGGAAAAAGGTAAGTACTTATCATTTTATAGTTTGATGGAACATTGTAACGCTAAGCAGTAATCGGCCAAATTGTTAAGTAGTTCTGGATTTTGTTTCGGATACTAATAAAACACGTTTTCAGTACCTACCAGATATGTTAGGTTAGAACTTATTCAGGTTAATGTATGTGGTTCTTTAGTTATATTCATTTCTTGTTTTACGTCATAACTTCCGGGACATTTTAATAGATAGACAGTGTTGCTTCTGACACGGAATGTGTAAAATTTTAAATATTCAAAGACGTCATCGCTCAGAATAGCCTTTTTATTTTTTAGGCTTTTAAGATAAATTGAATTAGTAATCTTCAAATAAAATAATAAACACGGACGACTATTTATCTATGCAGTTTTTTACACAAAATAACTTTTCATATACATTTAGAAATGAATAATAATTATTTATGGTACAAGTGTGTTATAAGGGAAATAAGTCACGAGAAAAAACGGGCAAGCTCCATACATAATTTTATCCAACATCTCCATAATTTGCTAAAAACTAATCAATGTTATCAATCAAGAATTTCTTACCTTTTGAAATTTATGTCGCTAGGAGAAAAATTTAATTCAATTGTCAAATGTCACTTTGAAATTTACTTTTACATTTAATGTTACTGTTAATGTTAATAAGGAATAGGAAATTTTTTGATTCATCTGTTGTTGTTATACCTCTATAATAATAATTATTAAATGATTTTTAATACCTGAAATTGTTGTGTTTATTTATAAATTTAAGATATCCGTTGGCGTGACTTATGAATTATTTATAACTCACTAGTGACTTATAGGGTATATAATTCAACTGAAATCAGTACAATTATGGTTGTATAATTAGGAGATGTTGGATAAATACTATTATTTGTTATTAGACGAAGTGTTAAGTGAAACAATCCCGCGTTTTTAAAAATAAACAAAAACACTCACCGTGAAAAATATTAGGTTGGCCGAAATGAACCCCTGAAACGAATTTTAAAGAAATTAAAATAATTTTTAAAATTAGTACAGAGACTTCATTTAGTGCACAAATCAGGGCCGTGCGGTAGATTTTCTCAGTATGATGCAAGTCTTCGAAATGCCGCCCCTTAAATGTTTTTTCTTTAAAATAACCTTCGATTGTGATAAAAAAAAAAAAAAAACTGCACAAAATGTAGGAATATTATTTTTATTTTGAAAATATAAACTACTTTAAAATAATGATATCAACTACGAACTACAACAATCTACTACAGTGTTACCCTTCTAACTTTAACTTTAGCAAATTTGTTAATTAGGGATGTGTAGTCTAAAGAGGCAGCCAATGTAGATTCAATAGTAATTAATGACAGATTTCTAAGTTTTGTTTGGCTTATTGAACTTCTTAGGTAGGTAGGGTTTTATTAATTTTATTTTGGAAAAACTTCCTTCCCCACTAGCTACAGAGACAGGGAGTGTTAACAAAATTCTCAGAGCTACAGCAGTATTCTGATACAAATTAATTAAGTTATTTTGGCACAAATAATTTAAAACATCCAAAGGTTTCATAGAATATGGTAGCATTCGGGATACATCACGTAATTCTTCTTGAAGATCATTTGCATTTATATCTGATTCATTTTCGACCGAAAGTATTGACTGGAGACTGGTACAATAATTTTCTAGCGTTTTGTCATCTACGAGTATATCCTTGAGTTTTAAAAATAATGTCATATAAAAACTGAAAATTTTTGCTATGGATTTCCAGAAGCGTGAATCGTTCATTCAGAGAATTAAGGGTAATGTCCAGAATATAATTGAAAAAGTCTATTTTAAATTTATTCTCCTCTGTTAAGGGTTCATCGACAGCTTCTTCATAGTCAAATTGACGCTTTTTCCTTCTGGCTCTAACAGTTTCGGTAGGAAATTCTGTAGTACTGCATTCAAGATTCTCTGCAATCTCATTAGCAGCAATTTTCATCTGATCATATCCAGATTGTTTATAACTTTTCACTTTTTGTATGGTTTCTGATAACATCCTTACACAATCTGACAAATTTATAGTTACAGATTGCAAAAGCTTCGAGACTGAATTTATTTCAAATAAAATATCATGCTAAAGAATTACACCGCATATAAACTTGTAAGTTTTAATATTTTTTGCTAACCCTCTTGCTTTAACTTTAGTTTCTGCATCTCTGTTGACGTCTTCTATTATTTGGAATAATGCATCATAGATTTCGCAAAGTTGAAATCGTAAAGGTTTTAACGCATCTACTCTGTTTGACCACCTAGTAGCACTCAATGGTTTTAGAGTTAATTGTGAAACATATTTTTTAGCACTTCCCAACGCTTTGTAGAACCAGAAAAAAAAGTGTAAAGTTCTTGTACAATAGAAAAAAAAGTTGTTGTTTCTGTAGAAGAAGACGTAACATCACTCAGAACTATACCTATAGGTTTAAAGAATGACATGCGCAAGGCCCATAAAACGCCCTTGGATATGTTTCAAGTATTCTATTTTGTACACCTTTTCTTTCTCCTTTCATATTATAGCTCCGTTGTCATAGCCTTGTCCTCTAAGCCACTTTAACTTAAAACCTAACTTTTCCAAATGTATCAGAATAAGTTCTGTCAAACCCTCTCCAGTTAAATCACTAGCTTCAAAAAAACCAATAAAGAATTCTTCAATTTCATATTTATTTTGAATGTAGTTAAAAACGACAAGTCCTATTGTTAATGAGAGCTGTTCAATATGACTTACGTCTGGGGTAAAATCGGCGATTATCGAAAAATATTTAGCGATCGTATACATCAATATCGGAATAACATAGACCAATATAGAAAAACGTTGCGTAAAGATTTTTAATTATTGAATGGTTCAAATTGCATTTTGATTACGCTGCTTATGCCGCCCCTTTACAGTGCCGCCTGATGCGGCCACCTCTCTATATCATAGCACGGCACGGTCCTGGCACAAATTGTCATAAAATCGGTACTAGAGAATCGGTAGTAGAGAAATTCCTGCGAATGCAATATTTTCCTACTGTAAATAGACTGAGGGACTCAATAATTAATACTTGAATATTTTTGTTGCAGGATGGTCTCTAAAATGTTACACATGCTTAGAAACATCAGGTGGGAGGTGCAGATATCCTCTTCCAATGAAGTGTGACTTCATGGAAGTTTGTGGAAAACGTACTAGTGATCCCATGCGTAAGAATGCGTGTTTTGTGATACTACATAATAATAGCGTATTAACTCTAGGACAGTGGCGGCTCGTGGTTTAAAAAATAGGCGAAGAGTTACAAAATTAGCCATAAGAAACATTTACTCTGAAAATCATTTAATTATCACTTAGTACCTATTTTTTGTATATTAAATCGATTCTTCTATTCTTTATAGCTGCAAATTTGTCAATTATGACGTCATAAAATGGGTGCTTCTTCGTAAGCATCAGTAGAAGTTCTTTCTGAATAGAAATATTTGCCAAATGAGAAAGTCTTTCTTGAGAAATGGTGTTTTTTGAGTAAGTTTTTATTCTCTTAAGGCAAGAAAAGCTTCTTATTTCTACTGACATACTTGTAGATGGAATTGTTAAAATGAGGGAAAACAATTTGTAAGCTTCTGTAAAAATGTCTTTAACTTCACGAAGCATTCGAGGAAGTTCTTGCGTCGGTATGTTTCTATATTTTTCATCGGAATACAAAAGAGTCAATTCATTTTTAAGGAGTTGGTAAATATGTTGCCGTAAAAATGTTTCAGATTTTCAAGAGCAAGGGAAGGAAAACACGAATTAATATACTCGAATTTTGCTGTATCAGCAAAACAAACAAATTGAATTTTTCACAATCTTGAAATCTTGTGTTGATTTCCATGATAATGTGATCCAAAATTTCAAAATATGATTGTTTATCATTTTGAAAATTGGTTTCTAGTGTAAGAGCGGCATATTTGCATTTAAATCGTTTCCAATAAATTATAGACAGTGTCATCAATGCCATTAATGAGATTCATAGTAAAATTCACTTTACGCGCGATATAGATACACTCTGCAAGCATACAACTAAACGGCAAGCGCAAGCTATCTTGCACTCTTGCAGATGCAGACGACTGCCGTTCAGTGTTGCCATCTTTTATTTTCTGATTTCGGTAGCTTTCGGTTCTATTTTTCGGTAGATTTCGGTAGACATTTAAGCTGAGAAAAATATAAGTTTTTACCACCGTTTTTACCAAGCCCTGTAATGAAAATTTACGTTTTTAGGAAAAGCAACTACATGCGGTTTAAGAAAATGTATTTATGTAAGTCTGATACGTTGGCTCTTCGCTCTTGGGTCCAACAAGTACCATGCACAATCTAAATGTTACTTATTTTTTATAATATTTATGAGATATCAAAAAAAAATCAATAATGATTGAAAATGGAAAAAAATATACTTATATGTAACTTTCAGTTTTGTCACCATGGCTAGCTATTATTAATCAGAAATTAATAATTTTCCTGGTTTTTGCCGTTTCCGAAAACAATAATCCGAATTAATACGTGAGTTGTTCCCTATCGAAATATAATCAGAATTTAGCTTTAAAATAATTAGGGGAGAAAATAATTGAACTTCAAAAAAATTGTTCGCCGAGTCCCCACCCTTTATAGTTACTAAATAGGATTTTATTAAAAAAACAAAATTAAAATTTCCTGACTTCTTATACTTGCCAGCGCCGCTGAAAGATAAACGTTATACATCCGATATTATTACGAAAAAGTGTTTGTATAATCCGCACGTAGTGGGCCATAAATATCAGTTACATTTTAAAACAATCTCCAGGCAATGTATTTTGATAAACAAAATTTTGTTCCGAGTCAGGTGCATTTTGTGATGTCGAGATAAGCAAAACAGGTTTTTTTGAAGGTTATTTAGTAAACTTTAAAAAATCGGTAGAAATGAGTCTAAAATCGGTAGATCGGTAGATTGAAGTCGAAATCGGTAGATCTACCGAAATTTCGGTAGGGTTGGCAACACTGCTGCCGTTGCCTAAAAAAATCCTTCGCTTGTGGTGGGGACCTAAGTAGCGACTCATGCGAGTGACGTCAGTGTTACCATGACAACCCAGTGCAGACTTCCAAGCATTTACGTTTAGCTCTGTAATTTGATACTGTGCTGCGAAATATATACAGTGGGTGGTCAGTGAATTAGGAATTTTGTTCAAGGCATTGTGCTCAAAGAATAATATCTGGATGTGATGAATGATAAACGAATACCTCAAATGAAAGAGTGGTTTCCTAATAATGATGGTATTTTCTTACAAGGTTGGGCCCCTTGCCACACTGCTAAGGTTGTGATTAAACATATTGCTAAACAAAATATTCAGCTTCTCGATTGACCGGGCAACAGTCCAGGTATGAATCCATCGAGAATGTTGGGAAGAAACAGAAAGCTTTGATCATTTCTAAGTGTGTTACTACCAAGGAAACGAGAGGCTAAAACCTTCACGCGGCTGCGAGGTATACGCAAGCGCACCCCGCTAAAATTTGTTAATGTTCAACTGGAGTGGTTTACGTCTCTGGCATTTTTACATTCATTATAGTTTAATACAGAAACGACTGAAACGAGATATCGTCTTATTCTGTACGTTGTGCCGTTACGCCGTTAGTATAACGTTTTCTGTGAAATTCATTATGCAGGTTGTTAGTTTAATTTGTGATAAATTGTTCTCCAGGCAGAGCAATTTAAATACACATTTACGTAAGAAACATGCATAAAAACACAACTAAAAAAAGGAAAGTCAGGAAGAGTTTTCTAAAAAGTCCTCAAAAATAGATAGTGATTTAATTATTCTCAGTTAATCGGTCTGCCCATTTTAAATCGTGACCACTTACTTGCTCTGAATATGCAACCCATATTACATTACAGGTATAGAAGTATGTATGTATGTATGTATGCAAATGTTCATTAAATTTATATTTTATTTTTAAATACAGCTAATGTTCTCTTTTTTTGTTTAAATTTCTTTAATAAATTTGTTTTATACAGGGTGTTTTCAAAGTTGATGCATTTATTTTAACAGGTTGTAGAACTCTTAAAAATAAATCATTTCACCAAAAATAGCCTATATAAATTTGCAAAAAAAAAGCTTAGTTTATCGTAATGGAGAAGTGAATAACGTGGAAAAATTAAGAGTACGAATAGAAAACTCTTGTAAAGTTGTTCACGGACACCGACAATTCATTTTCGCGGCGTGTACAGAGTCATGGATACGTCGGACAAGATTGTGCGCGCATCGAACAAATGGTAACAACTTTGAACAATTTTTATAATTTTTTCTTCATATCTCCGTCATTTTGCAAATTTTATGTAGGCTATTTTTGGTGAAATGATTTATTTTTAAGAGTTCTACAACCAATAAATGCCTCAACTTTGAAAACACGCTGACATTTAAACAGTTACAATTTTGATTATGTATTAGTGTAGACTGTAGACGACCATTAGCGAATTTTACTGATGTTATGAGTCATGAATTGTAATTTCAATGTTCAGTTAAATACAAATTTCAATATTGTCGCTGGCGCTATAAGAAACCTACTGCGCTTGCGCATATCTTGCAGCCGTGTGAAGGTTTTAGCCTCTCGTCCAAGGAAGCCCTTATGGAACAAATACATGAAGTGTGGAAGTTTAGCAGCGAAATTAAGGAATTAATAGAAACTACATCAAAAGCACGCCTAGGTGTATCGCCGCAGTTATTGCCTTTAAACGCAGTTAGACTAAATACTAAAATGTTCAGATTATTACCTAAATCTTAAAATAACTATTTAATCACCATATACCAGTTCTGGATTATTTAGTTTGATGTTAATAGTAGATTATTCTACAAGTAAAGAAAAGTGGCAGTTTTCTAGCGAGTGGAAAATGTTTTATTCACGAGCGTTAGCGAGTGAATTACAATTTCCACGAGCTAGAAAACCACTTTTCTTACGCGTTGAATACGCTATTTTTTTGTGTAAGTACTAAAAGTTCGAATGAAACTAATTTTCTAGACAAATTTATCAAGGTTATGTTTGTACGGAAACATAGCAACTACAACACGTACATAGTAACAAGTAAACAAACAGACTGTGTTGCTAAGGAATGAAGTGGTTGCTAATGAGTAAAGTGTTGCTAATGAGTAAAGGTTTCTAACGAGTAAAATGCCACATTACTTTACTATTTTCTACATAGTAAAATGACCGTTTACCATTGACTACACAGAAAAATACATTTACTGTTATAAATTAAAAAAATCCTGATTCAATGACCACCCACTGTACCTACTTATAAGAAATGTTTTGCGTATTGAACGGGGATAAAATTCATTTATAAGTTAAACTATTTAGGAATTTAGATAAATTGAAAGAATAATCATTCTTATATACAAAAAAAAACTAATTCGATGGAAATATTAGGTGAAGAGGCACTTTCACCTACTTCACCTGAAAATACGCCACTGCTCTAGGACTGTAACTATGAGTAAGAATTTATTTACTTAACCACGGGATTGAAACAGTAAGGCTCTCTGAAATATGCCGTTAGAATTTCAAAAGCACAGATTAACATTAACTATAAAATAACCTATAGGCTTATGTACAGGGTGGTCCAAATTGGACACTTTTGATAGGAAACACCAATTTCTAGAGGAGCTAGAACATAAACTTGTATTTTTTCTTATTGCTGTTTCTAAAATAGTATAAGATGCATTTTGTTAATCTGGAGTGCCATGTTGAACAATAAAACGAAATAAACTTGTAGCTGTTATAAAATAAATGTTTAAAAAGGAAAGTAGCAAGTATTTTATATATTTAGAAAAAGAATATGCAAAAATATATAGGGTAGTCCATAAGAAAAAATACAAGTTTATGTCATATCTTCAAAACCATTCTTTTTACAAAAAAACTTGGGACACCATTGAATTCCTTTAAAAAAAGTGCCTTAAGAATGTTTTTACAGAAACAAAAAATATTCATAAATAAATAAGTTACGGGGGTGGGTCAAAAATGCACAAAATTGAAAACCACCCTATATCTCCTAAACAGTTCAAGATATCGATGTGCGGTTTTCGGCATTCACTTTCTCACAAAAATCGAGCTCGTAACATGTAGGTTAGTTTTTTTCTAGCTCCTCTAGAAATTGGTGTTTCCTATCAAAAGTGTCCAATTTGGACCACCTTGTACAGTGTATCCTAAATTCGACGTAGATGTATGGGTAACTTTGATATTTGTACAGCTACGGCAAAACCCCGATTGCACGTTATTGGGCCAACTTTTTGGGACTAATTCTAAGGTGGAAACAGAATTGGGCGATCTCCTTTTGTTTTCGAGTTATTGCGCTAAATTGAAAATTACTCAAATTCTACTTAGTCTTATAACTTGTTTACTTATAGAAATATCTGAATATAGTATAGAGGTTATTTATAGATATTTTTACGTAGATTCCAGTGGCGTACTTAATTTTTCTCCATTTGCTATGGTTCTTCAGTTACAGCATAAACTTGTGTTTTTTAAAATGGGAATCTTAAGAGCCTTAAGAGCACTGTACATGTGTACATGGTTTATTAGAATGTTGCCTATAAACTTTAGTAATAATAAAAGGTGTCAAGGAGAGCACTTTTTCTAACTAAACCCCAGGAGAAACTTTAAAATAAAGACATCGGAAACATCAGGACAAATCCCTGAAAAAGCCTTAAGGTAGGCTATCAGTCGGCTATAGTGATTATCTGATTGATGGAATTTGACAATTAATAATTTCAGATATTAGTATCTGCTTTAAGGTGCATCTTTCAATTTTGTATTAAAGTTAACTTCCAGATACTACTTACAGGTGTGTGACTCATCATTTGCGAAAAAGTTGCCTCCATTTACACTCGCTAGCACCTACGGTACACTCTGTATAAAATCATGTTGACGCAATTAATATGCCTTTTTCTAATATTTTACAGCGATAAAAATGAATGCATGTGATTTTTAAATAATTTTCTTAATCGCCCCTTCACGAAACAAACCACAAGGATGATGTATTTAATTTTTGCAAATTTTGTTACTAAAATAATAAACAATAACATAAACTAATAAAAAATAATTTTAATTTTCCAGTTTTCATTCCCCCAGTAATTATTAAAAATTGCGTGGCGAGGGATTTCTGTAACGATCAAAATCCAAACAATCAAGGTCACTGTTCAACCTGTGAAGAAGATTTTTGCAACTCTTCAGCGGTTGTTATTCCATCATCTATTCTGACTGTATTACTTTTTATAAAAGAAGTGTTGTTATGATAGTTATTTATGTTATAAGCATCGTAACTAATCATTATGGTACTGAGTTCGATAAATTATGTAATAATAATATATGGAGATTCAAATTGACATTTATAATGCTATCATTATGACACGCTAGCACCTACAAGTTATGTGAGTTCCATTTGTTATTCTGTTAATTTATTTTAGTTAATTTAATACTATTTAAAGCAATTCTAGATATCTATTGTTGAATGAAATATTTTTGTACTAAATAAATAATGTATTCACTTGATATTTCGTTGTTTTTCCTCTGTTGTTAATTAAATAGTGAAACTTTAAGTTTTAATTGTAAGGAAATGAAAGCAAGAGAATTAATTAACCTTTAAGTATTATATGAGAATCAGCTACAAATTTTTTAAATACGTTAAAAATGATGGATTTAAATTAGACTTACAAACTTATTAAACAGTTCGTGATTTGCTTCGCCTGAGCACTCGAAAAATCTCAAAATGTCCAAAAACATTTTGTACTGTTTTCGAAATCTTATTCATAGCTTCGCATTTGTATATCGATAAATTAAAACAACTTAACGAAAATAAGTAAATAAGGTTGTCACACTCCAAAAAGTATTGACCTATATTTATTAAACTTCGAAGACCTTGCAACCAGCGAGAAACATTATTTCATTCTATATTTTTCATCCTTCCAACTAAGAAAGTATTGTTTAAATAATCATCATAACTAGATAATTATTTATTTACGTGTAATGATGATGTCACTCAACCGGATCTCTTTAAACATAGAGACAGCACGTATTTGAGTTTAGTTGATCTATCAGCTAACCTAAGTACGGGTCTTCTGTTGTTTCAACTTTAGGGAAGTGTAGTTTAATTAGAAAAATGGCTAATTTTCGTTTTTACCTTGTAGCAATTGGGATTATTTATTCCAGTTTAGTGAACGTTGGTAAGTTTGTTAGAAATTTTATGTAAATATTTTTTGAAAGTTTTTCTGTATAATAGTAAACCCAGGTAAACAGGTTTTTAATAAAACTAATACACTACTTGGTTCAGAAAAAACTAATCAATCGAAATAATTCAGGTTTAAACAAAGTGGGCCAACTTAAGAAATATATGGTTTAACAATTTATTATTCTTGAAAATCTTAAATGCTGTTTCACGTATAATTTTCTTCAGTTTTTAAAATGGACCATTACAACAAACTTAAATAAATATAAACAATTCTCAAGATTAAAATGATAACCAGTGACAAATATTATTTAATTTAATTTCATGAAAAATGGTTCCAGATAATACCATTTTTAATCATCTTTTTTAAAATTAGGTTCAGCTTTGAAATGTTACCGTTGTTCTTCTCTCGATAATCCAGGATGCAACGACTTGCAAGGAAACATTCCTAACATGCAATGTGGACTTAAACAAACATGTTTAAAAATTAAAACGGCACTTCCAGGTAAATAACATTAAGTTTTACAGTATCACCAAAGTAAATCTTAATTACGTATTTATTATTTTAGCAAGTATAATCAGAGAATGTGGACCCGAAAATTATTGTATAACTACGAATTATCCGGAGTGTCTTGAATGTTCATCAGATCTTTGTAATTCATCATCTGTTGTAATTCCTTCGGTATCTGTGATGGCTTTGCTTCTTATTAAATATATCTTATTGTAACATTGAATGAAATGTGTGTCGATCTGTTAATGCCCCTGTTTTTAAGTAAAGTTTTTTAACGAAATTGTTTATTTTGCCTTTCCAAAAATCTTAAAAATTTTAAGTTGTAATATAATAACCTCGCCTGGCCCTTGGGATTGGATTCCCAAGGCCAATAAGTTGAAAGGCGCTTTGATCAACCAAAACAATAGTGTATGGAAAACTAAGTATTTTCTTTTAAATATTTTACTTTATTCAGAGTTTTAAAATTAAGGAATGGCGAGTAAGCTTTATTATTCCAAAATAAATAACGGCATAAGCGCTCGTTGATTATTACTATGTAATGCTAAAAGGGACGTAAAAAACAAGGTAACAATAAACAGAGAAAAGAGCGAGAAATAAAGAGAGGAATTGAGAAAAACAGGAGAAGTAGTAAGATTAAAGTTCAAATCGAGTAATTTTAATTCCATAATTATTTCAATTCTAGTTAGAATTGCAAGCAAGAAGGACTGGGTAGGTCAAAAGATAAGTAGTAAAGGCCATTACAGTAAATATTTATATTATACTACCTATAATAATGATAACATAAAAAATCTTCCTATATTATTTTACTTACTATTTCTTATAGTTCGAGTATAAAACAAAATTCATAAGGTAAATCCAATAGCTTTAAAGCAAAACTTTTTGCGGTATCTTTTTCTAAGACGATGTGTACTTCATTAAACTGCACCGACCTGAGAAGTAACATTGTTGAATCACTATTTGAATTAGCTGTAGAAAAGTGCAATTTTAAATGTTCTGTGAACATTAATTAATTGTAGGTAAACACATGTTTCTATTATGAACTGATTTTTTTAAAATTTATTTACTGTTGTACGATTAACAAAGTCTCTATAATACTTCTCATCAATTCTTTTACAGGCATTTCATAATGCACAGGTGTAACACTGGTTGTCTAACTAACGGGCATGATGCTCTAAATCTTGTTATAAAAAAACAATAGACATTTATTTCAGTTTCTGGATATTTTAATTTGCTTTATACGAGTGCTTCTTAACACTATTTTCAAAAATGATTATTTCTTATTAATAAAAAAAATTAAGTTTATTGACAATTTCACGAATTTGCTATTAGTTCCAAAATAGTTTTGCAGGTATGGAATCTACATCATATAGCCGATGATTTACTATCAGTAAATCTAAGAAAGCATTTTAATTAAACAAGTTATCAAAATATTTACTGCATGCTAACCAGTCCTTTCTCATAAATATGTTTATGGTAACTATTATTTGGACGTAAATCTATGTTAGGTCCTGAAGCAGTTTGATACAAACTGCAAAACCTAAAGATCATACCAATAATCAACTTCATAATCGAGATATTGTCAATAAATTAAGGTGTAAGATTTGCAGTGGATTCAAAAAGACAAGGACCATTAGCTAGATAAAGATGGAGTGCTATGGGTCAGGTAGAAGGTAAATGTACTGCGACCAAATAAATGGAAAAACTAATTTTTACCTTATATATGCATCTTTTTTATGTCACCGAATTATAGCCATGTCGTTATTATTAACATTTATAATTAGACATTTCTTTGAAGTCAGTAAGACAATTTTTAAAATCAATAAAAACGAGTATTAGATTAACATTGGTGTTTCCACCTTTTATCCGCAATTGTACAGTAAAAGCAATGTGAAATAAAGGTGCAAATGGGCTGGGGTGTTGATTGTATCATAAAAACAAATGCCTTTAAAATTTCTCTAAAGTAAGTTGAAGAAAGCGCCCCTCTCCCAAATATGCAGCTGAATGGCAAATAACAGGCTGAACATCTTATTTTGTAATTAATCCCTTCTGGGCGTTAAATAGCAACACCCATTGCATATCACATGTAAATCTCATGAAGGTTATAAGGATTGTTGGACAAATGGATACAACATAAAATAGGTACCTTGTATAATTTATAAGTTTAAAAATGGTATACGTTAAAAGATAGTTAGACGAATAGTACGAGGATAGATACGCGTTTGGACAGAGTCACGACAACGGAATTCAGTTGTTGGTATTGTTTGTTTAAGTACTAGTGACACGTCTACCAAAAGTATTAGCTGTTTGCCTCTTTCTAAGCGTTGTGATTAGGTTTTAAAAGAACATTTATGGTATAAAATCTGTCTAAAGATAATCTGTGTGCTGTTATTCAATTTTTGGCCGCTGAAAGGCCAATGGAAATTTATACGAGATTAAAAGCAGTATATGGTGACTATAGTGAGTGCCAAACGGCAGTGGGTGATTGGTGCAATAAACTTCGACAATAAAGAGAATCCCGTAAAGATTTGGACTGTCCAGAACATGCTCACTATACAGCATTCATCTGAAAATGTGATATTGGTAGAAATTGCTTTACGCGCAAATAGGCGCATTAAAGTTACATAATTTTCCGAAATTTTGAGCATTAGTATGGGAACTGTTCAATCCATTATTAATACTCTTGCATACCGCAAAGTTGCTGCTCAGTGGATTCTAAGACTGCTTCCTGATGAGCAGAAAACTTTGAGTTCGGCCTTATCACTACAGCATTTGATATACTGTCAACAACAAGGTAATGCCTTTTTACACCAAATTTTTGCCGGTAATGAGTCTTGGTCTTATCACTACAAACCAGTATCCAAACGCTAGAGTATGCAGTGCAAGTACAAGCATGCAGAATCTTTGAAGGCGAAAAAATATTGATCTCAACCTTCAGCAGGAAAAGGAATGGTGGCCCGTATTTTTTGATTACTGCTCTCAGATTTTAAAGAACCTGGTGTCAACATCTATGCTGAACGATATGTAGACACCTTAAATTGTTAACGTGCCAGCATCAAGAATAAACGTCCCGGGAACCTCACAACAGGTAGGCTATTCTTTAGATATGAGGAGAGTAAACATTCCTCGTGCGAAGTGAGAGGTCCTCTCACTTAAACGTCCGATACTGCATTCTGTAAGCGCAGTGAATAGGTGGTGAACGTGAAGTGATCCAGCGAGAGTAGCCGAATGATCAACCAATAGGATAGGCGCAAAGTCAGGGTCGTTGTCGTCAAGCACATCAGCTGTTCAGTTGTTGTTTGTTGTGTTTACTACGGTGAAAAATAAATTGTTATCCTGGGACCTGTGTGTTATGAAAATGACAGACGGTAATAGGTGCATGAAAAAACACCCACAGTTACTAAGTGGACAATTTGCAAACACATATACGAAGAAAGATTCACAAAAGTTGTGGGAAAGTGTTGCGTTAACCCTCAATGCAGTCCCCGGTGCATCTAATAAAACTTGAAAGCAATGGCGAAAAGTAAGCGAAAAACTACCCGTAAACATATTGTAACCTTACTTTTCATTTTCAGTCATGGGCAGATTTGAAAAAAAGTTAAGGGCAAAAACAGCGAAATCAAAAAGCACCAACGTGGTACGGGTGGGGGTCCACCTTTGGACAAAAAACTTACAGATGCAGAAAAGGAAATACTTTCCTTGCAAGTTTCCACGTCGCTCTCAGGGAATGAGAGTGTACGTGAGTCTGCGATTATATTCAACTTTAATGAAGTAAGTTTTATTTTTGTATTACTATTCAACAGTGTACCATTATGTTTTAGGAGATCGACAATACTGGCATGGTCGTTGAACAAGAGGATGAGGCCCCTGATGCCGAAGTAACTAATAATTTCCATGGAAATGGTGATAAGACCATACTAATAAATACTCTCCCGGTATGTACCTGTTTATGTATGATTCTAAAGTAAAGTCATTTGTGTAATGACGAAGTAACTGGGACTTTTTTTGTTAGATTATATTACAAAATTAGGCAAATGGACAAAAGACGAATTCACTGTCACAAAATCAGGCGACGAAAATGAGCTGAAATTATTTTCATGGCTTTATTACCGGTTATTTGACATAAATATTGTTTTTTATTTACATCTCTTTTAGTAGGACCGTGTTATTTTGATCAATTTATATCGTTCGAACTGCAAGCTCCCATAAGATTGTAAAATTTGAATTGCCAAATACGTATGTACCTAATAGGCTGCCAAAATTATGGATTGCCATTGTTTATAATGTGAAATGACTTTAGATGTTTTTTGCCAAAAATGAACAACCCCACATCACGGCAACGTATATTTCGTAACAAGTGTCGAAGGTAACAAATATCACGCGAGTGTTTATAATAGATATACGAGTGCGGAGCGGAGCGGAGCACGAGTAGATCTATTATAAACACGAGCGGAGATATTGACTTTCGAACGAGTTACGAACACTATTTTTCCTACGAAAAAAAAAACTAGGTATGTAGGTACATGTCTAGTTTGGAACAATTTAGAATTTTATAATAAATACACTGAAAGTAGGAATAATGAACACTTTATGTTTATAATAATTATTAATTAGGAATAATGAACATTTTATTAGTTTTTGGTGTTACTGTTTTTCTCTACATCCATTTTCAGTTACGTTTGTACGTTGCTACTTGACGCAAAAAGTAACAATGACAGTTCAGATAAAACGGCCGTCATTTTTTGTTTTGAACCGGCCGCGGCTTCCTATTATTGCGCAAACTGTGCGTTATATTCCTATACGTGTTGCTAACGCACGGGTTCTTCACTTGTTTTGCGAAAGTAAATCGCACAGATGATATTGTCAATTTTCACGCATGCTTTTTTGTGCGTTAGGAGCGGCTTTCTTATATGGTCGTAGGAAAATAAATAAATAAAATAGTATAAAATAAATTAGGATTGATCCAACGTTCTGAGTGCTAACATTGACGAAAGCTGTTACAGTAGAAATCACGCTCTTGTTGTTTTATATGTAAATTCTCGAATTTACTTTAGTCTAGCCAGTTAGACTTCCCAGTTATATCTACGGATTGCATAGTTGCATACGTCATAGGCGCTTCTCTTCTTATTTGGTATTCACTTAGTGAATTACTCAGTGGGTTTTACTCATAGGGGATTTGCAGATGTTAGGTTCGCTTTTCTTTAGGGAGTTTTGTTGCAAATATTTAGTTAACCTTCTTCTGCTTGAAACATTCGTCGCGGATAGACGTCGTTTACCTTGGTTTTAGAATTTTAGTTTTCTAAAATTAGTGGAATCATCCGAGGTTCGATTTTACGTAAAATGGTTTAGTAAGCCTTAGAGGCCTTTAGAGAATTTGAAACGCTAGTGAGTTTTATATTTAATTGCCATTTTAACCTTTATTGGGATTTAACTATCCGACGACCATTTTGATAGAAGCTTTTCGAATGGCACTTTAACATCTGTTGCCCTTCTTTTTCTGGCAGTACGTTAAGTACTTCTTTTTTGTATTTCCTGTACGAACAACGTGTTCGTTGGTGGAAAAACATCTGTTGCGCACCTGTTAGTTCAACACGATTTTGAGGAATTCGTAATTAATCCGAAGAAATTATTCTACCCTGTGATTTAGAAGATACGTTTATTAGCCTGGAATTTTCCTGATCTGCAGTTCGTTATCTATACGTTTTACACCCACGCTAAGAGGTTGAAGGTCAGATAACTTAAGAGTTAATTTTGAGGTTATCCTGTATTAATTAGTTAAATTTAAATGCTTAACCATTTAGTAGATTGAATTTTGGTATTTAACTTTTGTTGGTAATTTAATTGGAATCGTTTAACAGAAATATTTACAGAAATTGTAGTTTTCATTGTAATTCAAAGTAGTAGTAAAATTTTCAATCGTCATTTAAACGGGAATTTATAAACTGTAATTTATTTTAAATTTGTAAAGGAGTATTCAATTTCGTGTTTCAACTTAGTCAATTATTTTCTTTAATTTATTTTTATATCACATCGTAATTGAAATTGTGGTTTCCGATAGGTACGCAGGATATTATTATTATTTTCTTGTGTTATTATTGTATTTTCTTTATAGCTGCGACAACGACTAAAGTGAGCTCACTCTTATCTGTGTTCGTTAGTTATTTAAGTTAATTTAAGAATTATTCTTGCGAACCCTCCGAGAGTCTACGTACGTTTAATTACGATTTGGGGTAAAGTTAAACCTTACATTATTTTCATTTATCTTTCGTTTGGTTACATGATTGTCGTTGAACATTCCTCATAGTTTTCTTTTTGTGTTTTATTAAATCTTGTTTGAATATTACATTTAGACTTATTAGTTGTTTACGATTTTAGTAATTTTCCTTATTTGTCCTTTGAATTAATAACTTAATTATTAATTTTCAATTTCAATTTTGTGTATGTGTTTTTTTTGCTTGAGTTAATATATATATATCCTATTCGTTAATTACCGAGTCTTGCGTTTTATTGTCAAGTCAATTGACTTTTGGAGGTCTATTCTTCAGGAGGTCCGACTGAAGCTGTTAACGTTATAAGTAACAAGGAACATCGTTAGTTGAGTAATTAGTGAGCACTACTATTTCCTTTTAGGAACCTCACGCCCACGCAACAGAGTAGCGGGTTTATTTAGTGTTATCACCTCCGGATAACAATTGATATCCTTCACCTAGTGCTGGTGTAGCAAAGCTTATCTCATAAGACTCTGTATAAAATCAAAGTAACCACCATAATGTTAAGTTGTAGAAGTGAGCAAGCAGTGTAGTGGGTCTACAATAGATGGCGCCTTGCTAAAATCCGAAAGAAACGACAGGAAGCTGCATTGCCGCCCAACCCCATGTTGAAATTTGTCGCAACAAGGATAAACAATGCCGGACTACTTAGAAAGGATTTAAATGATCCACTCGTAAATGTATCTAGTTTCTAATTGTCTATTAAAGTCGGCAAATTTAAGAAAGCAAATTTGGTAAACAATTTCTGGGAACTCTGTAAATAGATATCCATTTAAATATTTTAAAGAAAATTGAACTGAATAATATGCCATATAAGAGATTTAAATATTTTTGCTTGTTTTCTAAGATATTTTTGCCCATTCTTCTTAATTTTGATGTCCGTGTCCATATTTTAGAGGTTTTTATTACATTGATTGGATAGTAAACCAAACAAAATTTAAAACAGTGTCCCGCATTTGGGAGGTGTCCACAGCAGTGGCGGCTCGTGACTTTAGGAACAGACTTTTTCACTTTCAGCAAATTTTCGACGTCCAAGCCATCCATTTAATCCAACGAAAAGTTCATGAAAAATAAAAAAATCTTACTGATCTGTTCAAATTGAAATGAACAGAATCTACTCACCGGGGGTTTAGCCCCCCTGGCTCTCAAATATAAAGTAAACCTTTTCTTTTTAATAATTAAAGCTTCGGAAAAAAACATTTTCAGTCATAAATTATAATATCTGGATTAAAAATTTGACGCGACTTATTATGTCTCAATCAGGATTGGTAGATCAAAATCCCAAATCAGATTCATTAAGGATAAAAGAATAAAACCTGAAAAAATAGTAAAGGTTAAAGATTATTAAACCCTGAAAGCTCAAAGCTGAACATTGGGAAATTAATAATTAAATTCTGAAAAGTAGAACTCGATTAATAGCAATGTAAGTGTTAAAATTTAAATAAGTACCTTGTTTTCACCTGAAAATGATTAGAAGCTGAAAAGTTAATTAAACAGAAAACACTCGAGACTAAAAAGTTAAAAGGTTAAAATATCAAATACTAAAAACTAAGGATACTTACTGAAAGAAGTATTACATGCTGAAAAGATTAAGAATTGAAAAGGTTTAATGCTGAAAATGTTAAAAGTTAAAAAGATTAAAAACTGAAAAGAGCAAGAGCAGAATAAATTGAAGGCAGCTGCTGAAAATGTAAATATATGTTTGAGACATTTAAAAAATATATCCATTCTGAAAAAATAAGTTGAAAAATTAAAACCTGAAAAATAATAAATTGTAAACAATATTTACCCTAAATTAATAAAAGCTGACAAAGTATTTCAAGTTGCATATTAAAAAAAAATGTTAAAGGGTGGTAGCAAGCAGTTTCTGCTGAAAATGCAGTAAAAATAAATCACATCATTGTTACCTGAAAATGATTCAAATTAGTTGTAATTTAATAACATGTCAAAATAGTACTTACTTTTATGGTGCATATACGAGCACAACCATAAAACACTTAAAACACCAAACACCATAAAAAATACGCCGACACTTCTAAACCGTCTTGGGTAAATATCATGAAAGCTCGAATTTGAATAATAGTATATTTTACAACAAGACATGCAAATAACGTTTTTTTCGTGAGATGAGAATTTGTCCACGAGCTGCGCTAGCAGCGAGTAGGGCAATCTCACGAACGAAAAAAACGTACATATTTCATGTCGAGTAGTAAACGCTATTTTTTCTACGATGTTTAATTATCTGTTTGAAATAAGTTTTAATTCGACTTAATTCAAACCAAATTGTGTCAACGCAAATTATTAATTGTTTGTTTAATCGTTTAAATAGTAACACACGCATTTTGTATTTTGTTGCCATAGATTTGGAATTCTTGTTTTCATCTCTAGAAGAGAAAATCTTTTCATCTTTAGATGAAAAATATAGCACTTTCACATAGAGTTTATCCTGAAGAAAATACTTATTTTCGTATCATGTGTAAAAAAAATATATGTTTAGCAAAATTAGTATTGCATTTTAGGAATGAAAGTTATGTGTCAGAATTGAGAGAGTGCATTATCAAGAAACCAATTTAAATGCCTAAACAGTCATTTAAGATAATTCAAATATAAACATGAAACTTACTGATGGCTTCTTTATCCTGGAAACGCCATCCTTCGGTGTGGGACTTACCTGGAACAATCGAAAAGACGTTCTTTAGTTTTTATTAAAACTTTTCAATTTTTTTAGAAAAAAATCCAAACCAAATTTGTAAGTTTTTTTTCTAATTTTAAAAGTTTAAAATTTTTAAACAGTTTAAAAGTTTAAACGAAAGCTAATCAAAATATTTTTCAAATAAGCTGCTCACCTTTTTATTGCCTCCCTAATACAGTACCTATCGTCCTGGAACCACCAAGAAAATCCTTTGGGACTAAGGATTTTCTCCATACCCGACCGACACTCCCGCACATACTCAACTAGTTTAAACGCTCTCATAAAAATTAATTTATTGGACACATCACTTAACAAAACTTCAAAACTTTTTAAAATGTCGCGAATTTTTTAAAGTCGGCGAAATTTCCTTAAGTTTTGGCAAACAGTTGTATGTTTGTCTTTTATTACACTGAACCCCTCCGACTTTCACGAAAATTCGCTACGAACGAAGCTGCAAGAGAATTTTTATAAATTAATGTAAGTAAACAACAATAAAACGGTTTTCTCCTGCAAAAATAACTGCAGTTTGAAAATGAGAAAAATTAAAGGTACTTATCTGGAAAATTTAACTCATTTTAGTGTATTCCAACGTTTATTGCTCGCTGCTCATTTACGAACAGCAGAAAACTTCTCCAAAAACATTTTTTAGTTAGTACACATAAAGCAACAAGATTTTAAAAAATTTATAAACTGTTGGAGAAACCAATCAAACCTAGAAACAAACGAATATCATAGTAATTCCACAAATTGTTATTAACTTTCAATAAGATTGCGCTGTTTGCTGATGTATAAAAGGCGATTCAAATTCAGGCTAAAAACATTTTAATTCATAAATTATAATACCTGGATTAAAGTTTGGGTCGACTTACTACGTCTGAATCAGGATTCGGAGAACAAAATCCCAAATCAGATTCATAAAAGAATAAAACCTGAAAAAAATATTAAAGGTTAAACATTATTAAACCCTGAAAACTCAAAGCTGCAAATAAGGGAAATTAATAATTAAATTCTGAGAAGTAGAACTCAATTAATAGCAATATAAGGGTTAAAATTTATAGAAGTACCATGTTTTCACCTGAAAAATGATTATGATTAGAAGCTGAAAAGTTAATTAAACAGAAAACACTCGGGACTAAAAAGTTAAAAGGTTAAAATATCAAATACTAAAAATTAAGGATATTTACTGAAAAAAAACTATTACCTGCTGAAAAGATTAAAAATTGAAAAGGTTTAATGCTGAAAATGTTAAAAGTTCAAAAGATTAAAAACTGAAAAGAGCAAGAGCAGAATAAATTGGAGGCAGCTCCTGAAAATGTAAATATATGTTTGAGATATTTAAAAAATATATCCATGCTGAAAAAATATGTTGAAAAATTAAAACCTGAAAAATAATAAATTGTAAACAATATTTAGCCAAAATTTATCAAAGCTGACAATGTATTTCAAGTGGCATATTAAAAAAAAATGTTAAAGAGTGGTAGCAAGTAGTTTCTGCTGAAAATGCAGTAAAAATAACTCACCTCATTGTTACCTGAAAATGATTTAAATTAGTTGTAATTTAATAACATGCCAAAGTAGTACTTACTTTTATGGTGCATATACGAGCACAACCATAAAACACTTAAAACACACAATACCATAAAAACTACCCCGACACTTCCAAACCGTCTTGGATAAATATCATGAAAGCTCAAATTTGAATAAAATTTATGTTCAGCAAAATTAGTATTTCATTTCAGGAATGAAAGTTATGTGTCAGAATTGAGAGAGTTCATTATCAAGAAACCAATTTAAATGCCTAAACAGTCATTTAAGATAATTCAAATATAAACATGAAACTTACTGATGGCTTCTTTATCCTGGAAACGCCATCATTCGGTGTGGGACTTACCTGGAACAATCGAAAAGACGTTCTTTAGTTTTTATTAAAACTTTTCAATTTTTTTAGAAAAAAATCCAAGCCAAATTTGTAAGTTATTTTTCTAATTTTAAAAGTTTAAAATTATTAAACAGTTTAAAAGTTTAAACGAAAGCTAATCAAAATATTTTTCAAATAAGCTGCTCACCTTTTTATTGCCTCCCTAATGCAGTATCGCCCTGGAACCACCAAGAAAATCCTTTGGGATTAAGGATTTTCTCCATACCCGACCGACACTTCCGCACATACTCAACTAGTTTAAACGCTCTCATAAAAATTAATTTATTAGACACATCACTTAACAAAACTTCAAAACTTTTTAAAATGTCGCGAATTTTTTAAAGTCGGCGAAATTTCCTTAAGTTTTGGCAAACAGTTGTATGTTTGTCTTTTATTACACTGAAACCCTCCGACTTTCACGAAAATTCGCTACGAAGGAAGCTGCAAGAGAATTTTTATAAATTAATGTAAGTAAACAACAATAACGGTTTTCTCCTGCAAACTGCAAAAATAACTGCAGTTTGAAAAAGAGAAAAATTAAAGGTACTTCTGTGCAAAATTTAAGTCATTTTAGTGTATTCCAATGTTTATTGTTCGCTGCTCATTTACGAACAGCAGAAAACTTCTCCAAAAACATTTTTTAGTTAGTACACATAAAGCAACAAGATTTTAAAAAATTTATAAACCGTGGGAGAAACCAATCAAACCTAGAAACAAACAAATATCATAGTAATTCCACAAATGGTTATTAACTTTCAATTAGATTGCGCTGCTTGCTGATGTATAAAAGCCGATTCAATTTCAGACTAAAAACATTTTAATTCATAAATTATAATACCTGGATTAAAGTTTGGGTCAACTTACTATGTCTGAATCAGGATTCGGAGATCAAACTCCCAAATCAGATTCATAAAAGAATAAAACCTGAAAAAAATATTAAAGGTTAAACATTATTAAACCCTGAAAACTCAAAGCTGAAAATTGGGAAATTAATAATTAAATTCTGAAAAGTAGAACTCAATTAATAGCAATATAAGGGTTAAAATTTAAAGAAGTACCTCGTTTTCACCTGAAAAATGATTATGATTAGAAGCTAAAAAGTTAATCAAACAGAAAACACTCGGGACTAAAAAGTTAAAAGGTTAAAATATCAAATACTAAAAATTAAGGATATTTACTGAAAAAAAAACTATTACGAGCTGAAAAGATTAAAAATTGAAAAGGTTTAATGCTGAAAATGTTAAAAGTTCAAACGATTAAAAACTGAAAAGAGCAAGAGCAGAATAAATTGAAGGCAGCTCCTGAAAATGTAAATATAAGTTTGAGATATTTAAAAAATATATCCATGCTGAAAAAATATGTTGAAAAATTAAAACCTGAAAAATAATAAATTGTAAACAATATTTAGCCAAAATTTATCAAAGCTGACAATGTGTTTCAAGTGGCATATTAAAAAAAATGTTAAAGAGTGGTAGCAAGTAGTTTCTGCTGAAAATGCAGTAAAAATAAATCACATCACTCTGTTACCTGAAAATGATTTAAATTAGTTGTAATTTAATAACATGCCAAAGTAGTACTTACTTTTATGGTGCATATACGAGCACAACCATAAAACACTTAAAACACACAATACCATAAAAACTACCCCGACACTTCCAAACCGTCTTGGATAAATATCATGAAAGCTCAAATTTGAATAAAATTTATGTTCAGCAAAATTAGTATTTCATTTCAGGAATGAAAGTTATGTGTCAGAATTGAGAGAGTTCATTATCAAGAAACCAATTTAAATGCCTAAACAGTCATTTAAGATAATTCAAATATAAACATGAAACTTACTGATGGCTTCTTTATCCTGGAAACGCCATCATTCGGTGTGGGACTTACCTGGAACAATCGAAAAGACGTTCTTTAGTTTTTATTAAAACTTTTCAATTTTTTTAGAAAAAAATCCAAGCCAAATTTGTAAGTTTTTTTTCTAATTTTAAAAGTTTAAAATTATTAAACAGTTTAAAAGTTTAAACGAAAGCTAATCAAAATATTTTTCAAATAAGCTGCTCACCTTTTTATTGCCTCCCTAATGCAGTATCGCCCTGGAACCACCAAGAAAATCCTTTGGGATTAAGGATTTTCTCCATACCCGACCGACACTTCCGCACATACTCAACTAGTTTAAACGCTCTCATAAAAATTAATTTATTAGACACATCACTTAACAAAACTTCAAAACTTTTTAAAATGTCGCGAATTTTTTAAGGTCGGCGAAATTTCCTTAAGTTTTGGCAAACAGTTGTATGTTTGTCTTTTATTACACTGAAACCCTCCGACTTTCACGAAAATTCGCTACGAAGGAAGCTGCAAGAGAATTTTTATAAATTAATGTAAGTAAACAACAATAACGGTTTTCTCCTGCAAACTGCAAAAATAACTGCAGTTTGAAAAAGAGAAAAATTAAAGGTACTTCTGTGCAAAATTTAAGTCATTTTAGTGTATTCCAATGTTTATTGTTCGCTGCTCATTTACGAACAGCAGAAAACTTCTCCAAAAACATTTTTTAGTTAGTACACATAAAGCAACAAGATTATAAAAAATTTATAAACCGTGGGAGAAACCAATCAAACCTAGAAACAAACAAATATCATAGTAATTCCACAAATTGTTATTAACTTTCAATAAGATTGCGCTGTTTGCTGATGTATAAAAGGCGATTCAATTTCAGACTAAAAACATTTTAATTCATAAATTATAATACCTGGATTAAAGTTTGGGTCAACTTACTATGTCTGAATCAGGATTCGGAGATCAAACTCCCAAATCAGATTCATAAAAGAATAAAACCTGAAAAAAATATTAAAGGTTAAACATTATTAAACCCTGAAAACTCAAAGCTGAAAATAAGGGAAATTAATAATTAAATTCTGATAAGTAGAACTCAATTAATTGCAATATAAGGGTTAAAATTTAAAGAAGTACCTTGTTTTCACCTGAAAAATGATTATGATTAGACGCTGAAAAGTTAATTAAACAGAAAACACTCGGGACTAAAAAGTTAAAAGGTTAAAATATCAAATACTAAAAATTAAGGATATTTACTGAAAAAAAACTATTACGTGCTGAAAAGATTAAAAATTGAAAAGGTTTAATGCTGAAAATGTTAAAAGTTCAAAAGATTAAAAACTGAAAAGAGCAAGAGCAGAATAAATTGGAGGCAGCTCCTGAAAATGTAAATATATGTTTGAGATATTTAAAAAATATATCCATGCTGAAAAAATATGTTGAAAAATTAAAACCTGAAAAATAATAGATTGTAAACAATATTTAGCCAAAATTTATCAAAGCTGACAATGTGTTTCAAGTGGCATATTAAAAAAAATGTTAAAGAGTGGTAGCAAGTAGTTTCTGCTGAAAATGCAGTAAAAATAAATCGCATCACTCTGTTACCTGAAAATGATTCAAATTAGTTGTAATTTAATAACATGCCAAAGTAGTACTTACTTTTATGGTGCATATACGAGCACAACCATAAAACACTTAAAACACACAATACCATAAAAACTACCCCGACACTTCCAAACCGTCTTGGATAAATATCATGAAAGCTCGCATTTGAATAAAATTTATGTTTAGCAAAATTAGTATTGCATTTCAGGAATGAAAGTTATGTGTCAGAATTGAGAGAGTTCATTATCAAGAAACCAATTTAAATGCCTAAACAGTCATTTAAGATAATTCAAATATGTATAAACATGAATCTTACTGATGGCTTCTTTATCCTGGAAACGCCATCCTTCGGTGTGGGACTTACCTGGAACAATCGAAAAGACGATCTTTAGTTTTTATTAAAACTTTTCAATTTTTTTAGAAAAAAATCCAACCCAAATTTGTAGGTTTTTTTTCTAATTTTAAAAGTTTAAAATTATTAAACAGTTTAAAAGTTTAAACGAAAGCTAATCAAAATATTTTTCAAATAAGCTGTTCACCTTTTTATTGCCTCCCTAATACAGTACCTATCGTCCTGGAACCACCAAGAAAATCCTTTGGGATTAAGGATTGTCTCCATACCCGACCGACACTCCCGCACATACTCAACTAGTTTAAACGCTCTCATAAAAATTAATTTATTGGACACATCACTTAACAAAACTTCAAAACTTTTTAAAATGTCGCGAATTTTTTAAAGTCGGCGAAATTTCCTTAAGTTTTGGCAAACAGTTGTATGTTTGTCTTTTATTACACTGAAACCCTCCGACTTTCACGAAAATTCGCTACGAACGAAGCTGCAAGAGAATTGTTATAAATTAATGTAAGTAAACAACAATAACGGTTTTCTCCTGCAACCTTTAATTATTCCCTTTTTCAAACTGTAGTTTGAAAAAGGGAATAATTAAAGGTACTTCTGTGCAAAATTTAAGTCATTTTAGCTTATTCCAACGTTTATTGCTCGCTGCTCATTTACGAACTGCAGAAAACTTCTCCAAAAGCATTTTTTAGTACACATAATGCAACAAGGTTTTAAAAAATGTATAAACTGTTGGCGAGACCAATCAAACCTCTCTCTTCAAAGGATCTACCTAGAAACAAACGAAAATCATAGTAATTCCACAAATTGTCATGAACTTTCAAAATAATTGCGTTGTTTGCTGATGTATAAAACGAGATTTAAATTCAGACTAAAAACATTTTCATTCATAAATTATAATATCTGGATTAAGAATTTACTTCGACAGATTGAAAACATTTTTATCGATAAATATGAGGATTCCAATCTTAATCTAACTGGATTTAAAAATTTTTAATCATAAATCATTTAATTTTTTAGTCCAAGCTCAAGATTTGAGTTTTACAATTCAGAATCCAAATTTAGTTGAATTTGCGGATTAAATTGTTTTAATTAAGCTCGACTTTTCGAAATTTGAAGTCTGAGTCCTTAAGCTTTAATTCCAGACTCGAAAAGGATGTTTATTTAAAAATAAACAGGGATTTATAAAGCTTTCAATTCGTCAATACAAATTTTCGAATGTAGATATACCTACGATTTAAAACTTCGAATATTGTTAGAGTTAGAGTTTGAAGATTCAAGTTATTAGTTAAGATTCAAATTATCATATTGTAACATAATAAAATAGTAATTTAAAATTACACGCATTACAGTTTGACGAGTTGATTCTTGTTACCTATTATGTGTTACGAAAACAAATTCCCTTTAATGTTAAAACAGATAGAGTATAAAGTAACATCTGGTTATTTTCCTAAGCTAGGCATATTGTTCACAAAGAGGAAAAGACAAAGCCTTCTGAGCATTACATAAAAACCCTGCAGTTACAGCCATAAATTGACTTCTTTCTGTGTACAAAATTGAATTATTCATCGAAATATTAATTTTCCTATAACAAATCATTGTAATTTATTTACAAGTAACATTTAATTAGAATCGTTATTAAAAGATTTCCATCACTATTTTTGGTTTGTTTATTTTATTACCGAATTACTCGACTTGTTCTTAAATGCCCTAATGAAAACCCTAAAATCAAATTTTAAAAATATTGGTAACCAAATCTGAAGGAATTTGTCATGAAATCCAAAAATGCATCCCAACATTTCAAATTAAACAAAAATTCTTACCAATAAACGCTCCCAAACAACAAACTTATCACTTGGCATTAAATTAAAATATTCAAATATTATTTTCATAAATAATTAACAATAATTGCTAAATCTTTGCATTACAATGCGCTCTTTACCACTGCAAAGCAAACTCTAAATTAGTACAAATTCGAACATCGAAATGAGAGAAGCAATCGCAGCAAGCGATATAAAACAGGCAATATCAAACACCTGTGCCTAAACAGTCATGTGTTAACTAAAAGCAGGTTTTATCTCCGATTCTGTCTCGTTTTGGAACCGATAAATTGTATTTGTCGCTTTAAAACCCTTGTTATTGAAATTATTAAAGTAAAATAATTGCGAATTTGAAATCTTGTAAGGTAAACTAATGATTCCAGTAAAGTTCTTCAATTCGTAACATAAACGTAGGAATCAAAATATAACATAATAATAATAATTTTAACATTTAAAGTAAATGTGAAAACAAAAGGGAATAAATCGATGAAAATATTTTAGATTTTTTTTTCTATAGCAGCTGTTAAAGTGCTACTTTATCTATTAATTTGAGTAGATAAAGAATCACTTTAACAGCAAGGGTAGATAAAGTAATTTATTTATTGTTTGTAACCCTAGAAACTAATGACATTTTAAAACGTGACTCGATTTGTACTTTTTTAAACGTCAATGTCAAATAAAATTTATTTTATAATTCTAATTTTTTTCCTTTAAAATAAATGCTATAGAAAAAAATAGAGTATTATACACGACGATAAAATTTAATTATCTTCTCGAGCGTAATTAGCGTCTCCACTGGCGTCTCGACGCTAAAATACGCCCTCGAAGATAAAATACAACTTTATCGTCTTGTATAATAAATAACTATTAATTTCGAGGAAGTAAAGGCTCACATTTGTAAAACAAATTTGAAGATCAAATCCGTTTTTAAGTTAGATTCAAGATCTGACGATTTTCAATTAAAATTCAGAAACTCAAGTAAAAACGATTTCACTTCCTAAATTGGAAATTTGAATTTTAATTCAGAATTTGTTTGAATTCCAAATCTTCTAAATCAGATTCAAAATTCAAATGCTCAAGTTCTTAATTCGGATTTAAATTCGTGGACGAACAATTTTCGGTATAATTCCTAACCCGAGCAACAATATGGAGTACCGAATAATACCCAGAAGTCGAGGTGCACTTTGCCAGATCGTCTGGCAGCATGTAGATCTGGATCTACTCTGCCAACACCACCTAGCAGTTTTAACGGCATGATGGAAACGGTCTGCCGGTGTGTCTGGAATGGGAGGCTCTTCTAGTGGAGTTATCAGCCAGGGGCGCAATGCATAACCTAAAATTATAGATTACTTAAAGACTTTGGGCGAGGTGTACAATCCCATATGCTAGTTTTGTAAAAATATAGCCATCTTTTGATTGGGATTCGTTTTGAACACCTGTTGGAATGAAGGCCTCGGACTATACCGACATAAGTATATGTGACTCACCAGAATCTCCCAATAAAAAAAACAAATTTTCTTCATTGTGTCTATAGACCTGCTCCATTATCTGAGAAACAGCAGATTCACGCCATATGTGGGAGTCATGGGTGCTGCCAGGAAAACGTGCATTGACATTGCAAATGCGTAAGTCTTCGTCACATATCTAAACAAAACAATGTGATTCACCACATATTAACTAGATACAAAACTACACACTAGTTGAACGTTAATGGAATGGTAATTTTTCCTGTTGACATAGATGTTCTCTGGATGGAGAGGGTCATTATTCGGTGGTCTTATGGTTGCCACATGGGTGCAATCGATGACTCCGATTATACCTGGCACACCAAACCTCTCGTAGAAGCTAACAACACAAAACACTTATTTATTATGCACCTACACTAATTGAATTTTGAATATTTACTTACCGGTTTCTTAGATGCTGCATTTCTTGTATGTTGCCTGGAAAGTGCACCCACCGTTCAAATATTTCGTTTTCCAACATCGCATTACAAAATTCAGTTAATGCCCGACTTACGGTTGACTGGCTTACAGCAACATAAGCGTTACCACCAGTAATTTCCTGGTACGAGCCGTAGCCTAGAAATCTAAGGGCAATAAGAACCTGAAATAGGTACCATCTGATTATTGTATTCTTTTATAGAGTCCCATTTAGATAGTATTTACTTTATGCTCTATGCTGATTCCCGAACGTCGTATGGGGGCCTGCATAAATGGAGTTACTACTTCGATTATATCACGGGCAAGTTCTTTGCTGACCCGGAACCTCTTTATAAATGCTCGGTCAGTTAATGATACAAAAGGGTTAATCCTTTGAAGAACTTGCCGTTCCCCTTCCAAATCATCTTCCGCATTACGGAGGTCTCGTAATACCTTGAATTTATTTGTTAATGAAAAGTTCTTTGGCATTACTTATTATAGTTATAATTACTAATCAACTACAATAGTAAGTGTAATATTTGTTAATTAATTATATTAGTATTACCTCATTAGCGATGAGCAAGTCAGCAATATCCATCGTGATTCACAGAAAGTAAGGTTAGGATCGCCGTTCTCCCGGGGAACTGACCGATTCTCTCACGATTTACCGGTAGATGTAAGTTCACTCATTTTTCGCACGATGTGACTACTCCTGTATTTACAGAATAGCCTTTTATTCATTTCAAAGTGAACCCCGCACACTTCTCATGGGAACGTGATGTCACGCGATCTGCTTGCTCGTATGCGTTGAAAGGTCTTTCAACATCCACCTTATAGTCCCGTCTTGCCCCCGTGCGATTTCCATCTGTTTGGCCCATTAAAACAATCGCTAATAGAGCGGCGCCGGCGGTTTAATTCGGACGCTAAGGTAGAGTTTGCTCTTAAAAAATGGTACCGCAAACAGCCGCAGGAATTTTACCAACAAGGAATCTATACATTAAGTGCAGCAGTGGGTCTCATACGCTCATGCCTTAATCTTAATACAGATTTCTTTTAAATTCCTTGAATTAAAAAAATTGCCTCATAGCCTGTAAACGTGTTTCTATTGAACAATCCTCATAGTCTTAAATTAATAACATTTTTTCAATTTAGAAATTTTAAACCAGATGTAATTTTTTTAATTCGGAATGTTTTTTTATTTATGATTTGAACACATCTTTAAATAATATTGTCGAATTTTACTAAAAAACAGAAAGGTTGGTTAATAAAAGGAAAAACGAGTTTGAACCTTTGTTTTATTAGTACATACAAATATCCAAGCATTTCTGATAAAGCACGATTCACATATAACCGGCATCCACAGACCAACACAGACATGGACAAGACCGACAAAATATTAAACAATGAAATTATATTACGAAATTCATATTGGGCCGTCCGACATCGTACAGACACGCACAGCGCAGACCAGCACCGGCCAGCATTCTTTAAAAGAATGTTTTGTCGGGACGGTCACGTATTTACGTGACAGTATGGCAGATTTTACTACTTTTGGCAGCTTGCTGTTCTGTAATCCGTAGGTATTTGTCGTTTAGTTGTGAACTACTGGTGAATTTGTCGGTTCCGTACTGGTGCTGGTCTGTAAATGCCCTGTACATGTATGTGAAGCAAGCTTAATCGTTAATTTTCTACTGTTTTTATAAATCACTTGCATCTATCTCAACAAAAAACAATGCCAACGAATAAAATTTCTCAAATTTTTATAAGTAAGCATTAATTCAATGCCACACGATGTTATCCCCGCAATGAATGAAGACCAGCTGATGGAGACTACGCGTTACAACAACACCACGTTACAAATATGTGAAAAATGATAAACAGCTATTTTAAGCTATGTAAGCTATTTTATGACGACATAAAATAGTTGTTGTAATAATAGTAACTTAGTAGGGACGGGAGACACTTCCTATCAACAGTTTGACATGTAATAGTTGCTAAACACATGAATGAATCTTAAAACTAACTGTGTGTATCTGTGTATTATTTCATTCAATATATTGAAATAGTCTTGCTCTTTTAAAAGATTTTATTTAAATTTAATTTATTTATTATTAAGCCCACATTCAATATTTACAATTATCCCTTGCTTTGCTCTTTAATTTTACTTAATTGTTTGCATTGCTCTTATCTCAGATCGTTAATTAGGTTCCTTGTTTGTTATCTTTCTAAGTATATTTTTACCCAAATAAAAATAAAATTACTCAAATACTTATAATGCAGATTTTTTTTTATTATCGTTTTTTCCTATCAACCCTGCCTTAAACCTATCTTATAATTACGGTATTTACACTCACTATTTACACCGGTTCCTGGGTTTTGTTTGAAATTTCTATTTCACTCCCAAAATCCAAATTGCCTCTGTTTCAAATTTAATGCTCAATTTCCTCTGCTCCAATTTCGACTTTCAATTGCTTCTGCTTGAAATTCAAATTTTCAATTGCTTCTGCTTCTATTTCGCTTCCTGTCGATTCAATAAATGATTCTTATGATTATTAACTCTATTTAAAGTTAAATAATCGGTTGATATTTATTATTTTGGAACGTGCAATTGAGCAAACCTATTTGGTTGTTGCTCCTTTTAATGCAAAAATATCACTTATTTATTAAATTGTTTTCTTCTGTATCCAAGATATTTTTATCTAAATTGTTTTTCACTATAACAACTATTTACAAGGTTTCTAATAGTAACTTATTTTACATTTCTATAACTACCAATTTAGCTAATTATTACTAACAAACATTATAACAATAACTTATTTACATTTTCACATAACTTAAATCTAATCTAGCTATCTTAAAATTATATTACAATTTTTAATAATTTAAAATCTGCATTACTTATATTTGGCAAATAACATTTTTCTTTTATAAATTAAACAAACAACTTAACCTTAATTATATACATCCAATTAAGTATCATCTCAATATACAGGGTGACATTAAAAAAACTGCCATGCATAGTACCACGCGATAGAGGACCATAAAATAATAAAAAAAGTTCTTATACGCTAATGTCCGATCGCCTTTTGTTTTCAAGATACAGGATGTTAAAAGTTTGTTAGAAAATTTATTTATTTTTTTTAAAACTACAATGCATAGTACCACGCGATAGAGGACCATAAAATAATAAAAAAAGTTCTTATACGCTAATGTCCGATCGCCTCTTGTTTTCAAGATACAGGATGTTAAAAGTTTGTTAGAAAATTTAATTTTTTTTTAATAACTACAATGCATAGTACCACGCGATAGAGGACCATAAAATAATAAAAAAAGTTCTTATACGCTAATGTCCGATCGCCTTTTGTTTTCAAGATACAAGATGTTAAAAGTTTAAATTTTCTAACAAACTTTTAACATCCTGTATCTTGAAAACAAAAGGCGATCGGACATTAGCGTATAAGAACTTTTTTTATTATTTTATGGTCCTCTATCGCATGGTACTATGCATTGTAGTTTTAAAAAAAAAATTAAATTTTCTAACAAACTTTTAACATCCTGTATCTTGAAAACAAAAGGCGATCGGACATTAGCGTATAAGAACTTTTTTTATTATTTTATGGTCCTCTATCGCGTGGTACTATGCATTGTGGTTTTTTTTTTAAATTAAATTTTCTAACAAACTTTTAACATCCTGTATCTTGAAAACAAAAGGCGATCGGACATTAGCGTATAAGAACTTTTTTTATTATTTTATGGTCCTCTATCGCGTGGTACTATGCATGGCAGTTTTTTCAATGTCACCCTGTATAAACAAAACATGGTGTCAGAATAAGGAAGAACTGATAGAAGTCCTGAAATAAAGAAAAGAGCTAGAACCGCAAAAAATTTTTCTGTGTGAAGCGGGAACCAAGAAATATAACCTATAACTTGCCAAGAGCTGGAAAATCTGAGTGAAAAAATAAATTACAATTAAAACACATAATATAGTTTTATATTGTAGGGAAGATAGGAAAATGGCCAATTATGTTGGATTAAGGTGCCCGAATCCTTTAGAGATTAATGAGAATCTTGCAGAAAATTGGGTTAAATGGAAACAACAATATCTATTGTATGTGGAAGCTTCTGGGCTTCAGGAAAAGCCAGATAAAAGAAAAATAGCACTGTTATTAACTATGTTAGGTGAGGAATGGCTAGATATATACAATAACTTAGTGTATGCAGAAGACGAAAGTAACGATAACTTAGACGATGTTATAAATAAAATGGAAGAGTATTGCTTGCCTAGGAAAAACGAAGTTTTTGAAAGTTACAAATTTTTCACAAGAGTACAACTTGAAGGTGAAACTTTTGAAGCATTTTATACAGATTTAAAGAAAAGAGCGAGCACCTGTGGATTCGATAGGCTGAAAGATAGATTGATCAGAGATATAATCGTAGCAGGTATCAGAGATAAGAGGGTAAAAGAAAAATTATTAACGGAGTCAACCTTGACGTTAGAAAAAGCAGTTATTACCTGTAGAGCAGCAGAAAATACTCGCAAACAGATTATAGAATTACAAGACAAAACAAAACAAAATGATTCAAGTGTAGACTCAGTTAACAACAAACACATAAAAAGAAGTGACAAGAACACAGAGGTTCCACCTAGACAAACACAAATAAAAAATAAGCAAGAAAAAGAGTGTGGCAAATGTGGTACCATCCATAAATATGGACACTGCCCTGCTTTCGGAAAGACCTGTTATAAATGTAAAGGATACAATCACTACGCCACAAAATGTAAAAGAAAGAAAATACAGAACATAGAAGAAAATGAGAACATAAGCGAAACAGATAGCGACATAGTTATATCATGCATTACTGCTAAGAATGAAACTAAAATAGAAGAAACCTGTGTGGAAGGAGCAACAAAGGCTTGGTTGGAGGTCGTGCAGGTAGAGGACAAGAAGGTTCGATTTAAACTAGATACAGGAGCTGAAGTAAACATTCTACCGCTGAGAATTCATGAGAAACACTTCAATGAATTTCAACTACGACCAACATCTACAGTATTAGTGACCTATGGTAATCACAGAGTGAAGCCAAAAGGTCAGGTTAGTCTTAATGTTAAGAGCAAAATTACTGAAACAGTATTAGATTTTGTAGTAGTAGATGTTGATTCACAAGCTTTATTAGGAGTAAATGCATGCGAAAAATTGGAACTCATTAAAAGAGTGAATAATTTAACAAAATGTTCCAGAGAAAGCATTTTAAAAGAATTTAGAGATGTTTTTCATGGCCTGGGAGAGTTGCAGGGAGAACATCACATCAGCTTGGATTCAAAAGCAATAGCCGTTGTTCATCCACCAAGAAAAATTCCGTTTCAATTGTCAGAAAAACTAAAGGAGACTCTGAGTCAATTAACAGAAATGGGAGTCATAGCGAAAGTAGACAAACCTACTGAGTGGGTCAACAGCTTAGTTATAGTGGAAAAACAAAATGGAAAACTACGGTTATGCTTGGATCCAAAAGATTTGAACAAATATATTAAACGAGAGCATCATTATACACCAACAGTAGAAGAAATTGCTGGTAAGATGAATAAAGAGACTGTATTTTCTGTATTAGATATGAAAGATGGGTTTTGGCAAATAAGATTGGATGAACAGAGCTCAGAATTGTGTACATTCAACACACCTTTCGGAAGATACAAATTCCTGCGATTACCATTTGGCATAAAATCTGCTCCGGAAGTATTTCAGAAAAAGGGACAAGAGATATTTGGAGATATCGAGGGAGTGCAGATAATGTGCGATGACATAATTATTGCAGGTGAAACAGAGAATGAACACGATAAAGTTTTATTAAATGTATTAACAAAGGCGAGAACAAACAATGTAAAATTTAATCCAAATAAATTTAAGTTTAGAGTACAAGAAGTCAATTATTTGGGACATGTATTTGGTAAGGATGGATTAAAACCAAATAAAGAAAGAATCAAAGCAATAGTAAAGATGGAAAACCCAAAATCTAAACCAGAACTGATGAAGTTTTTAGGGATGGTGAATTTTCTAAGCAGATTTGTCCGTAATAAATCAGAACTTACTACATCTTTACGAAAACTATTAAAACAAGATGTCAGTTGGCATTGGGATAAGAAACACGAACAAGCTATGAATAATATAAAAAATGCATTGTGTGAGGCACCAATTTTAAAATTTTTTGATTGCAACGACGAAGTGATAATACAATGTGATGCTTCGAAGGCTGGTCTGGGTGCATGTTTACTTCAAAATAAACAACCAGTTGCATATGCATCGAGAGCGTTAACAACCTCAGAATGTAACTATGCTCAGATAGAAAAAGAGCTGTTGAGTATTGCATTCGCATTAGAAAAATTCCATCAATATGTTTATGGCAAAGAGGTGCTAATACAATCTGATCATAAACCACTACAAACGATTGTAAATACCAAAGAAATAGGTAAAATTGCTGCAAGGTTACAGAGATTAATGCTTCGTGTGATGAGATATAATGTAAAGGTCACATACGTGCCTGGGAAAGAAATGTATGCGGCAGATTACCTTTCGAGAGCTTTTCTTAAAGAATATCCTATAGAAGACAAAGATCAACAAGAAATAGTTAAAGCTGTACATATAGTAAACAAATACCTAGCCATCACAGCAGAACGAAGAAAAGATTTTGTAGAAAAAACAAAACAAGACCCTGTTTTACAAGCAGTTTTAAAGTATCATCAAAATGGATGGCCGGAAAATAGAAATAAAGTGGATCGCATTGCAAGCCCATATTGGAATGTAAGAGCTGATATTTCAGTATCAGAAGACTTATTATTTAAAGATAACAAGGTCATTGTACCAGAACAGTTGAGAAAAGACATGCTTAAATTGTTGCATGAAGGACACCAGGGCATAGAAAAAACAAAATTAAGAGCAAGATCAATTATGTACTGGTATGGAATATCTAAACAGATAGAAGAAATAGTGAATAATAACAACTGTACGAAATTTGCAACTAAAAATCAAAAAGAGCCACTACTGTCACATACAATTCCGGATCGACCCTGGGAAAAGATTGGTATGGACGTATGTGAATGGAAAGATAAGCAGTTTATTGTTATAAAGGACTACTATTCAAAGTGGATAGAAGTAAAACAATTACGAAGAAAAACAGCGGAGGTCATTATCAAAGAAGTAAAATCAGTATTTGCTACACATGGGATACCAGAAAAAGTAATAGCAGACAATATGCCGTTTGGAAGTAAAGAATTTAGATCATTCGCAAAAGAGTACGATTTTGAAATCATCACTACAAGTCCAACATACGCACAATCTAATGGCATGGCAGAAAACGCAGTAAAAATTACCAAGGGAATACTTAAGAAGATGGAAGATGGTAAAGCTGGGTTAAACGAAGCTTTATTAAGTTATAGAAATACTCCAATTACTGGAATTGGAAAATCACCAGCAGAGATGCTTATGAGTAGAAGATTACGAGATAAATTACCTACGACTAAACATGACTTGAAACCTAAATTTCAAAAGAATGTTCCGAAGGAGTTAGTAAAGCAGCAAGAGTATCAGAAGAAGTACTACGACCGAGGTGCAAGAATATTACCAGAACTATACGTAGGAGACAAGATTACTGTTAATAGAGGTAACGAATGGGAACCAGGAATAGTGAAAGGAATCCACTCAGCTCCAAGGTCCTATATAATAACAACGGGAACTGGTCAAGATATTCGGAGAAACAGAAGAGATTTACGAAAACATGCTGAACTTGAAGAAAGAAATATCCAAGAACCAGAAGAAATAAATGAAGAGCGTAAAAAACCAAATGAAGCTGACAGCGACAACTCGAAGGGGGCTACTCCTAAGAAAAAGGAAGAGGTGCCTAACGAAGAGGTCGAAAGAAGACAGAGTCACAGAACAAGGAGAATGCCAACAAAATTCGAGAATTATTTATTAAGGTTTTAAGTATTGTTCAATGTTCTGAATTTAAAATAAGTGTGTTAAATATATTAAATATGAACTTGAGAAAGAAGGTATAATAATAGTAACTTAGTAGGGACGGGAGACACTTCCTATCAACAGTTTGACATGTAATAGTTGCTAAACACATGAATGAATCTTAAAACTAACTGTGTGTATCTGTGTATTATTTCATTCAATATATATAAACAAAACAGTTGTGACGTCATTAACCTCACGTAATAAAATGATAAAATTAAGAAGTGAAGGCTACGTTTATTTTTAACTCGGTTAGTTAATTCTGCAAGTAACTCAGAAAAAATATAAAGGTCTATATTTAACCGGCGTGATCTAAATTGATGAACGTTTGCAATCTGCTTGCGATTTTCGTTTCTTCGCTGCTTACTTTAATTCACATAGGTGAGTTAATACAATCTTTAATATAATCTTTAATCTAAGACATAAGTCTATAAAAACAACCAAATAAAGGTATCGCCACTTTCACTCCGCCAGGGCATATGGCCGGCAACATGGAGCGTTAAGACCTCTTAAGTCGCTTTCATACCAGGTTCTCTTGCAGACTATGCGTACAGGGTGATGTAGTAAATACCACGCCTTGGACAACCGCCTACCTTCCCTACTTCACCACTGTGTTTCTGTTGCCAATTATTTTCAGTGACTGGGTAGGCCACCCGCCGAGCATCCAACTCGGGTTTGACCCTGAGACTTTTTCCAAAGAACTTTGAAGCAGAATACTGACTTAACGAAACGAATTTGGATATAGGTATGTTGGGTTAAATCATCTTATTTTGCGCCCAGGGATGTGTGGTTAAGCTATGTCCACTCATGTTAGAGACACGCTACCCTGTATGTCTCATGTAAATATCTACTAAGACAAATATCTAAAAAAAAGTAGACTAAAAAAAGACAAGAAAGGATGCATAGTAAGGGTAATAGAGCCAGCAAGAAGAAGGGCGAGAAAGTAAATAACAGACCGAAAAAATGAGAAAATTGGAGAAGTGGAAAACAATATATTCTTGGAAAAGAATAAGAATAGTATTTTTTTGGCTTAAAATTTTGTACTAAATTTGATAAACGCAGTAGCAGATTTTTGATTTATGTCGTGATCTACCCGAACTAATATATGTATAACAAACCATAACTTTTAAGCCGCCTTTAAAGTACCGAATCTTGAATATCAAAGATACTGAAGAAAAACAAAGCAGTTACTGCATGCTTATAACAATCCTTTGAAGTCAAAGAACAGCATGACAAATGCTTAAAATTAAATTTTTGAACTGGTGTTTACAGTAGAACGGAAGTATACGGTTTACTAAACATGAAGTTTATGTTTCCTTTCTTTGTTAAAACGGAACATCTGTTGTGTTAATTTCCAATCGTTCTTCTTCGTTAGCACAAGACTTTCCCTTCCTAACTTTCCCTACTATCATTTTAATCAAATATTTTCTTATTAATGAATTGTTTTCACATTTATATTGTATAGTTTTTATTTTAATTGTAACTAAGATGTTGCCCTAGACATTTAAACAATCTTAGATGTACTTTCATTGGATTTACAAATTGTAATGGTTTAAAATTAACCGTAACTAATACAGTCTTTTTGAGAATGTCAATGTTAAAATAAAATTGTTACGACTTTGTTATACACTGAAAATTTATCAGTGCTTTCTCACATTAAGTTAGCAAGAGGTGTAGTTAATCAAATAGAATAAAACAAATTTATTTCATTCTTTTCAGCCCACAGTTGCTTTTGGATGTCTCAATCCCAGTAAACAGCATGGTTACTCAAGAGACCTGGCTACGGATTTCTATACTAATAAAACTATTGTAATGATTTTAAAAATTTATTTAAACTTTAGTTCGTGGTGCGAAGTATTTATTTAACAAAAATTTAATTCAAAAAATTCAACAAGAACAGCTTAATCGCTAATAAATAAAGACCCAGAACTAACAGTAACCCGAAAAATACACTAATTTATTTACACCGTATTTATTTTAACACATCTCTGTTATCCCGTGCACAAATGTGTATGTGTAATATACTTTTAATTCGCATTTACGCACTGTCCAGTATGCTTACCGGACGCGCCTTATCCCACCTATACCTGGAACTCGTTCTGGAACGCACTAGACTCCACTGGAGTATTTAATGGCAATCGAGATCTTTCCAGGAAATTTCAACAGGATCACTCGCGAATTCCTTCTGACAGATGACACGTTTCGTCACACTAGGATAGCCCAGTTGTTCGCAAATTTAGTATCTGCTGGCAAAAGAGTAAACTACCTACGACTGATTGTGGAAATCCTAACTGAACACCAGACGGAATCTGGCTAACCAGACCAGGTTATTATTATTTGTTAAACGCCTCAAAGTACCGAAATAAATTTTTGCATATTCGTAACACTAGCAAGCCACCGGAAAGTGTCCCTTTATTTTACTAGTCAACATATCCCCAATGGTTACTGCAGCCTTACTAAGCACATGCACAAAATGGCATCCAAGTTAATTCCATCTTATCCGCAAGGTTCTGTGCTTGGACCAATTCTGTTTAATATTTTTACTTATGACATACCAACACCTACTCCGGTGAAACTAGCTATGTTTGCGGATGACACCCTGCTACTAACGCAACATACCGACGTAAACACTGCCGCGGGAAAGCTACAGCTGTCATTGGACGACCTTCTACAATATTTCGTAAAATGGAATATACAACTAAACGAGAGCAAGTGCAAATGTAAAATATTCACCCTTCGCAGACCCGATAATCCTCAAAATATAATTATCAACGGGGAGAGTATCGAATGGGACCCCTCCGATTCAGCAATAAAATATCTGGGGGTCTACTCGGATCGCCGTCTTACCTGGAGCTTGCACATCAACAAAAAGCTAAGCGAAGCTTATGCCAGGCTGACCTTACTCTACCCACTAATGAATAGGAAATCCCCATTGCGCATTAAATGCTCGAAAATTGTGTACATGTGTATTATACGGATAGTGCTGACATATGCCTGTGCTGTGTGGGGAGCAACATCTAAAACGAATGTGAAGAAGATGCAGACATTTAAAAACAAGGTTTTGCGAATCATTGTAAATGCCCCTTGGTTCGTGCGAAACGATCAAATCCACCGTAAAATCGGTATAATATCGATAGATAGCTATATCCGAAACACTGCACGCAAATTTTTCGCACAAATCCATGACTGTCCTGGAGCCATGCACTTTCGTCTTGGTCAGAAGTCCACATTCACCCGCCTGAAGAAGAGGCTCCCGCAAGACATTTTACTGTCAGAAGAAGGTAGTGACATAAGTGATTAATTGGATTTTATAGTGAACCAATTTATCATGTCAGGGTAAAACCATTCTTGTCATTTTACGTCATTCTTAAACCTACGGGTTTCGGATTAAGCAACTAACTACTTGCGTTCTGCGCAGTGGTATATCAAGTTTATTGATGTTTGATTTGCGTAAGTGAAGCTGGGTGTTAAAAGTTATTACAACTGTGCAAGGGGGTATGGTGTTTAATCGGAAATCTGCCTTTTTAGTAAGGAATTCGCTTTAGCTGACAGTACTCTGAGTGAAATTATACCGTTGAAGAAAAAGTGGTAGGATAATTCTCTTGAACATGACCTGCTATTCTTTCTAAAAAAGGAAAACATTTGACTCTCTACTCTAATTGAGATTGGTTATACCGATCTCTCTTTTCTTCAAGTTTACTACAACGGGTTTGGGTCTTGCACGAGGTGCCTAGATATTAAAATATGAGGTAGTACCATATCTTAAGATTAAGTAGTCTTTCTGTTAATCTTATGGAGAAATACAATAGAAATGTTCCATTCTAACAAATGTTTGTGAAAACGACTAGGTCATCTGCGAAGTTGCTGGTATCGCCGATCTCAAATTTATATGTCCTACTTGCGGCTTTCCTGGATTATGTCGTTCACTACTGTTAAAAATAGTATACTGCCTTGTCGTAAAGCTTGTGTGGAATAAAAGTTTAAACTGTAAATTTCTCGATCTTAGATAATTTAAGTTTACTTGGACATAGTTTTTATCGCGGCTATTAATTTTTTACCTGCATTTGTTTTCTGTAATACTTACCATATGCATCAACTTCGTATACGAACAAATGCCTTTTCGTGGTATAGGTATGCTAAAAATGCTTCTAGTTCTTGTTCTAAAATCTTATCTATTTCTTATTTGATTGGAAAACCGGGATCTTGTATACTATATCCTTTCCTAAATACGCTCTGGAGTTCCATAATTTGAACTCCCGATTTTATGTCGAGTATTCTTTCATGTAGATACCTTTGATGATACGCATAAAAGCGTAATAGGGCGAAAGGGCCACTATAAACCAGCCCTGAAATTACAAGGGGCATCCGGCCTTGTATGATAATAATAATGTTGGATTATAATTCTAGTAAAGATTTATTAAAAGTAATGTAGTATTTTATTTGGACTAAAAAATCAGTACTATCGTTTAACAAAACAATAATACCTTGTTACGTGTTCATAAATATGTTCACGACTTGCCTATTTTTAGTAACATTTTTATTTCAAATATACGATTATATTAAGTGAATATCTGTATATGGTTTTGTTGTAAGTATGCTACTGTATGCATGACAAAAATATTCTGTAATTCACTGATATATATATTTCTAACCTTTTATACCTTCTATAAATTCACTTTTGTATGAGAAAGATAAGTACTCGAATAGCAAAGTGTATTTCTTTCAAACTGTCATTGCGTTTTCGAGTTTTAAGGCACTTATAGTAGTGTTTTGGGACTTTCGGGGATGATACTGAAAAACGTACTTATTTAGTTGGATGTTTCCCGGGCAAGTAGTTAGGTACAGTTTCATTTAGGTCTGCAGTTTTACTATATGTAACGAGATTATTGATACAATTTTGGAGTGATTTGCTGAGCTATTATTCGCCTTTAGTCAGTGGTGTTCCAATTTTTGCATTAAGTAAATAAAGACAGAGATTTACACCCATAAGGGTACTTTTTAGCAATGTAAATACATACATTTTATTATCAAGTTATTCTAGGCCTAAATGTCTATTATTCATATCTATTTGGACAACTCTTTTTTTACACAAATCTTGCAGTAGACATTACTTTTGGCTAACCCTTATGTAAAGACTTTTTGCACTCACAGTATAATATGGGCTTAGTCAAAATAATGCAATTAATTATATTGGATGGTATCTATATAGTTTCTTATTTTAAAGCATAAAGAATCTTCTCAAGGTGCTTCTTACATCAATGATTGTTTTCAGTATATGTACGTGTAAAGTACAGATAAGTAGTAACGTTAAAAGATGTTACATTTCAATTATTCAGCCCCAAACAGGACCGGCCGTTCGGGAAATTTCCCGGATCTGGACGTCCCATCCACCCGTGGCCTCTGTAGTTTTTGTATTCGTTACTGTCTCCCTTTTTAAGTACACGTATTACTTACTTACTCCATCTTACCAATATACTCGCCTCCTCTTTAAGAATTTTTCCTTCTTAATCCTTCAATTGTATCACTTGCTTATTTTTTTCCCTTAGGTTATGCCAGAATACACTTCGTTTTCTTAACTTTTCCAAATCATAACCATAATCTTTTGTATAGACTTAGTGATTTACAAATTTCGAAAAACTAAGATCCTCAATGTTAAGATAGGTATTACGAGCAAATAATGTATCACGTACAAGGAAGATATAAATTTACAAAACCATAATAAAACCTGTTGTAACTTACTTGGTTAGCAAAACAAGAGGATAGGAGCAATATAGCCGCTTGACAAATGAAGAGCTTAGACGGCTAGTTGGGAGCCAGAAATTGTAGATTATTATTAAACAAAGCGGAATTTAATAGCTGGGTTACTTAGTTCGGATGGGCGATGAAAGAACAAAGAAAAGATCATGGATAGACGAGTGCAAGGGAAGAAATAAGAAAGAAAAACCAAAAAGGGAGTGTGTGTAGTGCATGGAGGTTGACTTACAGGAACTACAAATAAAAACTGGAAGAATTTGGCAAATATCAAACCAAGCCTTGGACTAAAGTCCTGAAGCCTGAAGGTCTTTTGAATATATATAAAATCCTTATGCATCAAACTTCGACGTCTTGCTACCTATGGTTATGGTTCAAATCTACTAATTTATTTTTCCCCAAATTGACTATCCAAGTGATTTATTATTAAAAGAATAAAGAGCGAGCCCAGCCACAACCATCTTCTTAGTTTTTGTCCTGTAACTAAACTTATTTCGTCAAAATAATTTAGCCAGTTCTGCAATGTTTTTAAAAACAAGAACTGTTAAGTCTTTAGATACCTAAGGCTAAGAGTAATCGTATGTAACAGCAAAAGTAAGCATGGAATAGTTTTAATGCAGGCGGTCTACAATTTACCCTAAATTCAAGATTTTGTTCTGACTAGAACAAGAATTTTGATGTAACACTGTGTTAGTACGTGTAAATGATGCTTCACCAGAATATAAGTTAATTAAAACCCCTTTCACTTAAAACTCATTCTTCGACTTATATAGGTACTAAAGTTCACTAATTTGTTTTTCGTTGCTTCCAAACTGTGAATATTTTTGGGTTTATTCATAACAGTTTTATTTGATTTGAATATTCCCTGCAAATGCACATAAAGCTAATTTGATATGGTTCATATTACATAACTACCACAAAGTCAATAGCTATGGAAATACATTGAAAGTATAATAAATTTTAAAATATATCGTAATTGTGCAATCTTAGCACTGAAAACCTCTGATGTAAGTTTCAGTTTGCGTTTATCAATTTCTAGCCTTAACAAGATCCGTAAACAAGGTTTTTCTTGGTTTTGCGTTAACAATCTCGTTAATGAAGTTCATAAAGCTTTGGATAATTGCAGTAAATATGTTTTCAATGAAACATCAGACGAAGCTTCGTAAGCAAATCTATCCTTTCATTTATTCAGGATTATACAAGAGTTGGACAGATTATTCAAAACATAAATCATTTTAATGCAGTTATTTAAACTTAGTGCTAAAGAAAACAACTAGCTACTTTTGTCATTTTTTAATATTTACCTATTTTCTGATTTTTTAAAATTTAAATACATTATCTTCGGAATTCTTTTCAGATGCTTCAAACAATCTTTTGCAATATGCAAATATAAAATTTAAGAGTAATTATATATGTAGCTTTAGTTTTTTAAAAGTTTACAATGTTAATAATAATTTTACGTATACCTACACCTACACCATACAATAATGCATCAAGAGATAGCGTAAGTTACCAAAAAATCGTTTCAACAAATAATAATTTTTCTGTTAAATTACGAACAGGTAAGGTAGGCAACACATAAGTTTCTAAATTAACTATATACCTACGTACATTTTTCTGCAAATAGGTTAGTTTTCCCCACTGCTTAAAAAGTTAACTTTCAATCAAACACCGCAATATAGATGTCATTACAATACGTATGTTTGAAAATTGCGTTGGTGCATTCATTCGAGAACGTAGGCATTTCATACTACTTTAACCTAACTCGTTGGCCTTCACCGTAGAATAACGAGCAAAACACGCCTAAAGTAACAGTGTTGGTTACAATGGCTACATTAGATCAACAGGTATTCGTTTTTACTGTGATTCTGTGTATTTTAATTGAACTTGGTAAGTATTTATTAATATCTTTAACGCAAAATAAATTTGAAAATTTGCTTTAGCAATGAACATTAGTATAAGTTATAATAAATTAGAGAACGTATTAAAGAATTAGTCATACCTATAATCCTATAAATTAATTAATTAAATCTACACTTGAAACTTAAGGAATTGAAGTTTTGTTGAGTCAGAAAATTAAGGTACTTGTGAAATAGCTTGTTTTTTAATTCGTAAATAATTTTGGAAGGAAAAATCTTGCGGTCAAGCAACGGTAGCTACTTCTAAGTAAACAATCCAAACCTGAAGTAAACAGGTGAATCACCTAAAAACAACTCATGACTCTTGTTACTAAAATTAATTTTAATGAAATGCCAATAGTCAAGAAATTTCAAACAAAAAATTGTTTAAACCTTCAACCTTAAAATTTGTGAAAATACTTACCAAAATTGGGATTGGTGGAAGTTTCGTTGCTTGTTAGCAAGGTAAAGACCCAACCACGCAAAATTAATGCAAGGTTGCAAGTAAAATAACAGACTGGGAATTAATTTTTTACGTGTCATAATTTTTCAGGAGAAAATTCCATACTGTTTCCTTAAATAATGTCAGAATGCTATTCCTAAAAGTATATCAGTGTTGGTCTAATATTTTATTATCTGTCTAAAAGAAATATGTTTAGTCTCCTTTTGGTATTTAAGTTGTAAACCACATATCTTCTCCAATTCTGTTTGCCTCATTTAAAACTTTAAAATAAAAAAAATATCCTAGCTTTTAGAACTAGATCATGAAAGCAGCAGTCAGTTTAAACACAGGATTTCAGCTTTGTAAAATTGTCTGTAATTGCCTTGGCTTTGTCATCGATGCACAATAAAATAGCACAGATTATGCAAATTCTATTATTGCAACCAAACAGGACAAAACCGAATGAATTGTTTCGCTTTTCACATACCAACTTGTTTCCATAAAACATTGGTCATCAAAAATTTCCATTGCATTAGAAGGTTAACAAATCAGTATTGAATTTAAATGTTTTGGATAATAAACACCAAGGGATTTGCAGCTTAATTTATTTATAACTTGAATTTATGTGTAAATAGAAGAGATTAATCGAAAAATATAATTCTAACATCAGATTCAAATATCGTGTGTCATATTTTGTGAATTTCTGAATTTTATGGTGAGATTGTAAGGAAGACTTCGAATTTTGGACAATACTTGCGAACAAGTTCTCCACCCAAACATTCCAGAATATTCAAAATGTAGTTATAATTACCCCTTAATCTTAAAACCTGTTTTCTAATGCTGAATTGAAATTTTTGGCTTTAAATTTATCATTCTAATTTTAAGGCAAAGGTAAAAATAGTATTTTATCTAAAAATTTTCCTTTTCGGCTCATAATTTCAACTTTAAATTTAGAATTAAGAACTTTAGTTTAAGTTTGAAATTTTATTTTAAATGCTAATGAAAGAAATGCACTGAAATTTTTATCTTAAAATAATAATATGAAACTCAAAATGTAGTTATATGAAAAAGCTAACTAATAACTTAAATTGTTATTCTACGTAAGATTTTGGATTTGATTAAAGTCTAAGACTTTAAACGCCCAAATAACCGAACAATTTAAATAAATATCAATTTTAGTTTTTGTTGAAAACCTTAATATTCCTCATTCAATTTGAAAAAGCAAAAATCGCACCTTAAACCACACTAACCAACTCATTGCCGACCTCTACTCCCATCAGCCTGCAATTAGAAGACTGAATAGAATATGGCCGGAAGACCTCACTGAATAAATCCTGGAGACCCGCCAATGGACGGTGCCCTACTCGTGTCACACAGCAATCATATCATAACATTTACTTATTACTCTACATATATATACCAAGAGTAGATTGTAAATTGGCAATTGAACTAATTAAAAAAAAAAAAAAAAAAAAAATATTTGACCACTGTCCAAGATTTCCAATTAAGTAACATTTTTGAATTTCAATTTTGAAGTTCTTTATTAAAACTTCAAATGCCAAGTTTAAACTGAAATTTTTCATTTCCGAAATACAAAATTTTATTCTGATTTCAATTTATACTTCTACAGTTTTCCTACTTGAAATTTTTGGACTGGCTTTCAAAATATACAATATTACAAGTTCGATGAAAAATGACTTCTTAGATTAAAGTGGAGCGTCATAATTCAACTAAACAAATAAACAGCTTTTGTGGTTTAATCTGCAAATACGAAGTGAAGAAGATCCTAGCCTAAATCAAAATGTTGATTTTGAATTTTAGATTTAAAAAGAATTCTGAAAACTTCGTTCTTGACAAATAAGAATTTATGGTGCAGTAAAAATAAATAAAAGAAGACTGAAATCTTGCTTGTTACCTTCAGCTATTAGTTAAAAATCTGAATAATTTCAGGATGTTTTGCGGAGAATTCAAAATTCTGGTTCTAAAGTAAAAATACAGGTTACATATTAACCTATATAAATTTTCTCTCTTTGTCAAAGTCAAAGTTAAAAAGTACAGGAAAACTCTTTACAACTGATCGTTCTGTACTTTTCTAATTCTTAGAATTAAATTATAGTTTTGAAAAATGTTAAGAATCATTTGTTGTATAAGAGAATCGCAAAGGAAAATAATAATTTTCCTTAACTAAGATGCAATTCAGCTCAGGGAAAATAATTTCTTTTTTAATTTTTAGGAAACTGCCTCCAATGCTACAGTTGTAATTCTGGACCGGATGATTTTTGCGACGACTCATTTTCTTATAATGCCCAAATTACTGTGCCTTTAATAACATGTGAAAATTCTCCATACCTGTCAGATCTACCCGGTGCAGGTCCTAACACACATTGTGGAAAAACCAAAAAAAGGGGTAGAGGCAGTAAGTTATAATGTAGTATAAAGTATATTAAGTAAAACTGTATTCTCTTATATTGCAGATCATCCCAATGATTACGTATTTCGCGGATGCGTTCCTGAAAATTACTGCAGATTAGTAAAATCAGAAGTAGGCGAATGCGAATTATGCGATCAAAATCGATGTAACTCGTCATCAGGTCTAATACCCTCCTGTATTCTTGGCATCATAACGTTACTGGTTGTCAAATTTAATTTGTAGTCACTTAATCAGTAGGTTTTTTTGTATTTTAAGTAAATTTAGGAAGTACAAAGTCTGAATCTTTGGTGTTATTTATTTGATATGATGTTAGTGTCATGATTTTATTGTATTGTAGTGCTACCTCAAGGTTTAAATATGTGCACATTATAAGAGTTTTATAATTATTTTTGTAGTATTAAAGTTCATAACAAATAGAATTAATGCTGTTGTTATTAAGATAAATACCGAAATTGTTGGATTGTATGTGTCGTTTAGTTTAATGGCATT